>CM053595.1:266145128-266174441 GCA_028646575.1 Pseudocheirus occidentalis | reverse complement strand
GGCACAGGATCAATCTAAGAGGAAGGGATGATACTTTAAAATGTGAAATTGAGAGATAGGAAAGGAATAGAATGAGGAGACAGGGAGAGACAGAATAGGGTTAATCATTTCATATGGTTTAGCTGCTTTTTTAAACACTGCCCTAATGGAAATGTCCTAGATGTTTCAGCAGTAAGGAAGGGCATGGACAGAGGTGGGAAGTGTGATACAAATAATATCAAAGGCAAAATAGAACTATTGGAGTTACTTTAGCTTCCTAGGCTTTCCACACTTCCTTCTTGTAATCAGAGAAGGCTTTGTAGAGGAGGTGGGATTTGTACTAATTCTTGAAGGATTAATCATGAATCAATTTATTAAGTAGGTACAATGTGCTAGGCTCTATGCTAAGAGAATAGAAACTGAAAATAGAAAAAAAGACATGGAGTTCACATTTTTATGGCCAAAAGGGGGCAGGGACTATAGAAAACACATGCAATTTGTATATACAAGATACACACCATAAATAGAATGTAATTAGATCTGTCATTGATATAGCACTTTAAGGTTTGCCAAGGGCTTTAGGTTTTATCTCATTTGATCCTCAAAACAACCTGTAAGTTAGATGCTGTTGCTGTTTCTCCTTTGTTCTGAAGAGGCCAAGTAGCATATTGGGTGACATCTTAACTTGTACATGAATTGGATTTAAGTGAGGCAGAGTCCCACAAAGTTGTCAGCCTCATTCCTTCTTCCAGAATCATCAAAGTCCAGTAGCAAGACAAAAGTCAGCATGACTGACAATGACCCAGGATACAGTGAATGACTTTGCATCTCTGATGTCTCACCAAGCTCCAAGGACTCCACACCACCTGCTTCAGCCACATCCATGGCTATTGGAACAAATTTTTCTCATCTGCCCATTCCGCCAATGGAAATCTTCATAAGCTTGAGGTAGACACCCCTGTAATTCAATGGCACGTGTGAGGCCTGTGGGTTACCCTCAATCTCATTGGGTTGTGGCTGTGAGAGCTTCTTGGAGTCACAGGTAAAAGAGAACAGACAGATACCAAGGGTGAATGAATAGTCCTAAAAAGGGCTCTCAGCATGTTCTTGCATGAGAGGTGCTAGTCCTCTTTGAATATCCCATCCCCCAAAGTGCTATTGCTATCCCCATTTTACAAATAAGGAATAAAGGCATAAGTGACTTGTCCAGGGTCACACAGCTAGTAAGCATCTGAGGCCAGATTCATGCATAAGTTTCCACGACTCCAAATTCAACACTCTCTATTAATGTACCACTAAGGTAATCTTGGAAGCAAGGCACTATCAGTGGGAGAGAGCCTGAGGATGAGAGTAGAAAGTCTCTTCTTGAACAAAAGATTTGATGGTACTCTCTTCTTTTGAAAAATGAAGGAACAATCCATATTTTCACTTAGGATGAGAGATTTTTTTTTTCCTTTTTTTAAAGAGAACCTTGTTTTGAACATATGCAATTTGTGTTCTTTGTTTCAAATCGTGGAACAAGGCTGCAAATGAAGGTGGAGAGGAGGAGACATAAATGCTGTGGTGTGACAGGTAAAAGCTGTGTCAGCATGGGGTGGAGAAAAGAATAAACACATGCATTTGTCACTTTAAAATACCTCAATTCCAATTCCTCTGCAAAAGGAGACCAAGAACCCATTGAAACAATGTTGATTGGTAGGAACAGGTCTATTTTTAAATAATAGTAATTAACTCTAATTAAACTCCCCCTAGGCTCCCCAGCTTTAAGGTTGATTTTTTTTAACATAACTGGGAGAAAAAAAAAAGAAACAATACATCATGCTTACTCGAGACTCCCTTTTCCTTCAGTTTTTATCATTCTATTTAAAATCATCTCTCTACCTATCTATCTTCTGTCTGTCTCTGTCTAACTTTCTAGCTCATCTCCCATTCATTGGGAATGAAATGAGCTCCCCTTTGATTGGATTCAGGTACCAATGTTACAGTACTGCACCATAGCACTTTCTCTAATTTACACTTTATAAACAAGCCTAAATATATCCTCCCCAGAGCTGAAACAATAATTCAGACTGTGTTCACTCTGGAACTTAAAGCAACATTTGAGATCTGAGGTTGAAAATTATGCCTAATATATTCAGTGTGCCTCTTTTGTAATGCTAATTAAAACAAAGACCAAAATACAAAACCGCTCAGGTTGTGATAAACTAACAAGTCCCCACCTCCATTTCCATCAAAACAAAAAACAAAATACCATCTTGTAATTGAGTCTCTTATAATTGAGTAATCAAATTGAGTGTTGAAGAATGAAGGACTAAACTCCTTCTTCAGGATAAGTAAAGCAGACACAGGTAGGATTTTGACCTATTTCCTGACCTTGATTTAGAAACCATATCTATACCTTAAAACAATTCAGTGGACTATGCATTTGTTGGAACTGGGGAAAGGTAGCCAAAGTAGAGGTTCTTTCCCAAGGCCCATCTGTACACATCATCCCCGCTCCCCTATTCTTTGCTCCAGTTGACAAATTTACCAGTTAAGCCTCAGATATGCTTCTGCTTCCTTTCCCTTTCCCTCTTCTTCATCAGATAGACTAAATTGGAGATAAAATGAACTATCATATGATTGGTTCTAGATTCTTCTCTACTGTTAAGCCCCATTGTACTTTATAGAAGTGGTTCTCAACCTTCCTAATGCCATGGCCTTTAAATCCAGTTCCTCATGTTTTGGTGACCCCAACCATAAAATTATTTTTATTGTTACTTCATAACTGTAATTTTGCTACTGTTATGAATTCTCATGTAAATATCTGATATCCAGGAAGTATTTTCATTGTTACAAATTAAACATAACCCACAAGTTGAGAAATGCTGCTTTATAGGTACAAAAAAATGGGTCTTCAGCGCCTTATTGGAAATGATGACAGCATCTGCACAATTACTGAATACTAGGAATGTTTTCCTGTGTTGACTAGAACCTCCCTACTCTTGAAGTTAAGGGATTATATTATCTAGTGTTCATCTACACACTTGTCCTAAAAAATGACACCAAACAAAAATAAGCAAACAAAATGAATCAATCCATAAATAAGCTCAGGTGAAGAAAGTTGACAGGAGTTATCACCTCACTAGAGTATAAGATTTGTCCTCAATTATGCTAATTGGAAAATAGAATCTAAAACTGTGGATCATTTCCAGCTTGCTAGCAACATAACTTTTTTTTTTAATGTTTAGTAATCAGTTATAGAACTGTGAAATTTCCCATTGGTACCATTACTAATTCATAAAATTCATTCTTATAAATGTAGGTTAGACTCTATTTATAAGACAGCCATTTGTAATTGTCTTTCTTTGGGTGATATGATAGATCAAGTGCCTGCCATAAACTGTTTATATAACCTTTAGAAGGATGCTTTTATTAGCCTTCTTAGGGGCACTATTTTTCTCCTTGGCACAGTCACTCAGAAAAGGGAAGGGTTCAGAAAGTGTTAAGGATGAAGCTATTATTGACCTAGTGAAAAAGGGATTGTTCTAAAGTACCTTTCTTTATTCTGCACTTAAGAATGCAGTTGTTAATAACCCAGTAGCACAGAGGTGGGTGGGGAACCTGCAGCCTGGGGGCCACATATGTCCTTCTAGGTTTTCATGTGAGGCCCTTTGATTGAATCCAAACTTCACAGAACTAGTCCTCTCCATAAAAGGATTTGTTCTGTAAAACCTGGACTCAATCAAAAGGCTAAACCCAAGGATGTAGAAGGCTGTATGTGGCCCCCAGGTTTCAGGTTCCCTGCCCCCAGACCAGTGCATAAGATTTATACTTATGCTTGAGCCTTGCCCTTGACTAACATTATAGATTATAAAGATGAGACAAGGATGATTTTTATTGACTCAATTCTGTTGCCGTTAGTGGTATGGAACAGGCTAGTACTGATGAGGTGTAGGCTCTGGGGTGGGGGGGGACAAATTATGAAATGTCTTTGAACACCAGAGTATTTTATATATAATCTTGGAGGCACAAGAAGATCACTATGTATGTTGCTCAGAAGGTATAAAATGTAAGAAGACTAGAAAGGTAACAAGTGTGGGGGGGGACAAATTATGAAATGTCTTTGAACACCAGAGTATTTTATATATAATCTTGGAGGCACAAGAAGATCACTATGTACGTTGCTCAGAAGGCAAGATTCTCTGGAGTTGAGGGTCAACTCACAGATTGGGAATATTGAATTACAACAAAAGAGAGAAGAATTTTTGTTTGATTTCTCAAAAGCTTGGTTATAAATCCTTTCTGTTTTGTGTTTTTTTTTTCTCTTGGATTAAATACAAACCGTACTTTATTTGTTATATCGTTACACTGAGTGCTTGCGTGGAAGATGAGAACTCCTTTATCTTTAGGTATAGAAAAAAAAAAACCAAAACTATTATTATATACCCAGGGAAGCCAGGGATAGAGTCATAAAATCATTTGTGTAAAGTTCCCAAGATTGAACACAGTATCTGAAAACCAAGATCTTGAGTTTTCTATGCTTTATGTTACATGGAGGAATTATCACAGACACAGGGAAAGTCACTAACTAGATTTCCCTGAACAATACTGCCTCCAGAAGATAATCTTACCTGACTCTCTGCCATCCCATCATCACACTCATAGAACCACAGTATATGTAGTGAGTTTGAGAACACATGCTTGGAGGGCTGGATTCCTTTTGATTGTATTTGATGCCTCAAAAGGGCTGTTGATAAGTACACTTATGAGGGAAATTGTCAGCAGCTGCTACCTTAATGCCTTCCTGCTTGTGGTAGCACCTACAAACAGAGTTTTCTGGTGTGATCAATATATCCCATCAAGGTTCTGACTGGATAAGTTTCAGAACAGTTCGAGTCTTCATCGTGTTTCCATATGGACTGTCCCTTTTCAGGAGTCACATCTTCAAGTAAATTACCCAGACCCTTCAACGAGACTTAATACCACTGACAATACTTTTTTTCAGAGTTATGCATAGATAAATAACTAAGGAAGATCGTATTTTCCCTTTTCTCCTTTTGATGTTTCTCCATTGCTTGGAAGTGACCATCTTGAAAGCAATACTAGCCCAAAAAAGAAAAAAATCCAATAGAACCCACCAAACTGGAATTTTATATTTTTGGAGGGGGCAAGGTAAGGCAATTGGTGTTGAGTGACTTGTCCAAGGTCACACAGCTAGTTAAGTGTCAAGTGTCTGAGGTAGGATTTGAAGTCAGGTCCTCCTGACTCCAGGGATGGTGCTCTATTCATTTAGCTACTTAGCTGCCCCAGAACTAGAAAATTTCAAATGAAATTTACAGGTCAAAATTTATGTATTTGGGGCAAGCATCACAAAAAAAACCCTGAAGTCAAGACAAATTCAATAGGGAAGAAGCAGGAGATAAGACAACAGGGAGAGATCTTTAAACTTAGGAAATAATATAGGGCAAAAAAAGAGCAGGAACAAATAATGACAATGAAGTGAGTATCTATATTCAAAGGTACAGGTACAGGCACTTATGTGATCAGACACAGAAAGGGGAAGGGGAAATTTCTTTTTTTCAGGGAGTGTATAAAGATTGTGCATACCTACCTGCTGACCATATGGGGCTTCCCAGACTAGACAAATCAAGCTTCTAAGACTTCTTGAATATATAAAAGCCCCATCAGACCTAACAGAATGACCATTTAGGTTACTCTTATTTCACATTATTGAATGGGTTTGGTAAACCAGGAGAACCTGTGTTTCATAAAATAACTGACTAAAATACCATTACCATAACTGTTTAACCTGGGCAGAAAGAACCAATTCCTATCACAATAGCACGTAGACCTTATGGGAGGGGATAACCCCAAAATCACCTTTTTGAACATAAATATATCCTAGGACACCACAAGGCTACCATCAGAGACCTGAACCAGATAGGAGAGAGTCAGAGAAGTCCTCATATGGCCCCTAGTGCTAAATTCAATCTGCAGAAAGAATATGTGTTATTGTTATGGGAATATGAAGATCTTCCCTGCCCCTAGGCCCTTTGATAGGCTTAAGTGGCTCTGAGAACCTTCCCTGATTTGAAAGCATACTCTGCCCCCTAATAGGCTCAATGTGGTCACATGGAGTCTGTGGCAGGAGACTTGTTATTCAGGACTGCCCATGCCTTATTTATTTGTGATTGGGCACTTGATCAAGGGCTGTGACATTCTCTTATCCAGGAGAAGGCTATATATACACTGATGTGAGGTTTTGCTTTGGGGCTCACTTTGGAAAGAGTTGTGTGACTTGGCCAAATGAGACTCTGGGCAGCTGTTGAGCCCTGGCATTGAAAACCCAGATGTTGATGCTTTTCTCTCTGGTAACTCTCTGGGTACAGTACATCCGCTGATCTGTTTCTCTGTCTGCTTGTAACTTCTACTTGTAACTTTTGTTTATATTCTGTTTGCATTCTCTGAATTTCAGGGAGCTGATTCTTTCCCCTGAACTACATAAATGATATATGTTTGATTGATTAAAGAAAGATTGTTAACCTGTTTTGAGTTGCTTTCCTTTAGAAAAGCACATCTAAGAACCTGTGTGAGCAGCCACCTTCAGTATGCTAGGGTGCTTGCTAACACTGTTATCAGCACCCTGAGGTAAAGCAATAGTCACCCCTCTCAGGTAGGGTTGCAGCATTGAGTACACTGATAAACTGTATTTATTGTTTAAGCACCAGCCAAGTAAAGTATAGAGAATCTGATCAAAAGAATTTTGTTATCAGATGAATATTTTGGAGCCACAAAAACAAACAAACAAACAAAAAACACTAATTAAATTATCTAAGTCATGGAGGGATGGTCTAAGTGGAAACAATTTCCAACTAGATGAAGTCTTAGATCTTTTGAAGTATTGGTGAATATTTCTGGATGAATAAGCAGATGCAGAGAGATGCTGTCTGAGGTCCTTTCCATCTCTTAGAAGCATAAGAGTGTAACAGTGTATGAAATTAAGTGAATAGTAGAATATAAACTCCTTGAGGGCAGAGAATAGTTTTCTTTCTTTTTTTTTCTCTTGGTATCCTCAAGACAACAAAATTCCTTGTACATATCAGACAATAAATACTTAACCTAGGATTAAATATGTATATGCTAACAGATCAGGTCCATGAAGTAGTATGATCAGGAGTCAGGAAATTTGATTTATATTTTGATATTACTTCCACTGGGCTGTATTGCCTTAGAACAGTGGTTCTCAACCTTCCTAATGCCACAACCCTTTAATACAGTTCCTCATGTTGTGGTGATGTCCAACCATAAAATTATTTTCATTGCTACTTCATAACTGTAATTTTGCTACTGTTATGAATCGTAATGTAAATATCTGATATGCAGGATGTATTTTCATTGTTACAAAATGAACATAACCCACCGGTTGAGAATGCTTGCCTTAGAATATGGAATTAAACCAACACTTTTCAATAAGTTTATAATCAACCCTTCCATTAGGTACATGCAATAATCTGGCGATTGGAGTCTATATTCTCTATCACAGTGCGGACAGAATTAAAATGACCTCCGTTAAGGTTAATTAGCTATTACTATGTCAGCATGTATCTATAGAAATGTTGACCATTACTAAAGGAACTCTTAGCTCTTAAGATAATAAGGTGCTAATGACATCTCAGTGATAAACCCACAGAGATTTAGGTAGTAAAGAGAAAAAGTGTTCATTCTGAATTTCAAGTCTTTCTATGTAAGCACACTCAGAGAGTACAAATTTAATATAGTATATCAGGAAAGCATGAAGTTGAAAGATTGGAAGAGATTTTCTTTAGAAAGAAGATCTAGATTTTAGGATAGTACCACAGTTCAAATATCATCTTTGCTAAGTACTATCTGTGTGACCTTGGCCTATTCACTAAACCTCTAGAAATGAGTTTCATCTGTAAAATGAGAGAGCTCAGGTTAGATGACCTCCAAGTTTCTTTTAGCTCAAAGTTTAAGAACCTATGATTCTCTTGTCTCTTTGGATAGCTTTAAACAGTAATCAGAGAACGATGCTGCCCTCTGTCCTGTTCACGCAAGGAGAATATTATTTTCAACTGTGACAGAGAAACAGACAGACAGAAAGTCAGAGACATATCAAGAGAGACAAAGAGACAGAGCAACAGACAAAAAGAGACAGAGAGAGACAGAGACACAGAGAGAACAAGAAAGAAATTATTATTTTAAACTTTCACTCTGTACTAGGTACTGTGCTGTATGGAACAGGTTATGGAAATAAGAAGAGAAAGGTCAGTTCATATGAAAGGTGGGGAACCTGTGACCTTGAGGCCACATATGGTCTTCTAGGTCCTTGGGTATGACATGACCTTTAGACTGAGTCCAAGCTTTATAGAACAAATCTTCTATGAAGCACATCAAGCCCATTAACCATGGACATTCACCAAGGTCTCTTTTGTGGGTCCTTTCCTCCAAGTTCACTTCATGAACTCATAAACTTTTACGTTTTCAGTGATAATCTTGTTGGCAAAAAATAGGAGCTGCAATTGTTTCATGACATCTTGATGATCTATTAATGTAGAAATCCCCCAACTACTTGGTTGCTTAATATTAGAAAACCTACAGCTGTTACAAGGACAATAAACTGGTCTTATCCACTTTGGGAATCACTGCTTGCTAAACTTGAATTACAGTTCTTATAGTTTTGTCTTAGGAGACTGTTTTCATAATCCTGAAAATATTTGGTCTCTTCCTCCATTTTCTTCCCTTGAACAAGGAATGTTTTCTTATTCTGATAATATGTCTAGCTACTTGCATTCTAAACACTTCCCTTTCCTATTTTGCCTATTCCACTTCTATTCAGACCAATTCTCAGCCCTCTGTGCCACGCACTATGTGATTTCATTTTCTCTTCTCTGAAACTTGTTTATGGAGAGTGTAAAATAATTTCTGGCATTCATTTGTGGAAAAACTAGAGTATGGAAAAGAAAAATAGGTTGTGGGATATAGGACTTCAGTGGCAACATGGGAGAAATAATACTTGGGATCAGAGAATGTGGCAAGTTTGCTAGAAGACATTTCAGCTGAGAAATTTAGGAACTGAAGTAACCAGAGACCAAGTTGCACAACTGAAGGGCTTCATGACCTCAGATGTTCCACTGAACTTCCTCAGTTCTTTATATTGTGAAATGTTGATCCTACTACCTGCTCTAACTCCACTTTGAAAGGAAGACAAGAGTCTGAGAATAGGAAGCTATTACGCATCATGATGCTGCATATTTATTCAAACTATTATTTCTTTTTAAACTGAGATGAAAATCTAAGGAAAAAAAAGAGATCTGATGTACCCCCGATGATTACAATGAAAACACAATTACTAATTTTTAAAGTGTCTGAAATATAATAATAAAAATCTGCCTCTTGACAGTTTAATGATGCAATGTAGGGAAGTTAAAGGAACCATCATTTGGAAACTAGAAATTAGGGTTTTAAAAAATATTGTTATGATCCTGATTAGTTTGGCTGAATATGAATTCATCAAGGTCTGTTCCTGCCTAACTTGGGAAACATGCAATCTGTTGCTGGCATTATGGGAAACTCTCCCTTCAGACTGGAGCCTGATCATTACCTTTTATTTGTTGAAATCCCTGATTCCCCTTACGTGTTCCATTACTCTAATCAAGGCCCATTTTGAATTACTCCAAGGGAGAAAGTAACTCTTGTCAAAGCCTGACTAATGGACAACTTGAAATGAAGAATTTAAAAGCTGAAGAGCATTCCAGTTTACAGTGATGTGACTCAACCTTGAGACCTGCTAATATGATTGCTTTTGGGAGAAATTCCCCTTGTTGATGTTACTGAATAATTATTTTAGGAATCAGGTCTATAGTGTATGATGTTATCCTATGAGGATAATTTTGGAGAGAGCAGACAATGAGGTGGTATGTCCAAGGGGCAGAAAAAAAGTGTATCCAAACTTGAGAATCTAAGCCTAATCAAATTACATTCTACATTATACCAAGGATAGATGACTAAACTGAGGGCATATTATCATAATCCTGAAGGCAGGGTAGTTCTACAGGGTAGGAAGGCAGTAGCTATTAGTGGACTCCTACCAATGTCATTCTGTTCTTTCTTACTCAGATTTGACATGTTGATAGCAGATAAAACCAGCAAAAGCTAAGCCATCTAGATTTGTATTATGTTATCCCACTGTATTATATTATAAGATCTAGAGGTATGAGAAGAAGAATAAGAAGGCCTAGGGAGTCCTATTTTTGGCAGAATAGTGAGATCCTAGAATTATGGTATTCATTGGTGGTTTTCTCTATATGTGTGCCCCTGGAGGGAACTGACATGTTCTGGGAAATGTCTGAATTATGGGTCTTTATGAAAAATATGATAAAATATAAACCACAAAATTAGAGACAGCTACATTCTTTAGACTATTAGAGACATGTTGTTGCCATGTTAGAGAAACTTAATTGGCAGAGGTCATGATACTCAAAAGATAGGCATATGAGAAATGAGAAAAACAGATCAAAATAAAGAAAACTAGATCATAGTGAAACTGGCAGGAATCTTCTTTAACTGTCAAAATGAATGGATGGGACAAATTTGAGGATTCCTTTGGCAGAACCACAAATGCTGAATTCCCAAGTTGCTGCCACAGCTTATCACTCCTAGTTGCTTATGCTCTTATATTTTATCATAGCCTAAATACTTGAAAAAATACTGATAAAAGAGAAAAAGTCACCCCATTCAACAATATGGGATCACATGAGAATCAAAGACACTCAACAAAAGCAGATCTTTATTGTATAGATATTCTAATATTTTGTTAAAGGCCATTTGAGGATTAGTTAAAGAGAAATCAAAAAAAGCAAGAGCAATGGAGCAACCCAGAAGACTGACATATTTTATGAATACCCTGATGGAAAACTTAGAATCTAGAGTAGAAGATTGGATGCATGCAGATGCTTATTAGATATGCGACCATAGGCAAGTCACTTAACAATATTCAGCATGCCTCAGGTTTGGTTTTGGTTTGTTTTTTTTTCCTGTAGAATAAGGAAATAATAATAGAACCTACCTCACAGGTTTTTTTTGTGAAGATCTAAAGAGATATTTGTAAAAAAAAAACTTTACAACACTTAAAATTCTATGTCAGTGCCATTATTATGTCATCATATCATTACTTTAATATTCATCAGATGAGGCAGCTATGTGGTATGATGCATAGCAGGTTAAACCTGGAGTCAGGAAGACCTGTCCTCAAATCTGACTTCAGACACTTGTTAGATGTGTTCCCTTCTGTCTTCTTCATTCTTTTATCAGTTCTCAGATTTGGAAAGCAGCTCAGTAGTCATCTACTACAACTGTCAACATGATTCAAAATTTCTCTATATAATATCTCTAACAAGTTGTCACCAGCATCTTAAATATCTCCAGCTATAGGGAACTCCTGCTTCTTGAGGTATCCTATCATATGGGTCAATAGCTCCAATGACTAGAAAATACTTCCTTGTATTACACTGAAGTCTGTATTTGTGGAATTTGCTCGCAGAATAAATAAGGTGGTTATTTGCTTAAGTTTTTACAGATTGTAGTGGAACCAGAGAGGGGGGCAGTAGCTAAGGGGTTCAAATAAGATGACAATGAAAAGCATAATGCCTGAATGGAGAAGGACCCCCAAACCCTTAAGTGTAGTGCATATGTTTGTGCTGTTTTCATCTTTCCAAGAACTTCTCATTTCCTTGTTTTTCCTCATTTAGGTAAAATTAAATCAAAATAGTTGGATAAGTAGAACAAGTATTATTATTTCCATTTGTTAACAAATGTTTACTAGTGCTTGGAAAGATTTAAACACTTACTTGAGGCAACAGAGCTAGTAAAACATGTAGGATTTGTACTTTGGTCTTCTGATGAGCCCTTGTAGTCTATTGTTCTTTTGCTTGTGGGACTAGATGCCTGGAAATGGAAGGGACTTTTCTGGTATATATAGTGAAATAAGGTTTTTAAAAAGTTTTAAGGTTTTAAAAAGTCCCAAACTTTTAGATCTCAAACTAAGTCACATGTTGCTAATTGCATTGGTTTTACAACTCTCCCCATGAAGATGAAGGCAATGTCTAGTTATACTGGAAACAGCCAAACAGAATTCAATTTGGAAGGAAAGGAATCTGACCTTTGTGAAGTAGATGGAAATATTTCCACAATGTCAACTAGGCAAGGAGTGCTCAATGGAGCATCCCAGGGATCTCTGCTTGGCCCTATAATAAATAACATTTTTACAGTAACTTGAATAAATATTTAGATGGTATTTTCATCATTCTTTTAGATGTAACAAAATTGTATAGGAATGCTACCAGACTAGATGCTAATTGAAATATGAAACTATTTGGGCAGACTAGGGTAATGGATTGACTTTAAAGAGATGAAATTCAAAGGGTATAAATGCTAAGTCTCAAACTTAGGCTCAGAAAGTCACCCTCACAAATATAACATGGAGGATGCATGACCATATAGCAGTTTGTGTGAAAAAAATGGCTTGAGATTTTAGTGAACCATAGGTTGGTTTTTAGTCAGTAATATGACATAGTAAGCAAAGGAAAAAAAAAAAAGATAAATTGACCTTAGGTTACAATGAGAGATATAATTTCCAGGATTCAGGAGGTGGTAGCCCTGGTGGTTTCTGCCCTGATCAGAACATAGCTTGTGTTTTATGATCACTTCTGAATACAAGAGTTTAGGAAATTCAGTAATAAGATGAATAGCATCTAAAAGAGAGCAGCCAAGATGCTTAAAGGCCTTGATTCCATAACTCATGAGAATCAGTTAAAGAAACTCAGAATGGGGGTGGAGGAGAGGGAAGCAAATGGTAGAGGAAAACCAGGAACTTGCTTGAACCCATGCCCCTACCACCTCCAATGCCTACAAAAAAATGACTCTAAACAAATTTTAGGGCTACTGAACCCATAAAATGACAGTTAAACAAACAGCCCACTGAAGGCAACCAGGCAAGCCAACAGTAAGGCTCTATCACACCGGGCTGGGAGTGGAGCAGAGATCCATGTGGGCTGCATCAGCACAGAACAGCAGCATAAACTGGCCAGAGCAGACAACAGAAGACTGCATCACTAGCAGCTATGGTGGTTTCCAGACTTCTCAACTCATAAGCACCAAAGCAAAATATAAGGTCAGTGGGAAATTCTATTGGACCTGGGTGAGAAAAAAACACAGTTTGACCCCTTCCCGGGGGGTCGGGGGTGGGGAGGGGGAAGATGTGGTGGCAGCTTCAGCTGCTAGGGTGGCTGGTTACTTCCTGAGCTCTAGGCCCACAGATGGTGGGGGGACAAATAGACTGACCTGAGGGAAATTGCAGGAATCTCTCTGCTGGTGTGAGGCAGGATTCTCTTGCTTTACCCTGCTTGGATCTGGGTCACAATCTTGGGTGGCAGTCCTGGAGTAAGGAGTACAGGCATGAGCAGACCTTGTTGAGGCTGTGGAAAGGCTGTCCTCCTCAGAGTTCAGAGGCAGGTGCCTAGAAGAAGCTCTGAAAAAAGCTGCACAAAACCCCAGAAATTTCAAACGTGGCACTCTCCACCCTAGAAGCAGAGTTCAACCATAGCAAAGAGTTCAAAAGTCAGGTAATTGGCTGGCAAGTTGCACAAACAAAGGAATAGAAATCAGACCATAGAATCATTCTTTGGTGACAAAGAAGTTCAAAAGATGGAAATAAAACTCCTGCTTCAAAAACCTCCAAGAAAAATATTAATTGGTTGCAGGTCTTGGAGGAGTTCAAGAAGAATTTTGAAAATCAAGTAAGGGAAGTAGAAAAAAATTGGAAGAGAAACTAGAATGAAGCAAGAAAATCATGAAAAATGAGTCAACAGCTTGCTAAAGGACCCCCCACCCAAAAAAACCCTGAATAAAATAATACCTAAAAATAGACTAATTCAAATGACAAAAGAGGTCCAAAAAGCCAATGAGGAGAAGAATGTCTTAGAAAGGCAGATGGAAAAGGAAGCTAAAAAACTAACTGAAGAAAATAATCCCTTCAAAATTAAATTGGAGGAAATAGAAGCTAAAGGCTTTAAGTTAGATAAAAATATTATATAAAAGATCTAAAAGAATGAAACAAATAGAAGGCAATGTGAAATATCTCATTAGAAAAATGACTGACCTGGAAAATACAGCCAGAAGAGAAAATTTAAAAATTATTAGTCTATCTGAAAACCATGATCAAAAAAGACACTAGACATCATCTTTCAAGAAATTATCAAAGAAAACTTCCCTGGTATTCTAGAACCAGAGGGCAAAATAAAAATCGAAAGAATTCACCAATTGTCTCCTGAAAAAGATTCTCAAGAGAAAACTCCTAGGGATATTTTAGCCAAATTCCAGAGTTCTCGGGAAAATATTACAAACAGTCAAAAAGAAACAATTTGGGTACTGTGGAAACACTACTAGGATAATACAAGATATAGCAGCTTCTATATTAAGGGATCTAAGGGCTTGGAATATGATATTCTGGAGGTCAAAGGAGCTAGGATTAAAACCATTAATCACCTACCCAATAAACCTGAGTATAATACTTCAGGGAAAAATATTGACTTTCAAAGAAATATAGGACTTTCAAGGTTTCTTGATGAAAAAACCAGAACTGAACAGAAAATTTGACTTTCAAATACAAGAAAGAAGAGAAGCTTTAAAAGGTAAACAGGAAAGAGAAATCATAAGGAACTTAGTAAAGTTGAACTGTTTACATTCCTATATGGAAGGACAATATTTATATTTCATGAGACTTATCTCAGTATTATGATAGCTGAAGGGAATATATATTTATGTATGTTTATATATATCTCCATATATTTATATGTATGAGTATATATGTGTGTATGTGTGTGTGTGTGTATATATATATATACACACATACATATAGAAATACATATACATACATGCATTCATATACATGTATGTACATACACACGCACACACACAGAGAAGGCACAGAGTGAATTGAATATGAAGAGATGATATCTTAAAACTAAAATTTAGAGGAGAGAGAGGAATATATTAGGAAAAGGAGAAAGGGAGAGATACAATAGGGTAAATTATCTCATGAAAGAGGCAAGGGAAAGGTGTTACAATGGAGGGGAAGAACAGGGAGGGGAAAGGAAATGAGTCAACGTTACTCTCACTGGACTTGGCTTGAGGAGGGAATAACATGCACACTCAACTGGGTATCTTAACCTAATGGAAAGTAGGGGGGAAGAAAATAAGAAGGGGAAATGATAGAAAGGAGGGCAGATTGGGGGAGAGGGTAGTTAGAAGAAAACACCATTGAAAAGGGACAGGGTCAAAGGAGAAAATAGAATAAGTGGGGAGTGGGATAGGATGGGGAGAAATATAGTCTTTCATAATATGACTACTATGGGAATGTTTGCATAACTGCACAAGTACAACCTATATTCTACTACTTGTCTTCCCAGTGGGGATAGGTGAGAAGGGAAGAAGGGAGAGAATCTGGAACTCAAAGTTTTAAAAACAAATGTTAAAAAAAATAATTTTTCATAGAATCAGGAAATAAGATATACAGGCAATAGGGTATTAAAAATCCATTTTCCCCAAAAGAAAGTAAACAGGGGGATGAGGGGATATAAAAGAGGGCAAACTGGGGCAGGAATATTCAGTATGTTTGCCATTTTGTGGTGAGGAGTTGGGGAAAGATGGGGAGAAAATTTGTAACCCAAAATCTTGTGGAAATAAATGTTAAAAACTAAAAATAAGTAAATAAATAAAAGGAAAAAAAAAGTACTCTTATCAAACAAAGAGATGGGTAAAGCTAGTTTTCCCAACTTGTATTTTCATCAGCTAATCATAAATCTATTTTTCAGTGTTAATAATAACATTTAAATTGTGTTATAAATGAATGTATTTTCAAAATTGTATTTTCAAAAGGCAGGGTCTTGGAGGACAGGGCTTCTCTCCTTTCACGCAATTTCAAAATGAATGTGGAAGCCATTTTTATATGACTTGCTCATGTTAAAAATTTTCTACTTTATTGGCATACATACTAGAACTTTTAAATCTGATATGGTTTCTCTACTTAACTATATTTAGCATGATTTTCTAAAATGAAATGATTAATCTAAGGTGTTTATCATAAAAAATGAACTTTTTTAATGGAATGAGTGTTTTTTTTGAAGGGGGGAAGGCAATTGGGGTTAAGTGACTTGCCCAAAGTCACACAGCTAGTAAATGTGTCAAGTTTCTGAGGTCAAATTTTAACTTAGGTCTTCCTAACTCCAGGACCGGTGCTCTATTCAACATGCCACCTAGCTGCCCCATGAGTGCTTTTCTTAAAATTATTTTTAAAAGAAATTTCAGAATGCTTAAAAGAAATCTACAATGAAGAAAATGATTATTTTTTCAATTTCTGCATAAACCTATGAAAGAAACAACTTCAACATTAAAACCAATATATAAACTCAGGATGCATAACTAGGAAAAGAGGAAATTTATGAGAGACCTGAAATTGTCTTGAAATATACGATGAGCAATCATAGAGTTAAAAGGGTTCGATTTGTTCTATTTTGGCCATACCAGGAGCAATGGGTCTATGTTACAAACAAGAAAATATACGACTGAATTCAGAGCAAACTCACTGACAGGTCTAGCTAATAAAGGGTGATGGGTTCATATTTATAGATTTACAAGTAGAAGCTAGAAAATCATGTGTTAGGTAGGTTAAAGAGACAGTCCTTTGATATATGGGTTAAACAAGATGCCTGCTGAGGTCCCTTCAAAATTTCAAGTTCTGTGACTATGTGATTCTCAATATTCATTGGTACTAAAATGTGACTCTGTATTTTAATTTATATCCCATTTATTTAATAGTAAAGAAACTGAGCATCAGTCATTATGTTATATTTGTAGAAAGTAAAATATATACACAAAGTTTCCTTTAGTTATACCAGCTGTTAATCACCCATAATACTTAGCTTGCCTAGGAGAAGCAGTCTATTGAAGAAAAGTTGAAACTGCATTATAGTATTTGAGTTGCATTTAGTTTCCATGGAGTCCCAAAGGGGATAATTAGGTCTGAAAGTGTAATCACCCCATGAAAATTAACTGCCTTTGTTCTCTCTGGGCTGTATTTATTTCAAGGGGCTATCTGAGAAATGGGAATAATCAATGTCAATAATCAATTGACCCAAATAGCAAAATATTTAGCTACTTTAGGAGCTTGGCATAAATTCAAAGGCTTTAAGAGCTGGGGAAGTGTGAAATGGGTCCCTCTGCACTTCATTTTGATTGCATAGCATAAGCTGTTAAAGATGCAAAATGCAGATTTTTGCATGATTTTGGTTATTTAAAATGTAAATAAAATCCCTTTGGAAATATTTGCTTAGAAACCCAATTTAAAATGTCAAAATTGTGTAAAATGCAGGCTAAGCAATATAGGAGCAGAAGAGTATGAGTTATAGATAGAGATTTATTAAAATGTAAAGAAAGGCTCATCAGACATGTAGCTTTGGAAGACCCAAACTGAATTCAAGTTTTTCATAATAATCCTGATAATTTTTGATAAGATTAATGACAATCTTTTACCTTAGTGTAGTTATTTTAACTTCAGAAAGACCTTTAAAATCATTATTTCTTTTAATCCTCACAATTTTTTTTTGTGATAGAATAGGAAACAAATATTATTCTTAATTTAAAGGTGGGGAAATCAAGGCCCAGAGATGGTAATTGGCTTGTTCTGTGCCACATATCTGGTGACAGAGTGAGATCTCACTTTCAGGTCCCCTTAGGACATCCATTTTAAAATCTTTCTAGCCCCTGATATAGTAAATCTGAATATGATCCAATTACCACTTGAAATAGTCATTTTCCTGGTGGCCCACAACATAGCCTAGGGCTGGCTTTTCTAGAGAATTTTTTTTTTATAAAGCTTTAGCAACTCACAAAACATTGTAGATAACAGGCCTGCAATAGTTCTTTAGTGAATGAATGGATGAATGAATGAATGAATGAATGATCCACTGTGATCTGTCTGTTGTATCTACTCTTTTTTTTCCTACTATGTTCTCTCAGCACTAATGTATTATCACTTTCCCACATTCTCTTGTACAAAATAAAGGTGCAATTTTTCTTCTAAAACATAGATACTAGTTAAACAACAATAATAATCAATTTAGGTTTGAGATATGAAATATGCAGTCTTAAATTTGGGAGCAATCCCAGACATTAGAACCTCATCAGAAACTGTGTCTGAAAACATCTCTATTCAAAGGTCATCTAGCATGAACTTGAAAAACTTGTTTGACTGGGATTGTAATACCTCCTGAGTTGAACTATTTCACTTTGGGACAGTTCTGTCAGGAATTTTTTTTTCATCTAGTATTCCAAAATTTCTATATCTTCTGCCCATTGCCTCTCTGTCAGCATTCTGTGGCCAGGGAGAAAAAAATTTAATTCCCACATTTCTTAAAGTACAGATCAGTTCTTAGCATTCCCATGCTCAAGAAGCTTCACTAGCTTCCTCTTGCCTTTAGGATAAAATATTAACTCCTCTGGCATTTAAAACTCATCACTTTCAGCTTTGGACCTGTCTTTGCTGGATCACTTCACATTACTTTCCTTGCATTCCTTACAGCAAATTGAGCCTATTTATTATTCTTTACCCATAATACTCTTCCTGTCTCCATGCCTCTACACAAATGGTTCCCCCATCTTAGAATGCTCTCTCCCTTCACTTCTGCCTCATAAAATCCCTAGATCCCTTTAAGGCTCAGCTCAAGTTCCACCTTAAAGAACGGGCCTTTGACTCTCTAATTTTCAGTGCTTTCCTCATCTCTTCTCCTTCTTACAGTCACTTGGCATTTATTCTGCTGTTTCTGTTTGTTTTAATCTGTGCACATATTGTTTACCCCAGGAAGAATAAAAACACCTTGAGGGCAATGACAGTTTCATGTTTGAATTTGTGTCCTCTAGTGTCTAGTAGAGTTGCATGCACATGATAGATACTTAATAAATGTTTGTTGAATAGAAATGTATGAAGGGGGAAAAAAGGAAAGAGAGAGGAAGGTAGGGATGTAACATAGGGTGGAAAGGAAGGAAGGAAGGAAGGAAAGAAGGAAGGAAGGAAGGAAGGAAGGAAGGAAGGAAGGAAGGAGGTAGAGAGGAAAGGAGAAAGGAAGGGGAATGAGGGCAGGAGAAAGAAAGGGAGGCAGGAAATGAATGAGGAAAGAAAGGAGAAAGAAAAGGAAATAAAGAAGGGGGAGGTAGGAAGGAAGGGTAGAAGCAACGTAAGGAAGAAGGGAGAGAAATTAGAAAGAGAGTAAAGGAAGGTGGATAAAAGGGATGAAAGGAAGGAATGATTTATTAAGATTTATTAACTGTTTGGGATGAAAAATACCCTTCATCCTTAATTTAGTGAAAAAATAAACAGAGAGATCTCTTAGCATAAGAAAAGGAGTTTATTCTCTTCCCTGGGAAAAGAGGGCAGTCTTCCCCATGAGAAGAGGCATGTTACAAAAGATGGTGCAAGAATTTATAACTTAACTTAGTCAAGCCCCAGTCCCAACTGTCTCCTCTCCAAATTCTTCCCCAACTGGGACATCAAGAGGTGGGAGGGGAGAGTCCCACTAAGGTGGGAAAACAGACAAAGTAAGATAAAGGTGATTGACAGCAGCAATGGAGGAGGAAGGAGGAAGGAGGAAGGGAAAGTTAACAACCCCAAATTGAGAAGTTTTCACTCATCCCATACTCTACTATATTTAAAGCACTCTGCTAAGTACTTTACAAATATCTCATTTAGACATTTTAATTTTTTTTTAATCTGAAAAGACTTTAGAATTTATTTAGTCTAGCCCTCTCATTTAAACATGGGGGAAATGAGGCCAAGTGGAAATTATTTCAAGTTCTCACAGGTAGTAGTCAAAATTCTGACTCATGGTCTTCAGATGCATTGTTTTTTAGTTTAGTTTTTTTTCTGCAATGACAGTTTTCTCAACATCCTAAACACACTTTAAGCTGCTAAAAGTTCTTCTTCAAACATAATGCTCAGAACTGAAGACAATACTTCAGTTGTGGTCTGACAGGAGCTGAGTAAGGTTGGCATCCATTTATCTCTTTTCTCGGACACCATGTTCTTTCATAAAGCCATTTATCCAATTAACTTCCTTTGTTTCTATCTCCTATTGTGCTGTTTTACTGAATATGTAGTTTGTAAAAAAAGTTGGTGCTATGAATAGAATCCTGTTCTTAGAGGAATTAAAAGTGGTGTTGGAGACCTGCCACTTTTTGAGTTGCATACCATCTCTTGGTGACCCCATTTGGGGTTTTCTTGGGAAAGATATAGATTGCCATTTCCTTCTCTATTTCATTTTACAGGTGAGAAAACTTGAGGCAAATAGAATTAAGTGACTTGCCCAGGGTCACAAAGCTAGTAAGGACACATAGCTAGTAAGTGTCTGAAACCAGATTTGAACTCAGGAAGATCAATCTTTCTGACTCCAGGCTGGACACTATTCACTGCACCACCCCACCACTTTAGTGGTTTTTGTCAGTCTCTAGGCCTATAATCTCAGGCTGTCCAAGTCCCTGCTCCAGTTTGCCTACTGATAAAATGAAGGGGTCAGACTAGATGTCAAGATCCTTTTAAGCTATGATGTTCTGCAAAAAACACTGGATTTATTTTTTTCCATAATTGAAAGAGAAACCAATTCCATTAATTGTATTAGGAAAGAGACTAGAAACAGGGGTGGGGAACCTGTGTCCCTCTAGGTCCTCAACTGCAGCCCTTTGACTGAATCCAAACTTCACAGAACTAATTGATGAGGAACAGGTTCTGGGAACCCCCTTGACTGAATGTTCCCATTGCATGAGGCATTTGAATGAGGCCATAAGCCTTTCATTGTGGCTTGGCCCAAATCTCTGTTACTAGCCTAGCCCTCCATTGTCTGTCATCTCCAGGTAGCCTCCAGCTACTTCCCACCCTGAACCACTCATCACTGGATTTTGACCTCATCTGACTCCTCCTGAAGACCCTCCCCAAACTCCTCCTCTAGATCACCCCTTGTCCTCCTACGCCCTTTTTGTATATAAGACCACATCTTGCCTCCATGAGAGGGAGAAAGCTGGAGCACAGACTAGTACAGACTCACTCTGTGTCAGTTCTGGCCCACTTGTCCAATGCAAGCGTCACAAATACCAAGGCTCCTTAACAGTCTACCAATTATAGCAAATTATTAATAAGCTTTATTTTTCTTTGGCTGAGAGAAGACTTGAATTGAATTCATTCAGCAAGACCTGGCATTTATTGACATTTTGGGGTCTCAAGCACCCCTAACCCTGACCTCAGCAAAATCATCTCAATAAAATAATTTGTTCTGTAAAATTGGACTCAGTCAAAAGACCACACATGGCCTTGAGGCCACAAGTTCTCCACCCCTGGAGACTGAAGATGAACCTTGCCTTTTTAACAATTTAAGTTGGGTCCTAATTTGGGAAGGTATATTTGTTACCTTGGTGTTCTGTATCACAGGATTTGGACTGACAGGGTCCCTAAAGGTTAACCAATGCAATGTCTTCATTTTATATATAGACGTAGAACACAGGGAAGAGAAATTACTACCCAAAGCCACACTGCTAATATATTATACATCTGGGATTTGAACCTATGCCCTCTGCCTCCAAAGCCTCCACTATTTCTGCTATTCCTCACTTACTGCCTGGTTGTTCTGATTGGTTTTGAAGTCACACTAGCTTTTTTACAGAGAATGGCAGGCTGGCCCCAAAGTACAGCGTTCATAAAAGCTGTGGGATTAAGTTGCCCCTGGAAACTGGGCAGAGACTACCTCAGGCACTGACTGAAGTACCAACAGTCATTCTCCCCGGGAATTCCTGGCTGTGTGCTATAATACCATGGGATTCCCCTCCCTCCTTACTAAGGGAGATGACTTGGTAAGCAGCCGACTAGGACTTATTCAATGAAATGGAGTTTATTCGGGAAAAGCCAAGGTGGGGATTGAACTTCTATGACCTACACCTCCAGGAGGGAAGAGCTTGAGAAAAGCCCCTTAGCAGCAGGTAAGCTTTGGCTTGTAAATTGACTGCTTTTCACTAGGTCAGCTTTATCTCAAAAGCATCCAAAGGGCTTGAATCTGGCAGAAGAAAACCACCTCGAAACCTCATAGGAATTTGAGCTGTAGCAGCATCAGCCTCTAAAATGCTTTTTGTGGGTGGCTGGGTCAGGAATTGTGTATATGTAATTGGGAAGAAAGAAACTCTCCTAATTAGAAATGAAGTCTATTATAAGACTTTGAGGGAAAAAAAAGGTAGAGTGCAATTGATATCTTTATCTACCCCACCAATTTGAGTAAGGGGGGGTAATCTGAGTGTAAACTCTTAATTCACATTTTAATGACAAGGAAGCTAGTGTCACAGAAAGTCGACTGGATTTAGAGATAGAAGATTTAGCTCTGTTTCATCTTTTCTTTTCTTTTTTTTTGGAGGGGAAATGGAGGGCAATTGGGGTTAAGTGACTCACCCAAGGTCACATGGCTAGTGAGTGTTAAATATTTGAGGTTGGATTTGAACTCAGGTCCTCCTGACTCCAGGGCAGGTGCTCTATTCACTGTGCCCCCTAGCTGCCCCCTAGCTTTGTTTCTTCTTAGAAAGGCTAAACACATTTTCGAGTGTCAATTTTCTCATCTATAAATTAGAATATTAATCCTTGTGTTCTTTAACACTCAGGAGTGTAATGAAGTGTAAAAATAAGTGTAATGATTTATATATGTGAGTTATTGTTTTGTTTAAGTGTCATACATGACAGAATAACTTGAAGAAAAGCATTCAGAAAAATGATGTCTTAAGTTCTTGACAAGAAATGGTATTACATTACACATTTGTCTAGTACTTTACAATTTACAAAGTGCTTCAGAATCTTGCCTTTGAATATTACTTCCCTTGTCACTCTTTACAAGTCACTCTGCTTTCTGAATCTTCACTTCCTGATTTGTAAAATTAGATTACTGGACCAGTATCAAGGGTTCCTAACCATTGGTGTGTTCTAGTTACAAGTATAGGCCCTGGAAACTGTTCCATGAAGTTTCCTTGAACTTTCCAACTTGGCCAAGTCTCTGGATTAGCCTGAGACATCTACCCATCCCAGTTAACTGGCCTTTCATTGTGACCCTACACCCAAACCTCCAATTCTCAGTGCCCTCTCATCTAGCCTGACCCTTCTTTATCTCAGATTTCCTAAGAGTTCAATCTGGCCCAGTTTGTCAATACAAGTGTCGTAATGAAGAGGGTGCCCAAAGAGGGTTAGGGCTGCCTGAGACCCCAAAATACAAACATGCTGGGTCCTGCGGAAAGAATTCCACTCAAGTCTTCTCAGCCAAGGAAAAAGTAAAGTAAAGTTTATCGAAAGTTCAAGTTCGTCTCGTGGGGTGCTAGGCCATTTAAAGGTGCTCTCATAGACCAAGTCTCTGCTAAGGCATTCTAAGGCGCTCTCACTGAGCAAGTCTATACTAAGCTATCCCACTGCGCTCCCACCCACGTGGAGGGAAGATGGGATTCTATATACAGAAAGGTTGTGGGAGGAATCTAGGGGTGGTCCAGAGGAGGAGATTGGGGAGGGTCTTCAGGAGTCAAGATGAGGTCAGACTCCAGTAGGGAGGGCCTTCAGGAGTCAAGATGAGATCAGACTCCAGTAATGAGTGATTAAGGGTGCTGAAGGCTACCTGGAGACCACAGACAATAGTGGACCAGGCCAATTCAAGGGTGGGAAACTATTGCAACAAAGCCAGCTAAAGACTTGGGCAGAGCCGCATATCAAGGCTCATGACCTCAGGCAAATGTCTTCCCTGGGAAGGTTTACTTTCCCAGAGCCTGTACCTCAAAGAATCAAGGAGAGCTCAAAAAGGAGGGAAGGGTCCCAGAGCCTACGCCTCATCAATAATAGTGCCTTTTCTTAAAAATCTCACCCACTCAGACCAGTGTTCTAATAAACTTTGTCTCTGACTGAAAGAGAGCTTGAGTCAGATTCAACTGTGGCAGAACTCATACATTGTTTGCCCTTGAATTTTGCTCAACACCCCTAAACTTCAATCCTGAGACTCTTTTTTGGCTCTTTGGGTAATTTCTTCTTTGAATAAGGTTTCTAAATACATAGAAGAGAAATATATAGGATTATAAAAGAAGCCAATTTTATATATTATATATATATAAATATATATGTATATATATAACTATGTATATATTTATGTGTATGTATGTATGTATGTGTATAGATATACACATACCTATACATATATACATAAGTGTGTATATGAAATATATGCTGTTTATCCCCAGCAAACTAGAAGTTTGAGGGTATGGACCATTTCTTCATTTTTTACATTCCAATGTATGATAAAGTGGCATGCACAAAGCATATACTTAATAAAAACTGATTGAATTGAGTTATATGAACTCATAACATCTTAGAATTGTAAGAGACCAAAAATAAACAAACAAAAAAATCAAGAACATACAGAACAGCTTCTAGATTGGTGATTCCCCTTCCATCTCCACAATTTTATGATGCATTTTTTCAACATTTTTATATTCATGTGCATGCTATGTTAACTCTAAGCCACCCCTTTCCCAATTTTTCCTCCAAATGAAGTTTGGATCCCCAATGCTTAGCTAATTATATCTCCCCCTGAGTCTTCTAAGGGTATTCCTGAGAGAGTAAACATAATTATGTAATATCATTGGCTCAAGCACCAACTGATAAGCTTTCTCCTCAAGATTTTCAGTTGAAAATAAATTTAGTCAGCCAATTTTAATGTTTTTTTCAGAAAGAGTATTAATTTAGGTGGTGTATTAAGGTTAGGTGGTATAAAATATCCATCTGAATATTTGTGATTCAGTCTTCCAAAAGTATATGTACGTTCACTGGAAAATAAGTTCAAATTTAGAGAGCACATTTGACAAAAATATCTTTCACAGCTCCATCTTTCTTCTCAGTCCCTTCTTTCAATGAAATGTTCAAGAAATTTCCTTTGAGTATGATGTAGTTTCTTTGCAAGGCTTCTTTTATGCCCATGAATCCAGTCTCTCTTTGACTCCCAGTGATACCAACAATATTGCAAATTCATCTTGGGATATGGTTTAGAAAACTCATGGTAAGATGAGAAGTCCATCATCTATTATTCCCTTAGAAACTATAAGGCACTCCTCTGGTCAATGAGAAAGGGGTACAACTGAGGAATCTAGACAGAGGTAAGAATTCTCTTCTCATCCCTCCCACTCCTCTATCCTTCACAACTCTCTATCCCCCACCCTTCCCCCACTGGGCAAACTGTGCTGGAAAACCACAAACTTTAATTGCTGGGGAAAAAATCTTTCTTCCTTATTTTTGTAGATAATTTATACATGATCTCAAATTGTGGCAAGTTTCCTTAGCCGAGTATATCAGTCCCTTTTCCTGTCATCAAATGTCTTTCAAAGACTTTGCATATACTAAAGACTACTAATTATTTAAATGATTGAGGCTTCTCCTGGTTAAGATATGAGGCTAAGATAGGCTGAGGTGTTTTTTGCCTCTACACTTACACAAGCAAAAGAGAAAAAAAAATACACACAATACACTATATATGCACGCACATTTGTATACATGTATACACATGCAATACATACATGCATGCATACATATATGTGTATAACCCCCCCCACCCCTACCACTCCCAAGCTCTTAGATGGTCAAGACTACTTCACTTTGGCATTTGTATTTCTACCACTTAACACTATTCCTAGAAGATAGTAATTACTTGGTAAATATACATTGATTGAATGAGTAAACAGGGTAGAGAATATTATTATCATTTTACAACTAGGTTCATATAGTTCTGGGCCTGGAGTCAGTAAGACCTGAGTTCCAATCTGCCATCAGACAATTCACTAGCTGTGTGTCTCTGGCCAAATCACTTAATTTCTGTTTGCCTTAATCCATTGAAGAAGTATATAGCAAACCATTCTAGTATCTTTGCCAAGAAAACTCCACATGAAGTCACAAATATTCAGATACTAGTGAATGACTGAAAAACAAAAAAATGAAATGTTGAAGAAGAAAATAGTCTTATTGAAGGCCAATAGATACTAACTTTTATGATAGATCAATATTTCAGGTCTTCTGGTTCTCAAAAATTTAGGTAAGGGGAATAGAGAGGGTCCCTTTTTGGGGGGGATAAAAAAAGACAGGATTCCTTCCTTAAACCTTTGGATACATAATCAGACATTAATTGAGTACCTGTATGCAGCTATAAGAATTTTTACTAGAGCAAGGTAACCAAAGCTTTGTCCAAAAGGACTTGACATCTTAGGGTGGAGATGAGGTGGAGATTTTTCTCCCCTGGTGATTCTCCTATGTATTATGGTTCTTTGTTGGCTTCACGGCTTAAGTTCTACATCCCACTTACTTGGCCTTAAGGCCATAATACCCTTCCCAAACTCTCCTATTACTGCTGGGCCTCTCTTCCTAGCATCTGGTTCACCACATTGCATGTATGTGTGTGTGTATGCATGCACATGTATGTGTGTGTGTTTATATGTGTCTTAGAGAACTGATGATATAATCCTAACTTTAGTTTCTCATATGCCACCACTTCTTGAGGATTGATCTGTCCAGTGGCTCATGCTCTATACACTGGAGTGTGAGTTGCCCTTTTCATACTGTGATTGACTAGGACTTGGCAGAATTGAATTCTGACCTCTGAATGGGAAGAAGTTGATGGCTAGATAGACAAGCAAATTCCAGTGGGATCATAGGACCTTTTCTCATCACTTGGCAACTCTTTCACAGACCATCCTAAGCCTACTCTGTCCAACCAAAGAACATCTTTGAGTTGTGTTAGTATCTTTGCTCTCTTCTACATAGCAGCATCCTGTGATCTCCTTCTCCAAAGTCTTTTCTAACAAGGAGAGGTCTGAGTTCTCCCTCTACCTCAATCATATGTACTTGTCTCAGGTACTAGAATTTCTAGTTGTAGCTTTGGAACCCTGGCAGACATTGGTAGATACAAGAGTCATATGAAGACTAGCATGCTGATTTCCTTCATGAAAAAGCTTCCTTTAAAGTCTGATCACAGTAAACCGGGCAAACTCTCAGTGGAGGAGAAGCACGCAATTGACTTCATATGTATGATTGATATCATATTGCTTACCTTTTTAATGGGTGGTGGAGGGGCTGGTGGGAAAGAGAGAGAATCCGGAAATCAAAATTTTAAGAAGTAAATATTTTAAAATATAGAAAAATTTAAAAGTATACAGAAATGAAAATAAAAATGGGGAAGAAATTCTTGCTTCTCTCAATTTTTTTTTCTGTAGAAAATAACCTAAACAAAAAGTATAAAAATTGGCAGGTGTGCAGAATGACCCTGAAACAATTTAAAGAAAGTAAGGAACTTTCGACCTAGGGCAGGACCATCTAATTTACAGATTTAAGGTTTTAGATAAGCCTGAGAATTCAGAGCAATGATCTCTCCAAAGGATTCTTAAAAATCTGAAAGACTAGAGAGGATTCTGGGAAGATGGCAGAGTAGCTCGGAAAATGCCATGCTCTCCAGATTTACCCCACAAACAAGACAAAATAACACCTCAGGGTGAATGTAGAGCAGTAAAAATAAATGAGAGTTGGGACAGAACAACAGTCTTCCTGGGAGAAGAATGGAAGGAAAATCTCGGGACTGAAATTTAGTCCCTGTGAAGTGTAAATATCTCCAGGAGAGTTACTTTAAACAGCAAGCTGTGAGCCAAGGAGGCCAGCTGGGTTGGGAAGAAGCCTGGACCCAGTCATAGGAATTTTTACCTCCTAGATAGTGTGGGAAGTCAGACGTATGAGTTGGGGAAGATTGAGTGAACCTCTTTTGATAAGGTTTGCCAGACCCAGCTGTGTTGCCAAGTCTTAGTTCTGACTGAGAAGGAACCATAACATGCCCTAGGTCAGTGGAGAAGAAGTGGGGCAGGGATACCACTGACTGTGGACACTTACAGGAGGGCAGAAGACAGAAGGGAGAATTGAAGGAGAACCTGAGGGCAGAGGTACCATCTCCCATGCCCCAGCACAAGAGGTGATTTCACCAAGTTGCTATTTTAAAAAATAAATACATAGACACAGCCACCCGAAACACCTATAAAATATGACTCTGGACAAATTCTAGGTCTCTCAAACTTAAAAAAATACAGAAAACACATCTCTTGTAGAAGGCAGCTCAGCAGCAGGGGATCATCACAGCAGGACGTGAGCTGAGGCCAGCCCAGCCTGAAACCTAAATGTGGCCAGGCCCAGAGCAGCAGGAAGGAGCTGAGCTGAGCTGCAGACAGTCTACAAGACAGAAGATCTACAGCCTCCAGCAACTCCATATCTATTAAGGTGTGAAAAATAGATATTAGGGAAAGGCAACTCTGCAGGAGGGGCTCATCACACAGGCCAGCAGGCCTGGAGCCAAGACCAGCCAAGCCTGAAACCACCATGTGGCTAGGCTCCAGGGCAATCAGGAGGAGCCCAGCCTCCCAAGCCACAGTGTGAGTCTACTTCAGAGAAGATCTAAAGCACCTTGAGCAATCTTCACATCTACTAAGCCAGGATTAGAAGTCAGTGAAAGTGAATGAAGTTTCAAGGTAAATTTTGGGCAGAAAAAGCAGTTTGGCCAATCTACCCCCAGTGACAGGAAGCAGTGGGGGAAGGGCAGGAACTGCTGTAACCGGCAGCTGCCCCCACTGGGCTCCTTCAGAACCCCTGGCCTGCAAATCCCATAGTGGGGCTAAGTCAATTGATTAGGGCCAAGTGCTCCTGCGTTGAGTGGCCTGGAACTGGATCGTGGTCTTGGGTGGTGGTCCTGGAGAGTGCTTTCAGCAAGCCAAAGCTGGGGGGGGGTGGGCTGTAACACCGCCCTAATAGCCCCGGCAGCTGGGAAAACCCCAGCAATTTGGAACAGAGCTTTCCCCCCTGGAAGCAGAGTTTCACAAAGCTAAAAAAAAAACAACCAATTAATTCACTGGTCAACATGAGGAAAAGGAAGCAAAATAAGAACAGCAATAAAATGCTAGAATCCTTTTTTGTGGACAAAAAGGATCAAAGCATGGAATGGGAGGAAGACAACACAGTAAGAACTCCCACACCAAATGCTTCCAAGATACTTGAAGAATGCCTAGAAGCTATAGATAATATGAAAAAGGATTTCAAAAAACAAATAAGAGAAGTGGAGGAACAATTGGGAAGAGAAATGAGAATGATGCAAGAAAATCATGAAAAGAGAGTCAACAACCTGACTGAAGAAAACAACACGTTAACAAATAGAT
>CM053595.1:266121662-266144628 GCA_028646575.1 Pseudocheirus occidentalis | reverse complement strand
ATCAATGTTCTGGGCTGGGGGGTAGGGACAAAAAGGGGAGAAAATTTGTAACTCAAAACCTTGTGGAAATGAATGATGTAACCAAGAAAATAAATTAAAATTAAAAAAAAATAAATTCTCTTTTAAATGCCTAATGTTTTATATCCTTATCAGTGGCATTTTGATGTAATGGAAATAGCTTTGAACTTAGATGCAGTGAAGATATGGGTGTGCATACTGCTTCAGGTGCTTTCTAGCTATATAATCATATGTATGTCACTTTTTTTTTTACTTACTTTCCTCTTTTGAAAAATGGTGATAGATTTACTACCCAAGATGCTGGTATGAGATTTAAAAAATACTGTATGTGCAATATTTTATAAACCTTATAACATTATATACATGGCACCTATTAATTTGGCTTCAGTGGGAAAAGGATAACTCAATTCTCCTATCTTGAAAGCAAAATAAGATTTGAGACATACTTTTTTTACTTCTTTGGGTTCCACTTTAAAATGAGAGGGCTGGTTGGTCACTAAGGCAGGTAACTTTGGAGTTTAGCATTCAATTTTCTGGGTTCCAACACCCTTCCTAAAGTTCCTACCTTTGTAGCATTATCTGTTCTGAAGTACCCTCTAGCTCTTTCAGCTTTTGTTCTATTATGTAATGTTTTATGGGTCCCATTCAGTTTATCTATGAGATTGCAGATGAAATGGAATTGACAAAAAAATTTGGAAGACTTTCAACTAGTATTGATCACTGGATAGTTAGCCTTCCTACTACCAAGAAATACTGGCTTTTATAGGGATCAAAGTTAAAAGACATGATGTGGGGTGAGAGTTCTATTTTCTTGTTGATTCCTACAAGCAAAACACAGTAAAGGACCCTTTTCCATATTGATTTAGCCGCCACGAAAAGTCCTACATGCTTTGGTTTTATAAGTTGCTTTTAACTATTCTCATCATTTTGATGTATTGATTTCTGGGAACTAAACTGATCATTGTTGTAGATATATAGAGGTAGAAGAACCATTCAGGGTTTGCCACTTCTGTGAAAAGCAGAGAGATGGTTTGGTCTATTTTGTCCAAATGGCACTACCCTGAGTATCCTAGGGAGAGAATCTCTGGCAAAGAAATTGGACAGACAATGCCAGTCCCTAGGTTACACAGTTGAAATTACAAATGTGCCTCCCATCTCACAGCAATATTTTCACACTACTTATTCCATTAATTAAGCTTCTTTACCCCTCACCCCTCTTAGAGCTTTGAGGAAACATATATACTTGGGTGTTCTAAAGCATTTTAGAGGGAAACAAGGACAATAAATTTTCGACTCTGGATTTTCTCCCTGCCTAAGTTTATTCAAGGGAAAACTAGGCCAGGAGAATAGAACACTGCATATTCAATTTTGTCACAGAGTTGAATCTTACGGGAAATAGTCTCTTTGGTTTTCTGTTTTCTTTCAGAAAATTTCCTTCTCTAACATTAATGTGAGTTATCCAGTGATAACTAAGCTTTGATCTGAATAAGTAAAACCTAGAATGTGATGTTATGTTTCAGAATTACTTATAAATGTTGTACACATAAGGCCACATGAATTCGTATCTCCTCATATGTCCAGAAAAGTTGTGCCTTGTTCACTCAAAAGCTATACAAATATAGGGCAAATTTTGGAATAGATTCTACCAAGAGGTCCAGGAAATCTATGTCTGTTTTCTAAGGGCCAGTATATATGAGACTAGTCAATAATAAATATCAGTATTAGAAATGTCAGCAATGGTTAACTGTTTGTTTGGGGTGGGGAGGTTGGGGAGCTACAACTCACTGCAAAGAATCGCCAACACATGAAAGATTTCTGAACTGTGTCACTGGCATGATCATCCTCCCTAGTAAAATAGTAGTTCCTTGAACCATCAACACATGCCCCAAACCAAATATCCATGGGAAAATTGCCATTTTTTTTCTTATATCATATCTTTTAATTGTCTGATGCTATTTGCCCTTGAAGATGTGACTTCCTAAGCATCATAGCATAAAGCATTTAAAAAATAACCATAGTGGACACATAGAAATCAGAATCACCTTCTGTAAAGTTAAAATTCTAACTAAGAATCAAAATACCTCTATATGACAACTAATGAAAATGTGAAATTAATATTGTATTTGAGGAAATGTCATATTTATTTAATGATGATAAATATAGTTTACCTGTTTTATTCTCTGTGACTGGGGTTCAGATACCAAGAGGGAAGAAGGATTCTTCCACAGAGAGATCTCCTTTTCCTTCCTATTTTAATGTTGGTAATACAATGTTGTTTTACAGTTGGAAGGGATTTCAGTGACTAGCTAGCCCAACCCTGCACAAAAAATATCCTAACTGCAAATGGCCATCCATCTTCCACTAGAAGGCTCCGAAGAAAGGGAACTAGTTGCTTCCCTAGGAAACCAATTCTACTTGTGGATGTGACTGAATATTAAAATGCATTTTTTTTATTTTGATGTTGCTTTCCTCGACATTGTTCCTACATTTGCTTCATACGTCCGTTGTTCAAGGTCGTAACTTCTGGGAAGAAAAAAAAAAGCAGCTTTTATTCTTCTTCAAGATGATGGCCAAATACCTGTCATGTGCTCCCCTTGGATCTTCTCTCCTCTGACATAATTTCTCTACTCTCACAAAATTTATCTGGTCCGTCTGTGGCATGGACTCAAGACTTATCACTATCTTTTTGCTCTCCTTTGGATATTGGCCAGTTTCTCAGTGTTCTTCCTAAACTTTGGCACCTGGAATGAACCCAGTACTCTAGATGTCATTAGATCCCTCCAGATTATTACAGGACTATCACCGCTGCCTTTCTAGAAGCCCTATTTCTTCTAATATAGATAATTACGATCTTTTTGTTGTCATTGGTATTGTTAGTTATGAGTTTTTGACTGTTATATCACATTGTTGACTGAAATGGAACTAAAACTGTTAGACTCTTTTGCCAGACAAACTTCTACATGATTGCCCTCCCATATCTTGTAATTGTGAAGGGTTTTTTTTAAACCTGTTTTATAAGATCTTGTATTGGTCACTATTGCATTTCAACTCATTAAGGCAATATAGATAAAAATAATTAGATTCAAAGGAAATGGGCACCTGCATATCTATGTGGAAATAGTGAATGATAAACTAAAAATTACAAAGATTAGTCAATTTTATAGGAGGGTCCTTTTAGGTTTAGCTTTGAATAATCAATAATTTGGCTATCCTAAATACTGAGTATTGTCAGCTTCCTTTTCTAAATCTCAATCCAATCAGCATTTGAAAATGTGGTAAACGAAAAGGGAGGCATAATATTAAGTTATTTTTCTTAATTCTGTAACAATTATCATAATTTCAAAATACCTTATTTTTCTTATATACCTTAGATTTCAAAGCATTTTCACATGTATTACGCCAATTGAGTCTCACAATAATTATGAAGTGGTCAGGAGAGGCCTTATTACCATAATTTTATAAATCGATGAAAGAATGAATGAATTAATATACAAAAATACGGATGAATGGAAAAGCATTTTTGTGTCCTATATTCATGCTGAGCACTTTGCTGTGTGCCATGAATACAAACACAAAAAGTGAGAAAATCTCTGCCCTCAAGAAACTTAATTTTAATTGAAAAACAACACATGGAATGGTGACCATGGTACCTTATTTAGAATTAGGAAGTCACAGGGATATTAAGCAGAGTCAGAAAGGAGTAGATTACCACTTCCTTTTCAAGAATGGTAGCATGGAGTTGATTAATTCTGAAAGAGCTCAAGGTGGAAAGGATGAAAGCAGAGGTGGGGGATGGTTATGGAAAAGCTTTCAGGAGGCAAAAGGAGAGAACTCCAGGGTAAGAGTAGGAAATAATGATTATTGAAGGATGCTGGGTATGAAGATGGTCCTTTATCAGAAAAGTGGCTTGTCATTGTAGGGTTATCACCAATCAGGCTTACAGTAAATATAGAAGGATAGTAGCAACATGGGAGATTCCAGTAGAGTTGTTTATGAAGAATACTCACCAAGCAAGATAAAGGAGGGCCCTAGGGTAGAAGCTGAGATTAGACCTATTATGAATACTGGAGAGTAACAGGTAGAGAGTTGTGGAGATGTGTCATCAATGAGGAGCCCACGGCACTGAATCAAGAGAAAAGACAAGAAGAATGGTGTGAAAATCAGAACTTCATAGACTTCCAAAGGTAAAATAATTGGTAAATTATAGAATCAAGAACAAAACTTAGCCCATCTGGCTCTTAGTCATTCCAGTGGTGTCAAACATAAATAGAAATGGATCCCTCCAGACTACAGATTGACAGGAGATGGCAAATTAACAGTATCCATTTTGTATTGTATTTTTATTTATTTTAATAAATATTTCCCAATTACATTTTAATCTGCTGAGGTTTACACTTCTGTTTTACACTATACCATACTGCTGATGGCTTTAGACAGTAGCTACTATAGATTCAATAAGGATAGGAGATACCTAGGTCACACAGTACAGTGGCAGGCCTGAAGACAGGAAGATTTATCTTCCTGAGTTCAAATCTGCCCTCAGACATTTACTAGCTATATGATCTTTGCCAGTCACTTAACCCTTTCACCAAATCATGGACCTTTCATATGGAAAAAAAATCAGTTGAGGAAACATTGAAATTAAATACTTAAAGGAAAGATAGTTGTCATTACTTTTGTATTTCTTGTAGTTTTTTTTTAAGGAGAAAAGAGGTTGCATTTGTCCTTTTAAGCAATTAGTGCCCATTCCTATATAAACCAACTGATTTCTTCCCATTACTTTTTGTAATTATACTATAAGCATTGAAAACTTACCATAAGGAATGGATGATTTCATTGGCAAGGGTTATCTCACCACTGAAACATTCAACCTTCCCTGAAAACCTTAAGGAACAATCTTTATGATTTGGTGGATGCTTTGGGGGCCTTAAAAATATGCCTCATTACCATTTCCATAATTTTTTTGTAATGCATCTTTCTACATATAGCAGACCTGGTTCATTCTAAACCAGTTTTCAAAGTCTTTTTATTTCTAAATGCCCTATTGGAGGTTGTACTGAGCTTCTATGAAAAGCATCGTTCATAAGGCACAATGAAGAATCACATTAGGACATTCGTGGGAGATATACTTGTAAGACAAGGCAATACACATTAATAATTACTATCATCTAGGCAGGATGGTGTATGCCTGTGATCACTGCTTCTGGGAAGGCAGAGGCTGGTAAATCACTTAGGTTCTTAAGTTAAGAAATTGTTGTTGTTCACTTGTTTAAGTGGTGCCCAACCATTCATGACTTCATTTGGGTTTTTCTAGGTAAAGACATTGGAATGGTTTGACGTTTCCTTTCCAGCTCATTTTACAGATAAGGAAACTGAGGTGAAACAAGTTAACTGACTTGATAAGGTCACAGAGCTAGTAAGTGTCTCAAGTTAAATTTGAACTAAGGTAAATGAAGCCTCCTGACTCCAGGCCCAGATCTTTATCTGCTGGGCCACCTCGCTGACCAAGTTCAGCAATGAAATATATTTAAAGCCTACTGGGTGCTTGCATTAAGTTTAGCAACAAGGTAGTGAGCCCCTGGGAGCCAAGGACCAAGGATGGACTAAGTGATGAGGTAGAAAATATAGAGAAGTTCAAAGCATTCATCCTGATCACATTCATGAGTATCTGCTTTACTTCCAATCTGGATGATGGAGATCATCATTTAGTGAAGAGAAGATAATTCCACAAAAAATAAAATTTATTTGAGAGATACATACAAATATAATATAAGAATATAAGAATTATGTTATAAGGCAGTTAAATATAGTCAGATTGAAAGAGCACTAGATGGAATAGTGGATAGCACACTTGCTCCATAGTCAGGAGGACCTGAGTTCAAATCTGGCCTCAGACACTGGACACTTACTAATTGTGTGAGCCTGGGCAAGTCACTTAGCCCCCATTGCCTTGGACAAACAAATAAAAATCCACAGACTTTTAATCAGAGGACCAGGAAGCTCTGCTATTGACTAGTATTGTGACCCTGAGTAACTCACATAATCTCTATGAGCCTCCATGTCTTTATTTATAAAACAGGGAAAACAGTATTGGCAGCATATTTCTTAGTTTTTCTTTAAGGACCCAATGAGATTCTTAGGATTTAAATATAGAAAGGAATTTAGAAATCAAGTCCAAACCTATCATTTTATAGATGAGGGGAACTGGGACCCAGAAAGCAGAATTGACATCAAAGATGACTCTGTCAGCAAGTAGCAGGAGCAGAATTTCAACATAAATTATAACAATAGATATGAAAATATTTTGGTTACTAGAATGTTTTTTATAAATGTGAGATATGAAGGCATAGATGGCATGCTTATCAGATTTCCATATGACACAAAGTTTAGAGGGATAGTGAACATGTTGAATGACTGTCAGGATCCAAAAAGATCTTGGCAGACTAGAAGAAAAGGCTACATCTAAAAAAAGAAATGTAATATATGGATCAAGAAAAAAGGCATCTATTCAAATTCCAATCTATCTACTGCTGCAGTAGAGAATTGAGAAGACTTGGGTACATGTGTTTGTATAAAAAACAAAAGAAGATGACCTTCATATAGCCTTCAACCCAACCATACCAGCCTCCTTGCTGTTCTTCTCATCTTGCATTTCCATTAGTTGTCACCCATGTCTGGGATTCTCGCCTTCCTCAACTGCTTCCCTAGCTTTCTTCAAGTTATTGCTAAACTCCTACCTTTTACATGAATCTTTTCCTAGACGTTCTTAATGATAGCCACTTTCCTTTGTTGATTTCTTCCAATTTATCTTTTCATTCCATGCGGTAATTGACATATGACCTCCCCATTAGATTTTGAATTCCTTGAGACTGTGGTGGTTTTTAATATCTCTTGTTTGTTTTCATTATTTCCCCCCATTTCTTTTTATCCCCACTGCTTAGCACAATATCTGCCACATAGTAGGTATTTAATACATCCTTGTTGATTTCATTTGACCTTTGAGTGTTTTACTTGTCAAGAGAATTATGTGACAATCAAAAGAACTGAGACTCTCAAAGGATGTATAAGTGCACTGGTATAAATAAGACGACAAACTTGCTGTCCTCTATACTGCTCAAAGCCCAGTAGTAGTACTTTGCCATTTGGAGGGCACCATGTTTATGGAACGATATTAATAAGTAGGAGTCCATCCAGGGGAGGGCAGCTGAGATGGTGTAATGTTAATGAAATCAGAAGATCTTCCATGCCCCTTTGTATTGGCACCTAGTAAAGGCACTTAACTCCTTACTTCAAGTTAACTTTAGTGTTAATGAAATCAGAAGATCTTCCATGCCCCTTTGTATTGGCACCTAGTAAAGGCATTTAGCTCCTTCCTTCAAGTTAACTCCTTGGGAGCAGTTAACACCCTTAACAGGAAGGGGCAGAACAGGGAGGAGCTATACTGTATATATGGAAGAGAACCAGGAGGACCTTCATATTTTCTCTCAGTCACCACTTGGAGACTGCACCTTTTGCTGAGATCCTCCTTCTGCAGCTTCTACCAAGAACTTCCAAGGACCAGGCTGAGGAACTGTTGTGGGTCTAAGAGGGATCCGTGCTTGAGGGAGAATGTTCTATTTGTGAAGGCTTGGAAATGTGGGTGTCCACGGCGTTAATTATGTGTATCAACTTTGTGACCAGTATAATGACTTTGGCTTCCTGGTTTGGGGACTTGTCCTTCTGGTTTTGGGACTCAGTGTGGTGGTTTCTGAATAAAGACCTTGGCTCTGCCTTCCACATGGAGAGTTTGCTACATTTTGTGATTCAAAACTATACCAACATGTTCATAACCACCATAGGTGTTGTGAATATCACATTATTGATACAGATGGTGGGAAGATTTGAGACTACATAACATGAAGATTTGTGGAAGAAAATGGCAATGTTCAGTGTCATGGAGAAAAAAAGTTGAGGATAATATATTAGATGTCTTCAGCTATTTGAAGGGCTGCTCTATGTAAAAGGCAGCAGGCTTGTTCTCCTTGACCACTGCAGGCAGTACTCAAACAATGGGAGGATGTTTTAGAGAAGTTGGTTGGTTGGTTCCTGTCCTTCCTTCTCAAAGGCCATTATGATATCACTATGCTAGAGTCAAGTTACCATGTGTCTAACTGAACTGGTCAGACCAATCAGAATGCTCTACCACAGGTTGGACACAAATAATCCATGTGGAAATTTGTGGTACATTCTCTAAATGTGTGCATATTATGTTTCTTGTGAGATACTTCAATTCTGCTTTTCTCATAGAGCACAACACCTCCTCTGATGTGGACATACCATGCAGAGCAGTTCTTTGATAATGTATTACCGGTCTTATTGTTAATATATACATCCTTAGAAAGCACACTACTAAAGTAAGTGAACTTATCCACATTCAAAACTTTTCCATTTGCTATAACCAATGGTTCCATACGTGCATGGTGTAGTGGTGGCTGATAGAACACTTGGGTTTTCTTCATGTTTATTGTTAAGCAAAAATTAGCACAAGCAGCAGAGAACTGATCCATACTTTGCTGCATCTCAGATCCAAAGAAGAGGAGGGGAGCTCTATAACTTGGGGCTATCCAAGTGGAATGAGGTCCCTGGGAATGTAATGAATGAGTTCTGGTATAATACAGTACATAGAAAATTAGTCTGGAAGTCAGGATACTTGGGCTAAAGGATAAACTCTGCCACAAAGTAGCTCAATGACTATGAACCAATCACCTTCTGGTCCTCAGGTTTTTAATCGTAAAATGAGACTATTAAGTGGAACATGCAGAGACACAAGTTTCAGTTCAGCAACAAATAAATAAATTTTAAAAAGGATAGAAAATAGAGCTTCCCAGGATTAGAGCTATGTAAAAGTGAATGAGTTGCTTTCGAGAAGAATGGATTCTAGTTCAGTACAATGAACTTGATGTCCTTGTGTTGGGTTTGTTGCATATACAAGTCTATTGAAGTATGGGTTTCACTAAAAGTCTTCTGAGATTCCTACCAACCTCAAGTCTCAGATCTCTGAAAGCCCCTCTAACTTTAAACATTCTAAAATCACTGAAGGGACTAAAATAGAAGCTGAATGACCATTTGTCACAGACAATTTAGAGAAGATTCTTCCCCAGGTGTGGGACGGACTACAACTGTCCCTACTAACCCTAAGACTCAATTATGACATAATTCTAGAAAGGGGCTATTTATTTTTCATAAGAAATAATTTGCTAATATTTTTATCAGATACCTATAATATGCAATGTTTTACAGAAAGGTGCTATCCAGTAAACAGGCTCCCAGATGCTGTAGAATTTTATGAGAAAGTGAGTACATATTTTTATGAGGCGGCTTGCTTGCATCATAAATTTTAATGGGCTTTTGCATAGGGAAAATATGATTCTGACACTGTATAATGTATACCAAGGCATAGAAGAATACTAAATAATACAACTAATATGGTGATAAGGGACTCCTCCCTGCCAGTTTTATTATATGTCTTAGTAAAGCCCTTTGGTGAGGTTGCCAAAGATCCCACACATCCTTTACCCACCATGGTTCAAATATGCAATTTTGATTAAAAAAATACTTTCTATAGCAAGGATATAATTAATGGGCCCCATTATTAAGTGATTAGAAGCTAATTCTTTGATCTGTCATTTAGTCATAAAAAACCTGAGAAAAATAATTCAAAAATGTTGTAACAGAATTACTGTTCTAAGATTTTGTACTTTCTGAGTAGCAAAAACAATCCTATAAAACAAAAGAGCCTCCTCAAATCTTCTGTTGACATTTCACCATGAACTTTTCCCTACACTGATTAAGTGCCAGACATTGGCCTTGAAATTATAGAAAGTGTACAATGTTGTTGGTTTCATTAAGCCCTCCACCAAAAAAAAAACCAACCTCATATACTAATGTGTATATATTCATACTATGTGAAATTATATCACCTATTGTCATGGACTAATTTTTTGGTAGATCTGGTTTATATCCTTAATATTATACAATTTTAGGACAAGTCCTTTTTGGCTCTTAATTTGATGCTGATGATGGGAAAATGGCACTGAATATTGGTTTTTCACCACATCCATCGAGTGGCTCAATGGGAAAATTGAAAGGAATTATTTTTACTTATGAATAGTTTAATGTCAAATGCTTTCCTTCTATTCTTGCTTCCCAAATTTAGAAGAAAAAAAGAAGAAGAAAAGCATAATTTTGTACTGGAACCAGAGATTATTTATACTACTCACTCTTCCCTAAACACACTTCATGCTTGTTCATGTCTGGGATGAGTTTTTTTCATTTTTTTTATTCATTTGCTCTTTCATTCATCCAACCTTTATTCAATGTTGACTAGGTATCAGAAACATATAGTTAATATCATAGGTCATGTGCTCCCACATTTACTTTGTACTGAGGGTGGGGTGATACTATATGTATGAAGAGAAAGTATAAAAGATAATTGTAGTAAGAGATGACTAGAAGGGTTCTAAACATTTTGAGAGTGTATCTAATCCTTGAAGCTTACAAAGATCACAGTAGATTTTATTGAAAAGACAGTAATTGAGAAAGAAGAAAGGGATTCTAAAAGGTAGAGGTGAAGAGGAAGTACATAGCAAGCACAATTCAGGGATTACATGAATATGGGAAATTGGGGGGGGGGGAGTAGCACATTGAATTCAGGAAATAGTAGCCTGCAGCAAAGAAAACCTGAATGACATAATGGGAAATTTCTGATAAGGTAGAGTATACCCAAGGACCTTAGGGTCTTAATTGTTAGGCTAAGAAGTTTTCATTTTATTCTAGAGAAAATGGGAAACTATTAAAGGTATTTTAAAAAAGAGGTGATAATTAGAAATACTCATTAAGAAGATTTTTTCTCTTTCTAAAATATTAATTTAAATTTTTTGCATCATATCTGGGAAATTGTAGGATAAATATGCATTTAATATCATCAATTTTACTCTAAGATTCTTTCTGACTTTTTAATCTTAAAATTTCCTATATGCCCCTGTATTCTGGATGGGCATTATTTTAGTCTCTTAATGTTCCCTCTATATCTATCTCTTCTTGAGGAAATGCTCACATTTGTTCTTTTATTCATTCATTTATCAAAGATATATGCATTCCCTACTGTGTGCAGAACACTTTGATACTTCTTCTTCAAGTTTAATCTCAAACACTACCTCTTCCATGAAGCCTTTCATGATCACCCCAACCAGAAGTGAGCATATAGATATATGGTCTCATCCCTGCCATCTATTTAAGCCTGACCACCCTGAATCACCACTTTCCATGTTTTCCTATAATTTTGCATAAAGGGCACACCTAAAGTTTTTGGAGTCTTTCCTCTTGTTCTCTTAGTAGTTCTGCAAGTCATTGGCAAAGTGCATAGGTGGTGCATCTGTTGTCTTTCTTCATGAGAAGTAAAAGTTCTGAAAAGATGAAAAACCTGCCAATGCCAGGGAAAATTGGGGAGGGTAATTTTTCTAATTTGGAGCAGTCAAATAATAGGAATCTAGTTTAATACCTAATTATTCCCGCTATTAGGGAAAACAAAGGCACTAAACTTTTAAAATAAAAATGCTACACACTTAGAAACCAGTGGAGATCATTGAAAACTTGCAAAAAAGTCAGTTTTTTTCATTCCATGTAGCAATTAGACAGCTGCATTTTGCACAAGCTAAAATTGATACCATGAACATTGTGCCAGAGTGGCATGAGCTAGAAATAGACTTTGAAAAAGAGAGTCGTCCAAAATGCCCGTGATAGGGTAATGTAAGTAACAACCCAGAAGAGATTTAGGCTGAGCACAATCCATGGGTAAAATCTCAAAGAACAAATCAAAACATGAAGACTGCCTTTTGAGGACTGTTCTTCTTTTGAAGGTGTCATGATTTTAACCATTGAGTTTCTCTTTCCAGTACTCCATGGGGATGAGGGCCTCTCCACAGTTAATTTTCCTGGGTTATTCCAAGGGATTCATGCTTTCCTGTTAAATTTTCCTAAAGGTAGGAATATAGTATAATAGAAAGAGTCTAGGATATGAAGTTAAGAAAGACAAGCTTTCAAACTTGACTTTTATAATTCAGGTTGTTAAAAAAAAGAGAAATATATACATGAGAAGATTTTTCAAGATTTAAGCAAAATGATATGAGAAGCAGAAGAATAATGTATAGTATAAATGATAAAGGACTATGAACCCTGAGTAATTAGAAAAAGAGCAATACTCCCAGAAGAACAGGTATATATGAAACAAAAATTCCCCCTTTTGGCAGAAAGAGGGGTATTAGGAGCACAAAATGTTGAATACATTGTCAGACTTGGTCACTATATCCAATTTTTTTTCTTTCAGACAGTTAGGTGGTATACTGGATAGAACACTGAGCCTGCAAGGAGGAGAACCTGAGTTCAAATCCAACCTCTGATACTCCCTTGATAAGTAGTCTTAGAAAGTCTCTTAATGTTAATTTGTCCTAGTTTCCTTATTTGTAAAATGGGAGTAATAATAATAATAATAATAATAATAATAATAATAATGTATGTACCCGTGTGTGTATTTCCTAGTTTTTGCAAAAATCAAATGAGATTGAGATATAAAGTGCTCAGGACAGCACCAGGCACATAGTAGGCATTTAATAAATCATTGTCCCATTCTTCTACATTATGGGAAAGTTCAACTTCAGAGCTCAGAGTGAAAGGTGGTATTCAAGACTTTTTTGTTGTGTAAAACTGAAAATCATCATCAAAACTTTATTTGGTTGTTTCTAGCACTTACTAGCTATATGACCATGGGTCTCTATGAGCTTCAGTCTTCTCATTCATAAAATGGGGATAATGGCAACATCTATCTCATGGGCTGTTTTCAAGCTCAAAAGAGAACATGTCTATAAAGTAATCACTTTGTAACTCTTGGTCTTACTCAGAGATATGCGTTCAAATCTAGCCTCAGTTACTTATTAGCTATGTGAATCTGAGCAAGTTTCCTCAACAATAAAATAGGCAATAATAAAAACAACTCATTCATAGGGTTGATGTAAGGTTGAAATATGATACTATTTATAAAGCACTTAGCACACTGCTCGGCTCATTGTAGGTATTTAATAAAATGCTGTTTTCCTTCCCTCCTTAATCCCAATCAACATATTCCAATCTTAGAAATTTCTATGGGACTCATGTCTTCCAATAAGCCATTGAAGACACTATTTTATGCTGAATAGGATTTTTGAAGTGGATCTTAAAAACAATTAGATTCAAACCCTACATTTAATACTTTCTAGATGTGTGACTTTGGAAAAGTCAACTCTCAGAGTCTCAATTTTCTCATCTGTAAAATAGGATAATACATATAGGGTTGTTTTAATGGATTTAATGAGAAGGTGTATTATAAATACTTCAAAACCTTCATCAAAACACTGCATAAATGAAAGTTATTCTTTTAATTTCCTCCACATACTAATGTCTGAATAAATCAATGAAACAAATAATAAGTGTTTTAAGCTCCTACTGTGTGCCAGGCACTGTGATGGGCACTAGAGATACAATAGAAAAATTAAAACAATCTTGACTCTTAAGGATTTCTTCTTGACTCTTTGATAGACCCACCAGAAGGTCATTCATATTCTCAATAATATTTTGATATGAAGCAAGCAAGATATCAGGATAATAATCCAGATTATCTCAAATATTTGAAAGTTAGCACTTGAAATAGGAATCAAATATTATTTCTGGACACAAAAGATAAAACTAGAGAAAACTCTCTTTCTTGGCCCTGCTATCTTGAACCACCAAAAGGTTGCTGCCCATCTCAACCTAGATATCCCATTGACATCCTAAAATTAATGTGTGCAAAATAGAAATCAAATCATCTTCCCCCAAAGTGTGATTATCTCCGTCGCTCCTCCAAGCTTTTTTTAAATTATTTTTTCATATGATATCAATTATCTTTCTCTTAGAACCTAACCTTAGAATCATTTGCTGTCTTAAAAGCTCAGGCCAGGTGGAATTTTCTACTGAAAACCTTTTCTCAGCGTTTAGTGAATCAAATGTTCAAGTTAATAACTTTTCTGTTTACATCTGGAATTCTCCAGTAGAGTATAAGCTCCTTGAGAGTATGAAATGTTTTGTTTTTTGGTTTTGTGTATCTAGTCTATCACAGTTTTGAACAAAAAGGTACAAATGAAAAGTGAATTAATTTCAGCTATACACAAGGGGGCAGTTCCTAAAGGAACAAGGAAAGAAACAATGTTTATCAAGTGCTTATTGTGTGCCAGATACTAAACTAGACACTGCAATTTTTTCTTTATTTAATCCACACAACACAGGGAAGTATGTGGGGGGACCATCATTTTACAGTTGAGAAAACTGAGGCATACAGAGGTGAAATCATTTGTCCAAGGTAACATAGGCACTAGTGTGTGTCTGGAGTCAAATTTGAATTCTTGATTCTAGGTCCAGGGTTCTAATTTATAATTAAAGTTCTCCAACAATAAGATAGATGGACTGCTTTTGGAGCTAGGAAGTTCTTAATCACTCAAGATTTTCAGTCAAAACTGGATGACCCTGTTCATACATATTATAGAAGAGATTAATGTTTCAGGTGTGCATTGGACCACCTGATCTCAAAGATCTCATCCAATTCTGGAATGACTGTGTTTGTTAGAAAAGAATACTAAGTACTAAAATGAAAGTCTGGGAATAGTTTTTTTTTCTTACCCTCGTATCCTAAGACAGTACAAATGGACAAGCTGGACTCAAAATTAAACAGATGGGATAGAGCATGGTGAGTATAATGAATTGTATTCAGTCATTTAGTTTAGTTGTTTTGTTTAGTTTTAAAATATATTAATGACTTCAACCCTCTTCTAGAAACAGTCACATAGTATCTATAGTTTCTCTGTTTTCTTTGGCTGTAAGATAGAGAACACAGGATCTGCTGTAGCACCAAACAAAGAGAAAAATAATGGCAAGGGTGCTACAAGATGTCCAGATGTGAAAAGGTGACTGTCTATATCAGTGCAAATCACTGAAATAACACTTATAGCATTATAGATGTGGAGCTGAATGAGATCTCAAGTGCCATCTACTTTTCTCTTTTCATTTTTAAAGATGAGGGAACAGAGAGCCAGCAAAGTTAAGTGGCCAATCCAAAGTCACACAAAATATAGTTCATAAATATCAGGGGTAGGATTTGAACCTAAATTCTATTATTTTAGCATTGGTGCTTTTTCCCAATGTACCATGGAAGTCCCCTTTCCTGTGAAAGTATTCAAAACAAGTGACAGTATCTTGTGTGTGCACCAAGTACCTAAATGTTTATTGAATTGAAATGTAACTAAATTAAAGAGAAAAATACTTAAAGCTACTTCAGAATACCCACAAGTCGTCAATGTATATATAAACCATGAATTGATAGAAGAGTTCTTTGATTGATTTCATTTGGGAACTAAATATGTCAAGAGACAGAATATTTCAATCCCAGGAAAGTGTTCATTAAAAAGACCACTGTGTACAATACTCAGAGTGAATGTAAAATGCTTTTTTTTCCCCTTAGTAGAAGCATGACAAGAAATAATATGATGTAGATCCTCAGAGTTAACTTAAGATATTACCTTTTGCTGAAAAGGAGATGTTTAGAACAGTAGTATTTAATTCATGTATTAAATATTTAGAGGAAGAAATAGAGAGTAAAATTTAGTTATGATGTTATTTGGTTTTCTCTTCAGGAGAAGCTCAGGATGAATGTCTCGATAGGGGCAGACCATCAGGGCTTTATCTTCTTCTAATGTATATTAGGCACTCCTGGAGACAGAATAACAATGTGATGGAACAATTGGGGCTACATGCCATATGTTAACACAAGGCTTTTCTTCCTGAAATCTCAGGGAGAAAAAAAAAGTACCCAGAATGTTGCATGACAAAACCTCCATTAGTGTTTTATTGTACAGATGATACAGTGATTACTCAGAAATTTCACCAGGTTCTGCACATTGCACCATTTTGAGCAATGTCTTAATAATATATGTAATAGCATTTTACCTGTAGTAGTAAGATTATTGATCTCGTGCCATTAAGGTTTGCAGCATTTTTAAAACCCATTACCTTCTCCTGTATTAGCTCTGCCTGGCAAAAACACATCACTTTCTCTGTTAAAGTTTGGCAGACAACAACACACAAAAAGGCAATTCTACCTGCTACAGTGTCTGTCTGACTACTTGATAATGTCAATCAATAAGTGAATTTTTTTCCCACAGTCCCGAGAAAACAAGATGTGTGTTGCTGATTCAGATGCAAACAAAAAGGTAGCCTGGCAGAGGATATTTCAGCAGCCATAATGGAGCAATAGGGATAATATGTATTATGCCTTTTTGAAGCAACCTAGGTCTCCTTAGTGAGACAGCAGAAGGTCCACTGACCTGAGATTTAAAGGACTCAAGTTGTAGTCCTGAAATTTGCACTAATTATTGCAAAATGACAAAATTATACATTTGGAAATAATCTAAGAATCTTTTTTTTTCAACTAGTCAAGTTCAGAATGGGAAAAAAAATTTCCATGACAACATTCCTGAAAAGGGACCATTTGTGCTCTTCTTGAATGTTTCTCATGAAGAACAGTGTTTATCTCTCAAGGAAGTTCATTCTGTTTGTGGATAACTCTAGTTAACAGGAAGTATTTGTTTGGTTATTTTGTAAAATCAAACCTGAATTTGTCTTTCTATAATGTGTTCACATTGCCCCTATTTCTACCATCTTGTTATGTTTAATTCAGCTTCTATTTATTAACCATTCAAATGCTTGTAGATAGAGATCATGAAAACATGTATGAAAGAGTAAATGATGATGCCACAAAGAGAAATAATGACTGACTGCAAGGACTGGGGGTTTGAATGGTTCACATGTCTATAGTTTGTCAAGACTAGAAAAAAAATTTAGCCTCTATTATTTTGCTTCATCATCGTAACAAACTTGTGTAGACAGTGCTATTAGATTCCCCATTTTGAAGATGAAGAGATTCAAGCCTAAGTCTTCCCGAATCTAATTCCAACACTATTGAGCATGCCATGCTACCTCAAAAGTTAAATAATATTGGATATAAAATGTCAGCTCCTTCAGATGATTGGGTAACTGTGAGCTTTCAACAGTTATTTTCCTTCCATAATGCTCAATTTCTTTATCTTTCAAATGAGAGTTCATTCAGTTCATTTCTAATTCTCCTTCATGATCTTAAATTCTATGTTTCTATGAAATCTGACATAGATAAATCTTAGAATGAGCCATGTCTCATGTCTATGTAGTACCTCACTTTTTACACAGAATTTTGCTTTGTTTTCTCATTCAGTTATTCATGGTTATTTTTGTAACCATGGACCAAAATCTAGTTCTATCGTCCAAAACTGGAACCTGAGACTCAAGGATATGAGGTGATTTGGTCTGGGCTAATACAATTAGTACAAAAAAGACGTAGAATTCAAATTCAATCTCTCTTAATTGTCACATCTAAGGGCCTCTTTTCAGTCTTCATCCTTCTTAAACTTTCTGAAAAATTTGTCACTGCTGGTAATATTTTCCTTCTGGTACTTTGTATTCTGGCTTCTTGTGACACTCCTCTATCCTGTTTCTTCTATCTGTTTGACACTTAATTCCTTGTCAGTCTCCCTTGGTCAGTCTACTTTCAGGTCTGTCCCTTAAGGTACTTTCCTGGGTCTTCTTATTCCCCTCTCTATACTACATTGTTTGGTGATCTTGTCAGCTTCTATGTGATCAACTCTGATCTTGGTTCAGATGATAGCCATATCTATATGTTTAACCATCCTTTGTTTTCTTACCTTGGAGGTCAGATTTTAAAATAAGTAAATGATATGTATTGATCCCCATTTGGAGAATATGAAATCGTGGATATTAGAACTTCACATCTATGAAGGCAGGCGGCATAGGTGTCTCATATTCCACTACCTGTAGAATGAGTGACATTCCAATGATCTCTAAAGGTTTTTTATGGTCTTCTAAACTTCTTTGGTAACATAAAATTTCTAATTTTTATATTGTAAATGGAGCCATTTGTGAAAAGATATTCAGTAGTTAAAATCTATCACTTCAGAACAGATTGGATTTGGATGCTTGTTTTCCTTGTGGGATATGCTACTATGAAGAAATGAAGAAAACATAGGAGCCTGAGCCAATAGGAAAAACCTGAATGGCAGCTCTACAAGACAATTCACTTTCCATTCTTCATCTAAGTTCCCATGTCTTCAAACCTCAGAGAGATTCCTATTAAAGTTGGAAATCTTCTGAGAATTTATAGGTACTTATAAGAATTTTTTACCCTGTAACACAAAGGGTTACCCTGTAACACAAAGACTGTACAACAATCTTATCAACAGAGATCTTCTACTAAATCCTCTCCATTAGTGTTTCTGACATCTATTTTTAAGCCAAAAATATATGAATAGATTGATTGAGAAAAATCAGAGGATCTTCCAAACACTTCAAAGCCTTAATTGTTCAGTGTCAAAGATAGGATTACAACTCAGATTTTGCAAAAATCATATGATTTTCTTGATATTAATTGCTTTCTACCTGATAATTAGCCTCCTGTTGGACTACTTTGTGAATACAAATGATGATTAATGTAGCCCAACTGTGAAATCACCCAGACAATAGTATGGAATTTGCTTTTGGTTCAAATACCTTTCTCTACTATGGTTCTCTCCTGATGCCTTGTTGTAATATATAAGCCATCCAGGATTTGTAAAGACCAAATTCTCAAAGAACAAATTCTAGAAACTCCTTCTAAGCCATAAAAACTTTGAAGTCTGGTCCTGGGATACTCTGTGTTTTCATTCCTAGAAGACCAAAGAATTGATTTGTGGCATCTAAATCAAATCATAGTAAGTCATGTACTCTCCATAACTTTTAGAAAATGAGATTCTACAATATGGACCAATTGCTTTAATAGTAACAAGTAGTAATTATTTCACCCTCAGCTCTGCTTAGATCCTAGATCTGGCATCAAATAGAAGGGATATAAAAGGAGAGATCAACTGTGGGAGGGAGAGGGCAGGGGAAAGAAGGGAAAGGAGGGAGGGAGGGAGAGAGGGAGTTAGGAAAGAAGGAAAGAAGGAAAGAAGGATGGAAGGAAGGAAGGAAGGAAGGAAAGAAGGAAGGAATGAAGGAAGGAAGGAAGGAAGGAAAAGACTTATTTAGTATCTATAATGTGTAAGGAATTTTGCTAGGTACTTTAAAAATATCTCACTTTATCCTCACACTATCCCTGGGAGGTAGGTACTATTATTATTCCTATCTTGTGGCTGAGGAATCTGAAGCAGGCAGAGGTTAAGTGATCTGTCCAGGGTCACGTAACTACTAAGCATCTAAGGCTACTTTTGAACTTGTCTTCCTGACCCCAGGTCCAATTCATTGTGCCTCCAAGTGAAAGAGAGGCAGAAAGAGAGACAGAGACAGAGAGAGATGGAGACAGATATTGTTGTTGCTGTTGTTGAGTCATTCATTCATGTCTAAAGGAAGGTGACCCCGTGGACCTCAGCACACTGGGCATTTCTAGCCTCCACTAAATCCCGAAGTTCATGCAAGTTGCTGTTTGTTGCTTCCATTATACTGTCCATCTCATCTTCTGCCATTCCCTTCTCTTTTTGCCATTAGCCTTTTGGAATATTGGAGTCTTTTCCAATGAGTCCTGTCTTCTCATTAGGTGGCCAAAGTATTTAAGCTTCAGTTTCACTGAATAGCCTGATTAGATAGATAGATTTAAGTATACATGCAAATGCATACACACACACATATACATACATACACAGACGTGAAAATCTCTAATATATGTATATACACATATACACATAATACACATATACATGCATACACACATATGCATATATATGCACATATATACACATATACATACATGCATGCATGAATTAGTTTTTGTATTTTTGGAGCAGGGAGAGGCAGGGCAATTGGGGTTAAGTGAGTTATCCAAGATCACACAGCTAGTAAGTGTTAAGAGTTTGAGGTCGGATTTGAACTCAGGTCCATCTGACTCCAGGGCTGGTGCTCTATTCACTGTGCTACCTAGCTGCTCCTTCTTATAGATTTCTAAAGTGTGATTATTTTGACCTGACTAACCAAAGAATCTAGTCATAAGATTGCAGAAGCTGACAATCTTAAGAACCTGATGGAACCTTAGAGGTCACTCGATACAAACCCCTACCCAATGGAAGAATTCACTTTACATGTTCCAGAAGTGCTTATTTAGCTGTTAATAATCCCAGATTTTTCTTATGGTCTTTGATTAAATGTATTAAGGCTCTCTAATCAGACTTAATGATACATTGTAATGAAATTCAGAAGTTTTATTTATTGGTGGTCATGTTTATATATGAGTAAATACCATTTTAACCCCTAACATATTGTGTTTCTATAAAAATGCTGAATCTCTGTTGTGAAATCAACATCCTCACTACATATATATATATATATATATATCTTCCTTTATTGTTTTCTTCCACTAGCTATAAACGTTTTGAAACTAGATGCTTATACATTTTGAGTTGTGCATATTCCCACAAATTAACAAATATATTAATATATTAATAAATTTAGCAGTTCAGCCAATGACTTTCAAAATTTTGATAAACTGATGATTATAGTCCCATTAGAAAATAATAATAAATGTCATTGAGTTGTCAACATTCAATTTTTATAATGCAGGTATCAAGTAAAGCCTGTTTATTAAACTATGATATATGCCATACCAGTGTCCTGATCAGGGAAATAAAGCCAACCAGAGACTGGAGAGCATCTGGAGTTTCTAAAATTTCTAATGAGAGGAAAACAGCAGACTTATATGGAATTACCCTTTGTCTTTTAACCATGCCTGTGTTCATTTTAAAGTACTGATTATGGATTTTCTAATTTTTTTTCTCATGACAGAGCTTACCAGTGTAGGAATCTGCATCGGAAAAAAAAACATAGAGAGCATCACAAAGCAGGATTTTTATTCTATATATCCATATGTAAGTGTATACCCACCCTCTGCCTGAAGACTTCCAGTAAGTGGGGAATCATCCACTTACTAAAGCAGCTTATTTAACTTTTGGAATACATTAACTGTTCAAAACATTTTACAAAATCTAGTATGTATGTATACACACATATATGTATATATAATATATAATACAATATATTATATTATATATAATTTATCACATCACATCAATTACATCATACCATGTAATGTCATACAATGTAATGTCATATCATGTAATGTCAAATCATATCGTATCATATTATTATATTTCTTTTAACTATAATGCATTGTTCCTCTTTTCCGTCCTCTGGGGCTGAACAGAATAAATCTAATCTTTTTTATTATCTGAGATCTTGACTGATATTTAATGTTAGCTCCACATTTAAGTTTTATGTCAGTCCCGCTATCAGCAAACATAGTGTCATAGATTCATTTTATTATCATTGATAAAATACCATTGAATAAATCAACCAATTAATGGCATTAAATAAGATAGGAAAGTCCTTAATTTGGAAGGAGTGAAATGCTTCCAGTCATTGGAAAAAAAGAAGATATTCAGTAAGCATATTGGGATGGTTTGAAGACACTCAGCATGCCCTGTAGGACTATAACAATATGGCAAACCACTTCAGAACTTGGCATCCTAGTGTTTGCCATGTCCAGTAGTGGAAGTGGCTTCATTCAAGCCTCTGAGTGAGAAATACTTTAGGGGACAGGAAAAGAAGAGAGAGATACTATGTCTCCTTGTCCTATCACTCCCATTTTGACTAGAGAAGGCCTTGTGAAATTTGAAAAGGCCAGAAGACATGAATTCCATAGGTATCTCAGCATTGTTCCCAGAATACCCATGGTTGATGTGAGTGTCTACATAGGGAACAAAGGACAACATAGAAGCTATGTGGAAAGGCAGTGTCTCTGGAAGGAGCCCAGAAGAAAGGTATATTACACCTGATGGGTACTTAATGATGACTACATGAAATAAGGATTTTCACCAATCAAGAGTAGTGAGTTGCGTCTTTGTCACATGTGATCAAATTTCAACCCACTTTTCCTTGGATTCCATATGTACTTGTGGGAAAGAGTGTCTCATCTTTTTGTGATGGAGGACTGGAGGATGTTTTATACCAGTTCTTTCTTTGACATATTTTGTGAATGCCTAATTCTACAAGCTAATTTTCTCTAATCAGTTAATTGATACACAATTGCTAATTGATAGTCAGTGGGAGAATGAAACTGATAATCATTTGGTGAAGGAAACCAGTATTAACTTATGTATGATAGTATGAAAGAAAAAAAACAAACTCCAGCCTCTCTGGGTTGTCCTTATAACCCAGAGGGGAAAAGCAGTAGTTGAACTCAGGGGACCCAATCAGCCAGTGTGAATGGAGGTTAGAAGAATAGCTCCACAGCTTGTTCGACAATCCACTTGGCCTTTCCTATATGAAAGGTTAGGCCAAACTTCTTAGAGTGATTTAAAGACCTGATTTAGGAGGCTTTGCAGTCTCTCAAGATTGTTTGCAATCAACACAATGCCACTGGCAATAAGAAACATCTGGTTGGAAATTACAATATATAGGGAATTCTTTGACTTCAATTTCACACTAGATTTCCATGAAAATGGAAAGCAACATTGTAGAGTGGGTGCCTCTCTGTTTCATGCCTTGCTTGCTGATAGAATTATAGAATCACAAACTTTCTTTTTTTTTAATGTAAATTTTAATTTATTTCTTGGTTATATCATTCATTTCCACAAGGTTTTGAGTTACAAATTTTCTCCCCTTTTTGTCCCTACCCCCCAGCCCAGAACATTGATACCACTGTAAGACCCCTCCCACCATCTGTTCCCTTTTATGCCCTCCTCCAACACCTCTCTAGCTTTCTAGCAGGGCAGGGAGC
>CM053595.1:266085967-266121162 GCA_028646575.1 Pseudocheirus occidentalis | reverse complement strand
CAATGGAGTGAACAATGAGAAAAGAGAAACAAAAGCCAAACATCGAAAAGAATGATAGCATGCATTGCTTCAGTCTCCTTTTAAACTCTGATCTTTCTACATCTTTCTCTGAATGTAGACATCTCCTTCCATCCTGAGACTTGTAGAGTTGTCTTTTAACTGTGCGATGCTGAGAAGCGTCCAGGTTTTCAAAATTGGTCGTCACACATATGATGTATCTGTGACTGTGGACACATTTTTCCTGGTTCTGCTCTTCTCACTCAGCATCAATTTCATATAAGCCTCTCCAGGTAATTATGAAGTCAATCTCCTTCCCATTTCTTATAGCACAATAATATTCCATCACATTCGTATACCATAACTTGTTCAGCCATTCCCCAATTGATGGGCATCCCTTAAATTTCCAGTTTTTTGCCACCACAAAGAGAGCTGCAATAAATACTTTTGTACATATGGGACCCTTTCCCACTTCTATGATCTCTTTGGGATACAACCCCAAAAGTAGTATTACTGGGTCAAAGGGTATGCAATTATTTATAGCTCTTTGGGCATAGTTGCAAAGCTTTAATTGTTAGGAAGTTTTTGCTTATATCTAAGATAAATTCATCTTTCCAAAATTGTTCCTTATCATCCTTTATTGTTCACCCTGGAGCCAAGCAGAACAAGTGTAATCTTTCTTCCATATGACAAGCCATCAAGTATTGATCAAAATGTTCCAGTCTGTTCCTTATTTCTCAACTTGTTAATAGAAATTTATTAAGTTCCTACTTTTTGCCATGGACTATGCTAAATACCCCTAATTCTTCTATGGCAAAGTCTTCAAACCCTTTAGTTTCCTTTACTATCCCCTCTAAAGAACTTGTGAAAGCGTCTTCAACTGGTATTGTGGGATTGTGATATTGTGTTGTTGTATGTTATTTGTGGGAATTATATAACATGCTATTTAGTTGAGTTTAAATTAACTTTGGGAAATAACTATGATGTCTTTAGATTCAGAGCTCTATAAACATTAATAATTAATTATCTGTGGGTAGTTTGAAAGAAAGAGCTGGTTAGTAAGAAATTCTAAAGTAATGTATTGAAGCAGTATAATTTCAGTTTCCAAGAACTCTCAAATTTGTGAAAAAATCAAATTAAGAGATGTTTACTGTAATAAAAATAAAACTGGGAGAAGTGACATTGTGGATATGCTGCATATACAGGAACCTTGTTTTGTTTATTTCCTTGTGCAAATAGAATTTCAATAGCCAGTTAAAGATCTCCCCATCCAGAATAATTCTTTACTGTGATAAGCAGTTGTGAGTTAGAAATGGGCATCTGTTTACACATATTGGGGCAGGCTGGGGAGTAGGAGGAATGAGCTTTACTATAGATATTTTCTTCTATGTAAGTTGAAGATTAAGGATAGATGATATGTCACTGGGATAGGTTGTCAGAAGATATAAGGGTATAATTCTGCTAGGTCTAGAAAACAGAAAACTTTTTCAGTGTAGCTCTCCAAGAGAAAACAAAGTGTTTAACCAGAAGATCAACATTCAATCATTAAGATCCTAGGACTTACATCATCATAACTAAGCAACGATATATTGTAGATAAGAAAACTAATACCCAGAAAAAAGTTACTTGTTTAAGGTTATGTAGGTAGTTAAAAAGAAGAGCTAGATTTCAAATCCATCTTTTCTGACCCCAAATTCAATTACTTCCCCCTGCCCTCCAACTACTCCAAGTTGTTTCTATAGACTGATAGAATTTTAATGTTAGATGGAAAGTATGAAGTAATTCAGTCCTCTCACTGACACATGACTCACCTCTACAACTTCTCCAAAAAGGGTTAAGTGCATGGGAAATGACATTTCAACGTTTGTAACATTTCTTCTATTCCACCTCCATCACCCTGGTATAGACTCTTATTGCTTGTAATGCCACGCGAGGGCAGATTCCCAAAAGAATGCTGCTGTGAACAGCTTTTAAGATTCGGATTACACAGTAATAGTGACCACTCTGCTTGTTCCATTACAAATCAAGGCACACATTCACAATATAATATTCACAACATTACATCTTATCACAGAAAGTCACAATATAGTGTTCATAACAGCTTAACATTAGAATGGCCACACAGTTTTCACTACAGTGGCCACAATATTTAGAACAAGGAACAAAGAAACAATCACTTGTTTTCCCTAAGGGGGAAACCCTTCTCCCTTAATCATTCAATCAATTAATTCACAATATATCAATCTACCACTCATGGGGCAACCATTAACTTAATAAGTCACTCATCTAGAAGTCAGTCACTAAGCTAGATTCCCAATGACTCAGTATCATTAGTCACTAATACAATCATTAGGAAACCACACAAACTCTCCACCCCTTGGTGTCTACCAAACCTCAATTTCATCAAAGGGGAGGCCTTTTCTTCATCTTGATTCTGGGTGGTCTCTCTGCTTCCCTGGATCCCTTTCCATGGTCCCAGCTCCCTCCTGAATCCATAAAACAGTCACCTAGATACAGAAGTTGACAGCTGCCAGGTTCTGATCCAGTCCTCAGAGGTAGACAGTTCCCAGGTCCTTATCCAGTCCTCAGGGCAATCCCCGGCACCCACTGAAGTTCACAGAGTCTAGCACATCTCAAACCCTTCGCCACTTCTCTTGCCTGGAACTCAAGGATCAGCCAGGCCTTGAACAAACAAATTCGTATCCTAGTCATGCTTCTTCAGTCTTCTAATATTTCAGCTGGCCCTAGGCCCCAGAAGAAATATCAGCTTTCTGGGTGGCCTTTCCCAGATTCTGATCTCAGGAAAACTCTTTTCTCAGTTAGCTTCCAGATGCTGAGACATAAATCTCTCTCTGTCTCTTTCTGTCTTTCTCTGTCTCTCTGTCTCTGTCTCTCTTTCTCTCTGTCTCTGTCTCTGTCTCTGTCTGTATTCTTCCCCTCCACCCCCTCCCCCCCGGTCTCAAGAAAACTCCAACTCACTGCCAGCAGACCGGCTCCCAGATGCTGAGACAATCATGCTTCCTCCACAGGAAAATTCTAATTCTCTCTCTGTGTCTCTAGAATCCTTCTTTATATACAGCACTGGCCTGCTGTCTCGGCCAATAGCCTTCTTCAAAGTCAACAGGAGAGTTCATGCCTTCTCAACAGTGGACAGGGCTCACACCTTCCATACTTAGCCCTACATTACTAAGTGCTAAGAATCTGATAAACTGATTGCTGTTGCATTGCCTCATACCTAATCTATTGCATTAGGCTGCTAACTGGTCTGGCTAACTTGTATCATCCCACTCCAGTTTCCCCCTCCAATAAGCTTTTAAAATGATTTTTCTTTTGGCAGGTCTGATCTTGCCATTCCTCTATTGATAAACTCCACTGATGTTCCGGTACTTTCTGGATCAAACATAGAATCCTTTATGTGGATCTTAAAACCCTTCATATCCTTACATCTTCCTACCCTTCCAAATTCTAACATTTTTTCCCTCCCATGTACTCACTATAGTGAAACTAGCATCCTACATATTCCTCACTTGAGAAACTATCTCCAAACTCTCTTCATTTCTGTGATTCCACTACCTCTCTCTCTCTCCCTCTCTGTTTTTGTTTCTGTGTCTCTGTATTTATCCTGTCTTTTCCACTCTATTTCTCTGTAGTTGGTCTCTCTATTTTTATTTCTGTAGCTCTGTCTCACTGGCTCTGACTGAAACTCACATCTGTAGTTGTCTCTTCTGCTTTGTTTCCTTGCCTGAAGCTAATCAGGACAACAATCTTAATCAATCAATCAATCAACATATATTAAGTGCTTACTGTTTACCAAACACTGTGCTATATGCTGGGGTTATAAAAAGAGGTAAAAGATATTCTGTGCACTCAAGGAACATACAATCTAGGATGGAAGAAAACATGAAAACATGTGTAGACAGTCAAGCTATATACAGGATAAATAGGAAGTAATCAACAGAAGGAAGGAATTGAAATTAAAAGGAGCTGGAAAAGGCTTCTTAGAAAAGACGGGACTTTAGTTGAGTCTTAAAGATAGCCAGGGGAGTCAATAAGTGGAGTTCAAGAGAGAGAGCATTTTAGGCACCAGGAACAGTCAGAGAAATTGCCTAGAGCTGAGAGATGTAGTGCTTTGTGGGCTGTGGAACAGGAGGAAAAGTCATTGTTACTGTAGCTCAGAGTACATTTTGGTAATGCATTGTAAAAAGACCTGAAAAGAGATGGCTGGGTTGTGAAGGGTTTTGAATGCCAAAGAGAACATTTTCTATTTGATCCTGGAGGCCACAGAGAGCTACTAGCCTTAGCATGTGGTAGGGGACAGTAACATTATGAGGTCTGAAATTAGAAGCCCTAGAAATTGTTCAGGAATATATGATTTTAGATTTTTTTCAATTAATTTTCTTATCTAATAATCAGATGATTTTGGACCTACATATTGAATTACCCATGCCTTTATGGTGATCCTTTGTTGAAACCAGGTGTCCTATATGTTTTAGGGTAAAAGTAAAACAAAAACTAGATAGCTGGTGATTGAATGGAGGATAAATTGGAGTTGGGAGAGACTTGTGATAGGCAAACACACTAGCAGGCTATTGTAATAATTTAAGAGTGAGGTAATGAAGACCTGAACCAGAGTGGTGATTATGTCAATGAGAAGGGGAGTATTCAAAATATGTTTCAGAGTGCTTGGCAACTGATCGCATGTGGAGTAAGAGATATAGTGAATAGGGCAGGATGAAATATATGTTACCATACTCAGAGTCTGGAATGATGGTGGTACTCTTTATGTTAATAGAAAAGCTACTGTTCAGGGGTAGGGTGAAAGATAATAGTTCATTTCTGGATACATTGAATTTAAGGTTTCAACCAGATATCTAGTTCAGAATTTCCTAGTCTTCATATTCCATGTGGAGCACCAAGGCTGGAAATGTCCATCTCTCAGAATCAAGACAGCTTAAACTAAACATAGATCATTCTACATGTTAGCAAGAGATTTATTGGTGGACATTTAGGGTGTACTTATATACTAAAGATATCCTTTGGAGCAATTTTTACTACAAATTTTGTTTACACTTGAAGATTAGGGTGAACTCTAGGCAACCCCAAGGACCCAGGTGGTATTAGGAAAGCCACATGTGAGAAGAGAAAAAACAATGCTTTATACATTCTCTCTTTTTTTTTCTTTTGCTAGTTTTTTATTTTGATTATTTATGTAATCATCTGGGTAAAGATAGACATGCTAAGGACTGTTATCTGAGCAAGAGATAGAAAGGATGTACTGGGAAGAGGGAAAAGCAATATGATGCATATAGTAAGGATATGACCAATTAAAAATTATAGTACTGTGTTGGTTTATTGAAAAGACCCAATTACTCTAACTTTTCAGAATCTATACCATGCAAAATTCAGCCCCTGGTGAAATGAGGTGTCTCATGTATTTTCAAGGAAGAATTGGAGATATGGAACAGTGAAAACTAACCAGAACTAGTTTTCTTCAAATGATTCGATCAAGTATATGATAAATTTAACTTACCCTCATTGGCCCTAGGATAGAGTGAAAGAACCAATTTGTAGAAGGTACAGAAAGGCAGATTGTATATCAGGAGAGAAAGGGAGGGGGATCTACACTCTGACAACTGTCCAAAATAATTGGGGGTTCAAGGAAGTACTATTCCTAAGTCTTGCTGAGAAAGAAATTTTGGGAGGGCAATTGATGGTTTCTCTGTGTATCCCTCCAGGATACAATCTAGGTTACAAATGGTCAGTCAGCTTTTTTTGATGATTTGTAATGAGGGTAAATCTACTACCACCTGGAAAGTCATTCTACTCTAGGAAGTTTACTGTTACTTGGAAAGCTTTCCCTTACCCTCATGTCAAGCTTAAATTTGCTTCAGTGATATCCACCCTCTTTTTGTCCTCCTGGGGTCAAGAAGAATAATTCCTTTTCCACATGGCCCCTGGGTCAAATGCCAAGAGTTTAGCTTGAACTGACTGGTCTTCTACATCAAATTGGTCAACTCCAGTTGCTGTTTGTTTTTAATAAAGCTGGAATCATTATTCAAAATGGGGGAAATTCATATAGATAGAGTTATAAACAAAGACATATTTGATCATTATTGTATCTGTTATATGCCCTTGTATTAGCTCTGTGCTCTGCATAGCAAGGCCCTCACCTCTGTCATCAAGTTAACCTGGTGAATGAACATTTGCTCTGTGCCTGGTAATATACTAGCAATTATGGGAGAATCCATAAGGAGTGAATTCCTGTGGTGATGAAGAACTTGCATCTCATTTATGGAAAGAAAATATACATGCACAGACATAGCAATGTTTCAAGAGGCAGTTTGATATAATCTAAAAAGCCCTGGATCTAGAGATACACAATGTTTAGGCAAGTTCAAGATCTTTGCTAAAAGCCCAAGTAAACTTGGAGAAGTGATGTGCATTCTTTATGCCTTAATTTACTGTACTATAAAATGGTGATAACAAAACTTGAACTAGGAGAGGATTCTAGAAGATGGCAGAGTAAGTCAGAAAACTACAAGCTCTCAAGGTTTTCCCCCACACACAAGAGCTAAAAGAGCGCCTTAGGGCGAACAAAGTGTGGGTAAAAATAAATAAGAATAGGGGGACAACAGAGGTCTACCTGCGACAATGAGATCAGAAGAAAAACAGGATGAGATCTGGTTCCTCCGGAAGGATAAACACTTCCAAGCTAGGGTCTCCTAAACAAATGGCAAGCCTTGGGATTAGTTGGTTTGGGGGGAAAGGGTGCCTCCTTGCTCAGACACAGGAACTTTTACCTCCAGGATAGTGAGGGGAATTGGGCATCAGAGCTTGGGAAGATAGGGGGAACCTCTGCTACCCACCTGTACTGCAAAGACCAGTGGGGGTGAGAAGGAACAAGCACATACCTGGTGAGTGCAGAGGCAGTGAGGCATAAAACCCCTGGTGGTGGACACTTAAAAGAGGTTGGAGGTTTGGATTTGGTTCAAAAGTAGAGGGAGGAACTAAAGATCTGGGGAAGAGGCACCATCTCCTATACCCACGGGCTAGAGGTGAGTACAAAAATTAAGCTCTTACAAAAAAAAAATGCACAGGCAAAGGAGAAGGAATCCAAACAAAGAAAATTATAGGCATAAAAAAGACAGTGGTTCATCCTTAGAGGATGATACTGAAGCAAAGAAACACTCACCTATTCCCAAAGAGTAACGTCAAATGGTTACCCGCCCCCCCTAAAAAAAATCATAGAAGAACTTTAAAAAGACTTTAAAATTTGAACTACTAACCTCACAGGTTTTCTGTGAATAAATCACTTTGCAAACTTTAAAGAACTGTATGAATTAATAATCACAAAAAGCTCTATTTATAGTACTCATAATCTAGGCATTGCACCAAATACAAGATACAAGGAAAGGCAAAATCAGTCTGTACCTTAAAGGAGCTAATGTTTTAATGGGAGACACACTTGGTTTCCCAACTCCTGGACATTTTCAGTTTTTCTTCTCTTCACCTGGAATGATTTCCCTTTGAACCTCTTCCTGACTTCCTTCAGAGTCCAGCTAAAAATCTCACTTTCTGTAAGAAACCATTCCCAGTTTCCCTCAATACTAGTGCTTTGCCTCTGTTTACCTCCTACCTAACATATCTATCTTGTGTCCACCTTGTTTATATATTGTATTCCCCGTAAAAATGTAAGCTTCCTGAGGGCACAAACTGTGTTTGCCTTTCTTTATAGCTATAGCAGTTGGTATAGTGCCTGACTTATCAAACACTTAAGTGTTTGATAAATGCTTATTGACTGAGACATCATGCACACAGTTATATACATAAAAGAGAGATATAGGTAGAGGTAATCTGAGGGAAAGTACTGTGAAGGGACCAGGAAAGACCTCTTAGGTCTTAGACTAGCATTAAAAGAAGAGAGGTTATTCAGAAATCAGAGACAAGGAGATAGAGTATTTGGGGAATGAGACTGGGGGAGGAGGAAGAACAAGAGCTTGAAGTCAAGAGACTATCTCTTGTCAGGAAAAGCAAGAATGCTAGTGTCATTGAATGTGAACAGCTACTATTATCTATCTTGAAGGGCTATTATGAAAATCAAATGTGATAATATGCATGTTTCAGTTTTACATAGATATGAGCTGCTTAATTTGAAAATTAATTCATGTAAAATAGAATACTTAACATATGTAAAACAGTGACAGTGTAAAACTGAATGTATTATTATTGGGTGGAAATAAAATAAAGGATTGGGAGAGGATCAGTCTTGAAGGAAGTGATTTTTAAGCTGGGCCTTAAAGGATGCCCTGAGGATATTTATGTAACTTTACACTCATTTCCTACATCAAACAAACAAACAAACAAACAAAAACAGCCCTCCAGGATCAGAGATTTCAAAATCATGGTTAATACCTCCTGGAATATGCATTGCAATCCTTATGGTTTTGCAGTTGATCTTTGGGAGCTTTTGTGGCCAAAATAATTCAGTACTCTATAGCCTGCTCCATGTTTCTTAATTATCTTCTCTGCTCTTAGCTAGGCTGGTACTCATATAACAGCCAGAATTTGGCTGACAGTCTTCAGGAACACAAGCCAACTTCATGTCACAATAAAATGTCACAGGACTCAAATAGCGAGGTTCTATCATTTGGTAGAGGGTAATATCCTCTTTAAAAAACTTGCATTCCAGATCTTATGATTTTTGGTCAATTTCTAATTTCTTTTGAGTTAGTGTTTGGAAGGCATATAGTGACTGCCAATTAATGATAATTGGTAAGATTGCCTTGCAATTAAAGAAGGGAAGATTTTCTTAAATAAGTAAGGGTCAGAGATGGAGTTTGGCCTGAAGCAAGTGAAGTCAACAAGTATTTATTAAGTTTCTAGTATGGGCGAGTCCCTGTGGTAAATGCCAGGCATATAAAGAAAAGCAAAAAGATTACATGTTCTCAAGCACCTCATGTTTATTGAACAGATGTGGGGATAGGCTGGAGCCAGCTCAAACTTTTCCATTGTTTTCATTTCAATGTTTATAACTCAGAAATTAGCTGTATCAAAGCCAAGTTTATTGTTTTGTTGATTGTTTAGACTTAAGAAAGCATTAATAATGCATATTAAATTTAAAAGTGTGTGTGTGTATATTTTATTTATTATTCCCAGAGAGCCTAGTTGTTAAATATTTGTTATCACTCCCCTGGGGAGACATCACACAAACAACTTTGGACAAACAAGATGTATATACAGGATAAATTAGAGGTAAACTCAGAGGGAACACATTAACATGAAGGAGAGCCAGAAATTTTGTTTTCCTCAATATGTCGAATTTTGCAGGATAATTAAAGGAAGCCAGGGAATTCAGAGAAGTCAGGAAGAAAAGCAAATGAGAAAGAAGGAAGAGAGAGAAAACTCCAGTCATAAGAGACAGTTTGTGGACAATAGTGAGTCTGGAGATGGAGTATCTTGCATAAGAAACAGCAGGGAAGCTAGTGTCGCTGGATTGTAAAACACATGTTGTGGAATAAGGCATAAGAATACTGGAAAGAGAGCAAGGGAGCAAGTTATAAGAAGCTTTAAAAACCAAATAGAAGATATAACCCTTACCTCAGAAAACAAAAATGGAAAACAAACTATTGAATCTCAAAGTTAGAAGGGACCTCAGAGATCAAGGATGATTCCAGTCTTATTCCTGCCCTTAATTGGCTGTTTGTCTGGGTCAAGTAAGTTTGTCTTCCTGGACTTTAGTTTCTTTATTAAGGATATCTAATTCAGTTCATGAATTAGCAAGATTTTTCTTTATCCCAAACCTGATAGGTAGCCAGTTATATATTTCCTCTCCCCCCAATACACACACACACCTTTAAAATTCTCTTGTAAGGTAGCAAATCCTGCCACCCAAAGCAATCTATTACATTTTTGGAAAATCTAATGAATCATTCTAATTTGATCTCCTCGAGTTTTGATTTGTTCTCACAGCTTAAAGAGAGCTACAATTCCCTTTCAACTCTCTCAAAGTACATCAAGGAACTTAGTTAGGGTGCCTCTTCCTAATATTTTTTCATTTCCCTGACCAGTTTTGCTTTACTTCAGTTTTTGCATCCTGTGACTAGAGTCCCAATTTCATTTAACAACATTAAGCTTTTACTAAGGAATATTTTCTTTCAAGATATGAGCTAACAAAAATACAAACAGCTCCCCCAACCAACCTCAGGGCTACTTTCCCCTATACCACTTCTGTCTCTGAGGAAAATGGGATCTGACTTAGAACAGTTTCAGCAAAGCATGGATCCCATCAGTTATGGCATGACTATCATACCAGATGAATCCTTTGTTTTGTAACTGTTGAGTTTGATTGAAAAGGTCACTCTTTGCTTCCTGGATCTTTGATGCTCCAATATCTAGATGGACTCAGCTCTTGGAATTCCAGATTTTGGGTGGTTCCTAGGAGTATGCTCTACTGACATTTCTAAACTCACAAGTTCATAAACTTACTAATCTATTTGACCTAAAACAAAAGATTCAAAACTGGGGCAAAGAATTAAGACTTGTTTTCATAGACCATATATTAACTTTAGAGAGGAGGAGGTTCAAGTTCTCTCTCCTTACATCATTGTATCTCACCAGATACTTTAAGTAAAAGAGTCAAACTAAGTATAGAGATCTACCAAAAAGGAAGACAACCAAGTCACTCATTACATACTGCCTTTTGGAGTTATTGCCCCAAGATCTGTCTAGGTACCCAGTTGAAATACCTTCTTCTAATCACAAGTTTAGCATAACATAACCAGTTATAGAATATCTACACATGCTTCAGTATTTCTTCAAGTCACTTCAATTGTATGTCATCTTGATCATGACAGAAGCAAGCTCTTCAACCCCTTCCACATTGATTCAGCCAAGCATATCAATAAACTCCAAATATCCAATTTTTCTGATACATTTAAACTAAGACATATTTGCTTCTCTGTGATTTCTGCCCATTTTTTCCTACTTTTGACCTCTAGAGCAAAGCGGATCAAGTCTAATCACTCTTCAATATAAAGACTGTCATCTCTTTCCTCCACCCTAGTCTCCTGAATAAACAAGTTCCTTTAATCAATTATGGTATAGTAGGATATCTTATACTTTCACTCTTGTCATTTCTCTCATCTGAATGCTCTCCAAGTTATTAATACCCTTCCTATAGTACCTAGTGTTTTAGCTGGAATATAATGATCTTTCTTCTGAATTCAGCTTCTCACTGAAGCTTAGAATAGAATTAACATTTTTGGTTGCCATGTTATATTGCTGATTCTTTTCAAGCTATTGTTACATTAAAAAAATCTATATTTTTAATAAATTGTTTTCTAGCCATACCTCCCCCATCCTACATAGGTGAAATTACTTTAGAACCCTTGTAGAAATTTATATTTATCCAATTAACTTTATCTTATGTAATTCATTTACTCTTCTAATCTGTCAAGATCTTTTGTGGATCTTGGCTCTGTCATTCAGAATGTGAGCTTTCCCTCTAAGCTTCATGTCATTGGCAAAATTGACAAGCATGTCATCTCTATCTTTATTCAAGTCACTGACAAAAAATGTTGAACAGTGCAGGGCCAAGTCAAGATCCCTGAGGCCCTATACTAGATTACTTCCTCTAGGTTGACATTGGCAACCCATTAATAACTATTTTTGGGTTCTGGTAATATAATCATTTCACAATATACCTAATTTACTATCACCTAGCAAGCATCACTTCATTGTATCCACAAGCATAGCATAAGAAAATTTGTTTAACAGTGCTTCTAGGTATACTCTGCCTAAGCCTCAAACATTCCTGTGATCTATGAGACTAGATACCCAGTCAAAGAGGAAGTGAATTTATTGTGGCATGACCTATTCTTGAAGAAGTCAGGGTGGCTTCTAGGAACCTATAGTTACCTTTCTAAATGAGTATAGATCATCATTTTATAAATTTGCCTAGAAATTTTGCCAGAAATGAGAGTTGAGCTCACTATGAAGTTCTGAGATTCCACAACTCTTCTCTCTCTCTCTCTCTCTCTCTCTCTCTCTCTCTCCTTGAGACAATATTTACCTTTATATATTTTAAATTCTCCAGGTTTTTCAAAGACCATTGATAACAAATTAGCAATCACATTTGCCAGTTTGTTGAGTAACCTAGGAGAGTATTTTCAAATTCAAATAGAAATGGAGGCCACTAAGGATCTCTACTGGCCATATATAGACCTAGAAAAAAAAACATCTTAACATTATTTATGTTTAATTGTATTTTTATTTATTTTAAAAATGTTTTTCCAATTACATCACAAGTTAGTTGATTATTTGACTATATGTTAAAGTAAAGAAGAGTTGATGTCGACCTTAATATAGCTATCCAATTTTAACTAGAATAATTTTTTCATAATAAAGTCCATACTCAGAGAGTGGCTAAGTGGCACAGTGAATAGAGCACTGGTCCTGAAGTCAGGAGGACCTGAGTTCAAATTCGGCCTCAGACACTTTACACAAAAACTAGCCTTTTGACTTTGGGCAAATTACTTAACACCAATTACCCTAACTCCTCCCCCCCCCCCACACATACACATACACACAAAAAAAGAAAATTTATAAAGCCCATACTCTATATATTCCCATCCTGGTAAGACCTACAAGAACATTCACATCACTGGCATAGTCTTTAAGAAATCAGGTGTGCCTCCATGGGATTACAAAGTCTCAGTGGAGGTTAAGATTTCTACCACAGGTAAATGAAATGGTGGATTATTTTAAATTGAAATTTTCACTATTCAGTCATAGTCTTGAAATGTAGCTATCCCCAATAACCCAGTTAGAAGAGATAATGAAGAAGAAGGGAATGAACAGGTAGATTTTTTTCTGTTCCACCTGCTTAGGATATGAATAGAAAGTCCTTCCTTAGATGGAACTACTAAATCAAATTGACCTTCAAAATAGCACCAAAATACTTTTATGTAGAAAACCATCAGGAAAAATGGCTATTTCATATCATATGACTTATAAAAGTTTGAATGTTATTATTTATTCATTAATGTAGTATGACTGATCAAAAGAACTTACTGATATTTCAGCTGCAACATCTACTTTCTTTGGGTACATTTTTTTTTTAAGACATCGCCTTATGTTGGAAAACTAGTAACTAAATCAAGTCAAGAAATACTCACCCTCATAAACTCAGAAGGCAATTTCTAAGGCCAGAAAGATCTATTTAATGGTGGCTGCTTGGTTACTTATGTTGAAGGAATGAAACACAAAGCATAGGAGGCAGCCAGGGACTTAAGGAAGAGTCTCAGACTTTCTTTGGCAATTACATTTCCCGGCTTCAATGTTTGTACAGTCAGCATTGCTACTAAAGGAAGCGACTTCTCCATTAATAATTATTCAAGGAAGAATAAGCCTTGACTGTGATTCAACAAAAAAGACATTAGAAAGGAGATTAGAACTGGTTTTTTCCCCCTTTATCCTTATAATTTAAAAACAGAGGACTCCTACTTAACAACCAATCTTCTTTGAGAAATTTCCTGGTCAAAGAGACATGTTAGAATTAGCCAGTAGTCATAGCTTATATATGATTTTGAGAAAAGTGCCAGAGAATTCATTCTGTCCCATATTGCCAAGGATGACCAGTGCTGTGGGTGGTTCCCCAGTTCAGCAGATGAGAGAATTTCTCTGATCATTCCTATTACATTCATTCATTTAATTTTTCAGATAGTAATTATCACTCTTCCTTATGTTGAATTGATGTGATAATGAACACAAAGTTTGTGAAACAGGTAACAAACATATTTAAGGATTTCTACTTCCCAATGGATTGTATGGTTCTTAGCTTTTTAATTATGATCAAGCATTTAGTGTAGATGAAATTTAATATGTTCTTTCAAATTGTTTTGTTTACATAGACCCAGTCTCATTGTCACTTTATAAATGCCATTCCTTAACCAAAATCCATCTTTTGAAAGAAGAGAGAACCATAGATCATTACCTTATCAACTACAAATTATATTTGAAGATAAGAGAAAATTGGAAATTATTTCTTGCCTCACATTCAAAGGCCTTTGGACAGATCCAGCATATTATTTTATTTTATTGCTCAGAATCTTCCTGCTTTATCTGTTAACTTGTATTTTACTTTAAAATTGGTTAAATGAATGCAACATAAAAAGATAAAGCTACAACATCAAGAGGCAAAAACATGTCCTCAGTAATTATAAGGAAGAGTTTTTGGACTTTGTGAAATACAGGAGTTAATGAAACTTTTGTACAAGGATTGTTTAGGCTTGATCCCTTAATGGGTAGCCATTTTATCACCCAAATTAGTTCTCAAAGGTCAAAATGCAATCAATTATCTACTGAGCTTGCTCCTGTAATTGGCAGGATGTGTTAGAAAAAAGCAAAGGGAGTTCTGATGTTTATTCCACAGTGGAAAATTGAAAGTCAGAGAGAGGAATAGGATGAACTTCAGAAGGACATCATGGATTGAAGTCTAAGATTAGAATGTACAGAGTTAATTGTGCCTGCAAGGTTTTACTCACAAATCCCCTCACAAATCCTGGAGATTGAGAAGAGTATGATATCACAGCTCTATGTATATGTTTAAATAGAAAAGGTTTTCAGAAATTATTCTTTTTCTTACTTTAATGGAAATAGTTTTAATGATGGTCTATGATTGTAAACACAATGACAAGAAGAAAAGAATCCATGAGAGGTATTGTATACATATATTTGGCTTCATGCTGCCTCACATTGTAGCACTGAGATCACTTATTATTTTGATCAGTTTATATCAGAGATTTCTTTAAGCCTGTTTATTTTTTTTTAAATCATGCCAGACATTTGTTGACTTAAAACCCGGCATTCTCAAAACACTCTAGAGAAAAACATGGCAGAAAGTTGTGTTTCAAAAACATCTGGAGAAAGAAATGCCTTTGCACTGTTTATTTTCAGTCACCCTTTCCAATTCAATAATATTTGCTTTCTTGCTTTAATAAGATGGGCCAAAAAATAATGAGAATCAAAGCTGGTTTTATCTTGAGAAATGCTTTAGGGAAAGCTATTCTTATGCTGAAACTGAAAATTATGAAGTGTATGAAACAATTCCACTTGAAATTAACTCATCAATACTATTTTTAAAGCATCACTAATCATCACCCCAGAAGCATTATGCCCCCAAACCAGCATTTCCCTTATAGCTTTCATGTAACATATATCTCTTTGAGTTTCTCCTGAGTAAACCATTAGTTTAGAGTCCCCAAACATGTGATACCATAACTTGATACAGCATATAAATATAAAGCAGACTGACAAGTTAAGAAAGAACTGATAGTTGATGCCAAATCTTTGTTCAATTTGTATTATTTTGTTTCCTATAAGTTAGAAGAGAGCTTAGAATCATAGGCCTTTAACACTGAAAGAGGAGCCATACCCGACTCAGTGTGATTACTAGAATAAGCACTAGCTCAGAACCAAAAGATTTGAGTTTGAATTTGAAGTCATGATCTTCAACAAACAATGTCACTTCTATGAATGTCTTCATAAAATGAAGGAGAGGTGAACTGGATAATCTTTAAATTCCATTTAATCTCTGAATTCTTAGTCTACAGTCTGGTGTCTCTTTTCGTCTCAATGTTGAACGTGGATCATTCAATCTTTGTAAGATTCGATTTGTAAGTTTGTACACGTTGTAAGATATAAGAGTTCCAGGTTTGTTTTAGGACCACTTTCTTTCCTATAGCATAGAATGAATGAAGTACAGAGCTAGACCTAGGGCTAAAGCAAAGTTTAGCACACAAAAAAGGAACAGACACAAAGACAGGCACTTTTGAATAGGAGTAAATATTGTTGCTGCTGCTGTCAGGGTTTCTCTATTTTTTTTACCAGAAAATTCCACTGTCCATATTCCATAGGCACTTATTTGTGATTTGTGATTTTGTCAAATCCCATTCATTACCTCTACCCAGTATTCAGATCACCCTTACTTCTCTTGCAGCCAGAGATCTAGGATAGCAAAATGACTTGAAACATTCCCAAAATAAACTTTTGGTACATTTATTCACCTCAAGTCCAAGTAGGTACATATTGGTACATATATCTCTCATCCAACTTGACTTTTGTCAGCCCCTATGGAAGCATGGTAGCCCTTCTTTATTTTTTTTTCCTTAGACCCTTCTAACAAATGAATATGAGTGTATGTGTATTTGCTAGTAATGCCCTCTAGTCAACATATAACCTTTATTATTTTATCAATCAATCAAAAAATATTTATTAATTGACTACTGTATGCAAGCAAGTGTGCTAAGTGCTACTGGGCATACAAAAAGAGGCAAAAGACAGTCTGGTCTCAAGGAGCTTATAGTCAATGGAGAGACTCGCAAACAAATATATTCAAAGCAAGCTATATACATAATAAACTGAAAATAATTAATAGAGGGAAGGCACTGGGATTGAATGGTTGGGAAAGGTTTCCATTAAAACAAGAGAATTTAGTTGGGATTTAAAAGAAATTAGGGAGGTCGGTAGGAAGAGCAGAGGAGAGAAACCATTCCAGGCATAGAGGCCAGCCAGAGAAAATTTCTGGAGTTGAGACACGGTGTGGCTTGCTTGTGAAATTATTTAAGAGGCCATTGTCACTGGATTGAGACCATATGCTGGGTTTTGAAGTATAAGAAAAAAGGAAGGGTAAGAGGTGGTAGGTTATGAAGGGTTTTCAATGTTAAACAGAAAATTTTGTATTTGATCCTGGAGGCAATAGGAGTCAGTTTCTTGAGTAGGAAGCTGATATGGTTGAAACCGTAATGTAGGACAATGGTTTGGTGGCTGAATGGGGGATGAATTGGAATTGGAAGGAGACTTAAGGCAGACAGATCCATCACCAATGAATTATTGCAATAATTCAGGTTTGGAGTGATAAAGGTCTATACTAGATTAGTATCAGGATCAGAGAAGAAAAGCCTGCACATTTGAAAAATGTGGCAAAGGTAAAATCAACAGACCTTGGCAACTGATTGGATAACAGAGATGAGTGAGAGATAATGAGAAATCCAGCATGTACATGAGGAACATTCTCATTCTTTTTCCTCTTCTGGGGTTTTGTGATGTGAAAAAAGGAAGCCAAATAGAGCTACCAAGGTAGAAAAGTGATGTGTGTTAAACCCGAGTGAGAAGTTGAGAATGATACTGAAATTGTGAGGCAGGGTATCTGTGAGGATAGTGGTTCCTTTGACAGCAAAAAAAGTTGGGAAGAAGAGAAGGTCCCACATAGTCCTATGTTTATCTATTATGTTTTCCTATCAACAGATTAAAAATCAAAGTAAAAAATTCAATTAAATAACATCCATCCACTTTGCACTTTTCCTTTCATTCTTCCTCAGTAAGGAGGCATTCAGCTAATTGTCCCTTGTTACTTTTTATATTAATTATGTTTATGTTGTACAACAAAAGTAAACACAAAATACGTTAAAAACCAAATGATAATTTCTTAAGCAAGTCACTGAAATTGTATATTGCCCCTGGAATAAGCCACCAGCTGCTTGTTTAAAAAATGAGGACCATTTGGTCAACTCCAATGAACACTGAGCAAAAGATGGCACTTTATTTTTATTTGTAACAGTAAACAAGGTTTTTATTCTCTCCTTTATAAGTGGGAGTCTTTGCCAGAAATATAAACAGAAAGGGAATGCCATTGTACAAGAGATGTGACAATTATCCTCATAAAATACCTCCACGTATTTCACCTTTTTAACATTAAAATGGGGGAAAGATTCACAGTGGGAGCTTTTTGCTTGCTTTCCCTGAACATGCTTGATTCTATAACTCTCCATCATTAAGTGACATTGGCAATAGCCCTGGCAAATTCTGGAAAATTTAGTGAAAACATATCACTAATTGGGATTTATTCATTTTTTTTCTTTTTTACAAATTTCAGAGTTGGAGATCATCATACCAAAACAGTGTCTGTGACAAATATGAAAGCTTAAAAAAGAGTATTTTCATTTTTTAAATATTGAAGACATCTTTTCAGCACAAGCTATGGACTTGCATATCAGTCTTCCATTCTAATATCTATGTTGAGCCTCTTTTTGTTATTGAGTCTTATTTGCATGAATCCAGAGATTACATACACCCCCAGAGAATACCAAATGTCTACCACTGTGCCACCTTCTGAGGTATTTTTAACTCTTAGTTCCCCAAATTTGAGTTCATATTTTAGTTACTATTTTCTCCCAAGAACTTCAGTTAAAATAAATAAATGAAGGTTCTGGTAAATCAACCTTCCTGAGAGATGTTCATTCATTCTCTTATTCATAAATGCAATGAATGCCAATTAAATGATCATCTAACATTGGGATAAAGTGCTAAATGAACTGAAAAGATCATTAGGTCCCAGTACTTTAAATGAAAACAACGGAAATATGGCAAGACAATAAGTAATATGAAAAACAACTGTGTAACCGTGATATTACAGAAATACAGCATGGCATCATGGATAGAAGGTTTATCTTGAAATTAGGAAGATCCAGGTTCAAATCTAACCTCTGATACTAGCTAGTTTTACATCAATTGATATTAGCTAATATCAACTGATATTAATTAAACTCTCATTCTTCCTACCAAGACTATAAATCAGTGATTCTCAACCTTCCTAATGTCACCACCTTTTTATGCAGTTCCTCATATTGTGGTGACCCCCAACCATAAAAATTATTTTCATTGCTGCTTCATAAGTGTAAGTTTGCTACTGTTATGAATCTATCTGATATGTAGGGTGTATTTTCATCGTTACAAATTGAACATAATCCACAGGATGAAAACTATTGCATAAGTCATAGAAGAAGAAATAGCAAACTGTGCTGGTAAAGTATACTTTTCACATCAGCAAGTTTCCCGTGCCAATGAAAAGCAAAGGTCTGACCTTTGCCCACGCATGCATATACACAGAGACACACAGAAACATACATACATATGAAAAATGATGCTAAACATTAAAAGAGCATAAGGGACTGATTTTTTTTTGTATTTCAGTGTTTAACACATGGACTGAAACATAGAAGTCACTTAATAAATGTTTGTTTTTGTAGTTGCTGCTGCTGTTCTTCATGATGATGATGATGATGATAACTATGACATTGGTGGTGTATTAATTCCTAAGTGAGTTTATAAGAATGGCAGGAAATCCCCAACTATAGCAGTAGTTACTAACTTGGCCTCCATGTCAAAGGAGGTTTTAACCAACAGGTTTGTGAATAGATTTCAGGGTGTCTGTGAACTTGGAAGGAGAAACACAAATTCATCTTTATTTTTGCTAAATTTTGCATGAAATTCAACATTTCTTTCAATAATTTGAAATCGTTATTCTAATAATGGTTGTTAAGCTGTACAGAGGTGTCTAAAAGTTAAGAACTGCTGTCCAACATGTTCCTTCTTAAAATTGTTGTCATTTGTCACATCCTGCTATCTGTAATGAAATAATAGTATAAAATAATTTCTAGATTCCTTCCCAGCTTATCCACCCACTATGTATCATTCCATTGCCTTGTGAGTTATTTGTAATTTAAATTTTCTCCAAGATCATGGCCTTTTATTGATTTGTAATGCTGTACTATTGTTAGTTGGCTAAAGCAACACTTTAATTTCCCTTAACATAGATAAAACATACATTTTATTTGAAGGCGGTATATCCTGCTGTTTTAACATTCCTTAAAAAAAATAATCTACCTCTACTCTTTAGTACTTCAGGGATATTATATACTTCTGACAAGTGAGTGAAAAATTACTCTATATCAGTATTACAAATAGTTGTGGGAAAACTATTTTGCCTCCAAAATGTCATTAAGGCCTGTGAAATCTACATTAACCACCCACATCATCTTCCATAAAGTACCCACCCACCAAATAACATTTATACCACAACCACTCACATGTCTCCTCACCTCATTCCAAAATGTATTGAGAGCTATCATTCCTTCTTATCCCCTTCACTTCTCTGGTGACATCATTGGATTATTGGGGAGGCACACAGAAGAATGTGTGTACTTAAAATGAGACAAACAAAGAGACTGCTGGGATTTTCATTCAGGTGGGAGGGGCACAATAGATTATGTGGCATACAGTATAAAGGTCAAATTCCAAGAGGTGAGAAAGTATAAAGCTAACATTGAAGCCAATGAGAGAAGCCCAGATCTAATTCCAAGAGTCAAATCTACTTGAAAGAGATTATTTTTATTGTTCTGTCATTTTAAATATTGTTTGACTCTTTGTCACCTCATATAGCATTTTCTTGGCAAAGATACTGGAGTGATATGTCATTTCCTTCTCTAGCTCATTTTATAGATGAGGATGCTAGGTTAAATGACTTGCCCAGGATTTCACAGTTAGTAAGTGTTTGAGGCCCTATTTGAACTCAGGAAGATGAGTCCTCCTGACTTCAAGCCCAGAACTCTATCCACTATACTACTTAACTGCCCTGAAGAGGATTATGCAAGCATAGAATTTATAACTTAAAATTCTCACAACCAGCCTTCTTTTCCGTGATAAGGAAACTAAGGTCTAGAGACTTGTCTAAGGTCTTACCAGTAATAAATAATATAGTTTGGTTTTAAATTCAGTCCCTTTAATTCAGTTCTAATATTCTTTTCGCAATACCATTCTCAGGGAGATGAGTTTGACTCTCTGACCAGAAATTCATATGAGATCATATGAATATGCCTAATTTATATATTGGCATGGTCAATAAATGAATCTTTTGTTTATTTTGTGGTGTTGTGTGATGGAAATAGCTTCTAGTTCCATGTTTCTCACTAAATCATTATTTATCTTTTGCTTATGCTAGATTTGAGGTGAGTTTATTTGTCCAAAGGCTGGTCTAGCTAAATGAGAAGAGGCTCCTTATCCATGTCCACCTCCCTGATTGATTGATTGAACAAATGATTATTTTGATTTTGCCAATAGCAAATCATGAAGATGTTCTACCAAGACATGGCGGCATTATGGATGATGTTGATGAGGGAAAGGTCCATAAAGATAAAATTAAAGGTCCTTGAAGTTTTCAAGAAATGATGCGCAAGAATGAATTGGATCCTTTTTCAAAGAACCAAGCCTGCTGCCACAACTATAGAATTGGGGAATGTAGTAAGGTCGTGATAGCATCCCAGGAAGCTCAAAATGCCATCAAAATAAGGTTTCACACTGGTGAAGTTGAAATCTAAGAATTTCACTGAGCCTAAACAGAACATTTAAGTGTAAACCAGGTACAGTTTTTAACGGGCAAAAAGACAAACTGTAAAATTCATGAGGTGATTTGAATTTCATTGTTTACTTGTAAATCTATTGCAATGCAGCTGTAGGGAAAAGAACTCTTTGGATTTTCACCTTAATCATTATACCTAGTTCACATTTCCTGCTGAAACATCATTTTTAAGGGCAGTTTTCCAAGAGATTTCAGAAATGATTAAAATAATTTTTTTTTGGCACACAAATCCAATTCTCTTTTTCCTCAGTGTAATCACTGAAAAATAACATCTTTCTAAAACTATCTTCTGAAGAGATACAGTTAGGACCCTCCCCACTTTTCTGCCTTTTTTTCTTTTTCTTTTTTTCCCTTTCAAAGTGTTAGCAGATTTTTCCAAACAGTACTATCACCTTCTGTATTCATTTCTTTATTTCCAAGAACTCCAAACCCTAAGTTGCACATTTGTATTATTTCCTGACAATTCTTTGTAACTACAGACTGCATTATAGTTGCATCTTTAAATTGGTAAAGGGAACTTCCTCAATGTTAGTTAACCTACCCTGATAGAATCATGAACTTACTCTGTCTCAACACACTCTCGCACAAAAAAAAAAATCCACCAGCAGTTCTGGTTTCTCATACTTATCTGATTCAGTCATCATGGAGCTAACAGATATGTTAAGTAGAAAACCCTTTTCTAATCCCACGGTGATCCCTGTCATTGCATTTGATGCATGTTTTGATATTAATTGCACCAATTTCAGGCAGGATTAGGTAGAATACAAGGAACGAATCAGACAAACCACAAGGAGAAGGTTTCTTAAGCTATTTTAGCAGCTTAGAAGTAAATTGTAAAATGTCAAGTTACAAAAATTGGCTCAGATAAATATGATTTGTCCTGAATTATTTCACTAAGCTCTTAGCCTTCCTGAACATTTTCAGTCAATCCTAAATACTTTAAATGCCAACAGTCATATTGAGCAGTTATGCTACAACACATAGGGAAGATTGAAAGCCGTTGTAATTCTAGATGTGAATGAGGTTTTGTTTGTCTTCATTTAGATTTAGAGCTAAAGAATGTAACTAGTCATGGGAAGTAGGGGGGAAGGGGAGGGTGGAGGAATAAGAAAACCTGTTTTATTTAGGAACAAAGAATTGATGGCTCTTCCCCATTACTTTCCTGCCTCCAATCTTTTGTTCTTGTCACTTTTTTCCCCCTATTCCAGCCCAGATCCCAATAATAAAGATTACAAGTTGAATGGGAGCAGAATATCCATCCAATCTGATCCATACCTGAGCGATAATTCCCCCCACCAAAAAAATAAAAACCCAAAGCCATACCTGAATATTCATAGTCCATTCTATGTTGGGGCAACTCCAACTGTTAAAAAGTTTGTTCTTTCAAACCTAACTTAGTTACTTCTTACAGGCAGCTCCCATTTCTGCCTTTTGAGATCATTCACACTATTTCTAATCTCACCTCCTCATGACAGCCTTTTTAATGTCTTAAAAAAAACTATCAGTTTTCTTCTAAGTTGTCTCTTCTTTGGGCTACTTACCCCCAGTTCTTTCAGCTTATCCTCACATGCCATGGACTTGAGATACTTCACCATCCTTCCTGCCCTACTTAGAAAGTTCTCCATTGTCTCACTCATATCTTCCTTTGGAAACACCATCTGTCTGTCAGAGCATGGCCAGTAACAAGCATATTTTGTCATTCTTTATTGTAGGTTTCTATATCTTTGTAGGTGGTATGGTGGATAGAAAGCTAGACCTTGTATTATGAAGTCCTGAGTTCAAATTTACACTCAGAATCATACTATCTTTGTGCCCATGGGTGAGGCACTTAACCTCCTCTATGCCTCAGTTTCCTCATCTGTAAAATGAGTAAAAAACACCTACCTCCAAAGGGTCCTTTGAGGATAAAATGAGATCATCATTTTTATATAATTTCTAAAGCTTAAAGTATTCTATAAATGCTATGATAATAATAATAATAAATCACAGAATCATAAAATTAATCATTTTTAAAAGGAGGGTTAATCATCCTCATCATTATCATTCTTCTTTAGCAGTATGGTAAATCCTATGGACCCCTAATCAGAATGATTTCAAATGCACAAAGTAAAATGTATAAGATTGGAAAACAAACCAATGTTATTGAAATACATGGATTAAAAAAAGAAACATTTTCAAAAGGTCCTAGACCCAGGTTCAGAGTCACTGACATAGATTGTCAGGGATAATTATTGCTTGAAAAAGGGACAGCTTAGCCATAGCAAAGAAATAGCAAATAGGAAGCTGGAATGGAACATCATTGACCCTGAAATACTGAAAGAACCTAAAGAATACCTCCTGCTTGTTAATGAAATACTCTACTGAGGATTTATGATGAAGGACAGGAGTATAAGTAGATATATAGAAGTAGAGGTGAAATGTTCACTGAGGAAAATAGAGATTTGTTCAAGAACCAAAGGAAAATTCAATTAAATGTAAATGTTTTAATTAAGTGGAAATAATCTTAAAAATATACAATAATAGGCTCTCTAGTGAAGTAGGATTTAATAACATAGAATACGGGACATTGTGACATGCTCCAACATCATCTTTATTAAGTGCCTACTATGTGCAGGATACTTCACTAGGATTGAGTATCACAACCACAAATGATCCCTACTTTTGAGAAGCTTATATTCTTCTGGATATGGTGTTATCTTTTATACAATAAGTAAACACAGGGGACTTTCAGACTTAAAGAAATAAAGAGAAAATATATAAACAAAATTTAAAATCTCAATGAAATAATAGGACTACTACTGTTCTGTGAGAGTGTTTTTTTTTCCTTTCTCCAGCATCTCTTTACAACAATATTTAATACTAAAGTTATAAGTCATCAGAGATGGAGACCGGACATCATAAAAGGTGCAATGTCTTATTGGAGAATATTGACCTGGACATCTGGAGTTTTGCTTTTCTTTTGGCCTACATACTTATTCCTATATCAATGACTAACCATCTGTGATTCTTAGCAGTCTATGTTTTCTGGGAATTGATTTTCTTAAACTATATAAAGAAAAAGGTGGGCAATCTGATATCTAAGTATCTTTCTAGTTATACAATTTTATGCTTCTTGATTATGGTGATTAAATACAATTTAACTCTATACACAAGGCAAAAATTTTCTGCTTGATAATATTTTTATTGTCGTATTGTCATTTAATTGCTTAGCCTCTCCCATCCCTCTCAGAATGATTCTGGAAACATAGGAACTAAGTGAAATATTGGAGTCCTGATACCAAAAAAAAAAAGGTAAGTTTTCTTTCTGTTGATTTCTCTTGGCTCAAGAGTTTTAGTTTGAGGAAACATCTAAAATAAAGAGTAGCTCATTTCTGGGTTGCCTACTCCTAACCAGAATGTTACTGGGTATCTATGCACTGAACAATATGGGTACTGAGTATAAGACAGCCATTACTTTACTTTCCACATGAAATGCATGAGAATCAAAGGAAAAACAGCAATCTATAAACAAATATAGAAATATGAACTAGTCAAAGAATCCTAGTCACTGGCCAGGGAAGGTAAAGATATTTTGAGGGAAATGTTGAACAAATATTCCCCATGCATTTCAGAATTATACTATCCAAGCACCTAATTAAAGTAGCAGACCGGGCAAGCTTAGCATCTCTAAACATGAGTTTTAGCTTCTGTGGCATGTCGTTAGTCTAGCAGCTGCAAAACAGTTATTGAATTAAGGATCCTCTTTATTCTCAAAGGAGCAGGTGCAGAAAAAAATCTCACTTAAGGAAACTGTGGCTTTTCTCTCAGACTAAGGAACTCCAGATATATGAATATAATAAATAGTTGTTGATTTGATTTCCCTGTGTCTTCTCCTGACAGGGAGCAAAAGTAAAAGTCTACCTCTACCTTTAAAGTCCCAAATCCTGTAATTCCAGCAAGTTGATTGAAGATTTATCTAATTGAACATGGACTTTCCTGATAAAACCCAAGTTAAAATGATGACTGAGGACATCATCCAATATTATATTAGGCATCCAGATGACTAGATGTAGAACAATTAAGTGGAATCTGGAAGATCTGAGGTAAAATCCAACCTCAGTCTCTTAGTACCTAGACAATTCACTTAACCTTTGTTTGCTCCAGTTTCTTTTAAATGCCAAATAGAGTTAGTAATTGCAGTCCCTCTTTCAGGGTGCTTGTGAAAATAAATTGAGATCAGATTTATGAAGTATTTTTTTCACTCTTTAAGTATTATGTGCTACATTATTATTTTCCCTATGCATTATACAAGGATATATATTTTAAGATGGCACTTGAGGTTACTCCTTGACAATATTTTTCATTGTTTTTGTTGTTTTTCCTCGATGACTATTCATTTCCATGGAATCTTCTCATGAATTTAAAACCTTTTAGTTCAATGTTTTGTTTTTTTCTCTTCTGCCCTAAGTTACCAGAGTATTTAGAACCAAATGTTTCCCCAAATTCAGTAACATGCTCAATTTAGATACCAAAAAATATCATCTACATTAACTTCCTTCAGGTCTCTCTGTTCTGGTTTATTCTTAAGCACCAGTTCTAGGTGGCAGCAACTATATATTCTAGAGGACAGTTTGCTGCATTTGAGTGAGATCTAAATTTAAATTCTGCCTTGCTATATCACTGTGGGGAAGTCACTTAATCTCTTTCAAGCTCAGTTTCCTCATCTGAAAAATGGAGAATATTAGCGCATAATTCACAGAAATTCTATGAGGAATGATCAAATTACATATATAAATCTATATGGGTGTGCATGAAAGTATATATATATATATATACATGTACGTGCGTGTGTGTGTGTAAACCTTGTTTTGTATACACACACAGAGAATCACATATATGTTTACATATGTAAGCCCTAAAGTTCTAAATAAATGTAAGTTATCATTATTACTATCAATTTTTTGAGATTTTAACATTTATTGGCATTAAAGAAAATGCTTTATTTTTCCACCAATTGGGGAAAGGGGTATGTGATGGACAACAAAGGATAATGTGACTTAGAGATGGAATTAGTAGAGCATAAGTTTATGATAACAGGTACCATTTGTTTTAATGGCATTTTATTTGTTTTCCCTAATTACAAGTCAAGACGATTTTTTAGCACTCATTTTTACAAGATTTTGAATTCCAAATTTTTTTTTTCACTTTCTCCCTTTCCTTCTACCTAAAATGGCAGGCAATTTGATATAGGTTATATATGTGATAGCATCTAAAACATATTTCTATATTAGTTACAGTTGCAAAAGAAGAAATACATCAAAAGAAAAAAAAACATGAAAAAGAATAAAATCAGTGAAATAACAAGCTACAATTTGCATTCAGACTCCTTCAGTTCTTTATCTGGACAGGGAAAGCTTTGCAAGTCCTTTGTACTTGTTTTGGATCACTGTCTTGCTGAAAACTGAATCATTCATAGTCAGTCATAACATAATGAGGCTGTTACTGGGTACAATGTTGTCCTGGTTCTGCTCATTTCACTTTGCATCAGTTTGTTCAAATCTTTGTGAAACCTGCCTGTTTATCATTTCTTATTGCAAAATAGCATTCCATTACATTCATATATCACAGTTGGTTCAAGCATTCCCCAACTGATGGCTATCCTCTCAGTTTTCAACATTTTGCCCCAACAAAAAGGAGTGCTATAAATAGTTTTGTACATGTTATTACTTTCCCCTTTTTTAATGATCTCTTTGGGATACAGACCTAGTAGTGGCATTGCTGGGACAAAGGGTAGTCACAGTTTGGTTTCCCTTTGGGCATAGCTCAAAATTGCTTTCCACAATGGTTCTATCAGTTCATAGCTTTACGAACAATACACTAGTGTAGAATTTTCCCACATCCTCTCCAACATTTATCATTTTCTTTTTTAAAAATCATATTGGTAATCTAATAGCTATGAGGTGGTACCTCAGATTCTTTTTAATTTTCATTCCTCGAATCAAGTGATTTAGAGCACTTCTTCCTATACCTGTAGATAGCTTTGATTTGAAATCAAAGGGTAGCCATCTGAAAACTGCCTCATTATATTCACTAACCATTTATCAATGAGGGAATGGCTTATATTCTTATACATTTGATTGAGTTTCCTATATATGTGAGAACTGAGACCTTCTTCAGAGATACTTTCTATAAAGACAGTTTTCAAGCTTTCTGTTTTCCTTCTAATCTGGATCACATTGATTTGGTTTGTATGGAAGCTTTTCAGTCTAATATAATCAAGATTACCTGTTTTACAATTCATAATGTTCTCTGGCTCTTGTTTGTTTATGAATTCTTTACTTCCCCATGGGTCTGACAGGTAGTGTGTTCTTTGCTCTTCTAATTTGTTTATCGTGAACTCATTTAGCTTCTCCTTTAAGAATTTGGATACTATACTACTTTGTACATATATGTTTAGTATTGAAATTCCTTCATCGTCTATGACACCTTTTAGCAAGATGTATTTTCCTTCCTTATCTTTTTAAATTAGGTATATTTTTATTTTTACATTGAGATCAGAATTGCTATCCCCATTTTCTTTCTTTCTTTCTTTCTTTCTTTCTTTCTTTCTTTCTTTCTTTCTTTCTTTCTTTCTTTCTTTCTTTCTTTCTTTCTTTCTTTCTTTCTTTCTTTCTCTCCTTCCTTCCTTCTTTCCTTCCTTCATTCCTTTCCTTCAATTGAAGCATAATACATTCTCTTCCAGCACTTTACCTTTATTTTGTGCATATCTCTTTGCTTCAAATGTGTTTCTTGTAAAGAATATATTATAGGATGCTGTTTTTTTTAAATCTACTCTGCTATTCACTTCCATTTTGTGGGACAGCTCATTCCATTCACTTCCACAGTCATAATTACTAACTCTGTATTTCCCTCCATCCTTTTCTTCCTTCTCTTTGTCCTCTCTCTCCTTTCACTTTTTCCCTCCTCATCAGTGTTTTACTTCTATCTACTACCTCCTCAGATCTGCCTTCCCTTCCCTTTACTTAATCTCCTCGTGCTCTACTTCCCTATTAGGTAAGATAGATTTTTATATTCAATCAATTGTGTATATTAATCACTTTTTGAGTCAATATTGGTAATACTAAGTTTCAGGCAATGCCCATCTCCCAAACTCCTGTCTCCCCCTCCCCAATAGATTTTTAGTGCCACTTCAAGTGAAATAATTTAACCTATTCTCCCTCTCCCTTCTGCACCCATTATATTCCTTTTTTTCATCCCTTATTTTTATGTCATTCCCTGAAATTTACCTTATACTTGTAACCTCTGTCTATGTATATTCTTTCTCGCTTTACTATAGGTGAGACAGTTTTTAAGAATTAAGAGTATCATCTTCCCACATGGGGATGTAAAAAGTTTAGCTGTATTGAATTCCTTATGTTTTCATTCCCCTTTTTACCTGATTATGTTTCTCTTGGGTCTTGATATTATAGGTCATATTTTTGGTTTAATTCTGTTCTTCTCCGCATGAAAGCTTGAACGTCTTCTATTTTATTGAATGACCATTTTTTCACTTGATGTGTAATAATTAATTTCATTGGGTAAGTGACTCTTAGTCGTGATTTTAATTCCTTTGCTTTCCAGAATATCATGTTACATGATCTTCAATCTTTTAATGTTGCAACTGTTAAATCGTGTGTAATCCTGATTTTGGCTCCCTGATATGTGATGTTTCTCTCCACTTGCAATATTTCTTGTTTACTTGTCCTGATAGTTCTGAAATTTGACCATAATGTTCCTTGGAGTTGTTATTTTTGGATTTCTTTCCTGAGGATGGGTGAATATTTTCAATGCGTGCTTTGCTTTCTGGTTTTTGGCTATCAGGGCAGTTTTCCCTGACAATTTCTTGAAAGATGCTGTCCTGCTCCTCCTTTGGATTGCAGCTTCCATGGAGTTCAATGATTCTGCCATTTTCTCTCTCAGATCTATTCTCTAGGTCAGTTGTTTTTTACCATGAGGTATTTTACATTTTCTTTTTTTTTTTCATTTTAAAAAATTTGTTGGATTGATTCTTGATGTCTCATAGCTTCCCCTTGCCCAATTCTAACTTTTAAGGAGTTGTTTTCCTCCATTAGCTTTTGTACTTTCTTTTCTGTTTTTTTTAAAGATTTATTTGTTTCTCTCCCCTGCTCCCCAGGGAATATTCCCTTTTGGTCAATTCTACTTTTTAAGTAGTTGTTTCTCCTCCCCCCCAAGAAATTGATTCTTTTTTTTAATACTTCTCTTGCATCACTCTCTTTTTTTTTTTTACCATTTTTTTCTACATCTGCCATATGATATTAAGCTCCTTTTTGAGTTCTTCCATGAGTTCTTTCAGGGCTTAACATTACTTCCCAATTTTCTTTCTTTTTTTTTCTGATAGGTGTTTTTTAAATTTTTGTCTTCTTCTGAGTATGTGTGTTTTATCTTGCCTGTTACCCTAACAACTTTCTATGGTCAGATACCTTTGTTGTTTGTTCATCTTTTTTGACCTTTTCCCTTTCTTTTAAATTTGCACTCTGCTACTAGCATGGAAGAGGTACTGTCCCATGCTTCTTGTGCAGGAGCCGAGGGCCCTGGCTACATACCCTGTGCTTTACTGATGTTTCCCTGAGGCACACAGGAGACTCTTGTGGCTGGTGCTATGCTGAAGGGTTGGGGTGGGTATAGCTTACTCTGCTGGTGCTGAGCCTGGGGCCTAGTGTTGTTATTAAAGTGTGCTGAGGCTGGTGGGGTGTTTTTGTATTTATCTGGCATTACCCTGAAGCACATGGAGGTCTGGACTCTGAAAGCTTCCTGTTTACCCAGGGCTATGCTAAAACAAGTGGTAGTTCTCAGAGTTGTAGCCTGCCTATTCCTCTGTCTGTGCTGAGGCACTAGGGGTGGGGCAGGAGGGTGTATCCTGGTATTGGTGTTTGACTGCTCAATCACACTGGGGCTTAGTATCTATCTCTGCTTTCCTGAGGTGGGGCTTCCTGCTGACTTGCTGGGAGACTTCCTGTCCTGGACTCTAATCCCCTTTTTCTTGAGTGAGATAGACCTTTCCTGAAAATCTTCCAAGTTTCATGTTCTCAAAGATGATATCACTGTATTTTTGCTGGTTCTGCTGTTTCAGGATTTATTTATTTTGAGGTGTCATTTTATGGTTGTTTGGAGGTGAATATGGGGGAGTTACACTGATTTACTACTTATTCCACTATCCTGGTTCTCCCATTATTACTATTACAAAACTGCAAATTTCGCAGGGTTCTTCTGGTTTCTAGCAACAAAATGAAGGCTATAAAATATGATAGTGTCAGTCAAGTATTATAAAAATATATTATGTTGATCATTAATAGTGATTTTTAAAGTTTTTTTTACTTCATTTTAAAAAATTTTACATTACTTTTATTTTTATATTCAAGCATGTTTTCACTCCTTTCATGACCAGACACTTTTCTAATGAGTAGGCTATAATTTAATATTGTTCTTTTGTTGCAGCTTCAACTCTCCACACCCAAGGATGCCAAAAATGGTTGCAGTTTAAGATGTGTTGTTGTGGAACCTTCTCAAAGAGTTCAGGGTCAGACCACCTCTGTATAAGCATTTGTTGAGATTAACACCTCTCATAAAGTGGGTTAAATTCCAGGAGGAATAAGCAACTTCAGAGAAAGCAAAATGGATTCTTAGAGGATAAAGATGCAAACACATAACAGAAATTATGAATATTATAAAGGCAGGAGGGATTTGTTAAAGGATTAGGTAATAGGGAAGGTGTCCCAGCCACAGTGGAACTACAGATGTGATTACCCACAACCCTTAAAGAAAAACCCATTCATGGGGTTCACCCATTTATGTGTTATAATAATATTATAATAAGCCTCTCTGTCATAATTTCACTCTAAATCATGTCTTTACTATTATTGCGCAGGTGTCTACTTAGAAAAAGTCCCTACTATTGTTTAGTGGTTTACATCCTGCATCGGCATCCTGGTGGTGCCTGTCAAGGATTAGACAGATGTGGTTGTGACTGAGTCCATGGATATGCCTGCTGTTTCTGTGGCAAATAGGAGGAATGGATCTGGAGGCAATGGCTGGCTAGAGGCAGTGACTGGGATCTCGTCACATGGACATACCTGTTGTTCTAGTGATCAGTGAAGTATATATGAAGTTTGGATATTCAGTGTGTGTCTGTGTGTGGGGGTGAGGGGGAGTGGCTAGGTAGGTGCAGTGGGCATGCTGTTCAGTGGGGCCTATAAGGAAGTTAGAATATTGGGACTGGTGTCGGCTTTATTAGGATTTCATCATTGTATTTGTTATAATATTTATATTTAGCCTAGTTTCAGCCTAGTTTGTTAAGGGAAGACTTTTAAATGTAATTAAATAATAACAACTGAGAAATCATCTAGTCTAACCTATGACGGTACAAAGATTTTCTCTACAATATAATTATGATAGTGGTAATGATAATACAATATACCTTCAAAGTAGTAATCTAACAGTGCTTTAATGGGGCCATGTATAAAATGACAGTCATTCTATAAGTAAGCTCAGTTCAGGGGGATCCAAACAGCTGTGGAAGGCTTCATTTCTGCATTACAGGATTCCATTTTGAGTCAAGCCTGTGAGAAGGAAGAAATCTTGGTACGTGAGAGTGAATGAGGAATCTTCTACTTCCTCCCTCCTTAAGGTTCCATTGACTACTTTATCGGAGAGTAAAGGCCAATAGAGGATAACGTGTCCAAAATGGTGCAGTAATGTGCCAAGGACCAAGACACAAGTAACTTCAGAAAGATAACCACCTGACAAGGGTCAAGGCCTCTAACTCCTGAAACCAAAAGATAATGCCAGCTATAGATTCAAATAAAAAGGACTTTCAGGATTCACAAGTCATGATTTTGTACTTTGATCACAGATACTCTTTTCAATTATTTCTCTGTCATTGTATTCAATGTTTAAACCCACTCTTCTTTTGGACTGGATGTATAATTTTGAGAGAGTAATCTCCAAATATATTTTTCTTTTGCAGGGAGGAGGGGGTTTTATACTAAATTTCTTATTATATAACCCCATAATATAAACTCTTTTCTGAAATCTATTCAGTTTTGGCAAATATTTAATAGGATTGCACTAGTCAAGGTTTCACAGACAACAGTTCTCTCTGGGAAATTAAAGTGCTAGTCCAGTGAGAATTGTGAGAAAAAACACCTAAGGATTGCTGCCCTTCAAGCAGTTTTTCAGCATGTTCTACCTATTGTTTCTACTTCAACTCACAGGAAACAAAGAAAAATTCTACTTCCTCTTTCACATGACAACTTGAACATAAGTATCATGATTTCCTGTATCAGCAAGTACCCTAGGATGGCTGCTAGCACAGGTTCTTCGATCTGCTTTTCTAAAGGAAAGCAACTCAAAATGGGTTAACAGTCTTACATTAATCAAACATACATCATTTACCCAGTACAAGGGAAATTGTCAGCACCCTGAATTCCCAAGAATACAAACAGAAGTTACAACAGAAAATAACAATTAACTAGACAGGGCTTCCAGCTATATGACCATTACATCCACACCTAGATAGTTATCAGAGAGGGAAGGACCAATATCTGGGTTTTCAAAGCTGGAGGCGGCTCAATGGTTTCCCAGAGTCTCATCTGGCCAAATCACACAACTCTTTCCAAAGTGAGTCCTGAAGCAAAAACTCACATAAGGGTATATATAGTCTTCTCCTGGATCAGAAAGTGTCACAGCCTTCTTGACCCACTTCCCAATCACAGAGTAATAACACATTGTCATTCCTTAAGAACAAGCCTTCCACCACAGGCTCCATGTGTCCACATTAAGCCTATTAGTGGGCAGAGTATATTTTCAAATCCGGGAAGGTCATCAGAGTCATTTAAGCCTATCAAAGGGACTTAGTGGCAGGGAAGATCTTCAGAGTCCCATAACACCTCGATAAATGAGTGGTTCTCAACCTTCCTAATAGTGCAACCCTTTAATAGTTGTATGTGTGTGTGTCTGCATGTGGGCCGACCTGCCTGGAGACAGAGGACATTCCTTAGACCATTAGAAATATGTTTTTTCCAATGGTCTTAGGTGACCCCTGTGACCCCTGTGAAAGGGTCATTCCACCCCAAAGGGATTGTGACCCATAGGTTGAGAACTACTGCCCGGAATATTTTATTCCCACTCTCCAACTGGACCTGGTATTTCTTGGGCACAGTGAACTTTCACTCAGGAAGAGAATTCCTTCTCCCTATGTATATAATAATTTGTTGTTAAAAATTTTTTTAGAAAGTTTCATATATATACATGTGTGTTTGCATTTGCATGCATATGTACATAAATATGACATGGACCAAGCCAGCTCTCCGTGATTCTGAGGACAGTTTTCTTTTTCATATACAGCATTTCTTTTTATTTTTATTTTCTCCTTCTCTTAGACAGGCTAAACATCCCAGGTGCCACCAATACTTTTCCTAATTCTTGTTATGTTTGTTATACCGTCTGTCTATCCTCTTTTTAAAATGGTATTGCCTAGAACAAATATTTCATATATGGTCTACATAGAACAAAATTCAGTGATACTATCACTTTCTTCATTCATATGAACTGTATATGTCAATATATTTACATGTCAATCCCCAAAGATATGCTATGCTTAAAGTGTGAGGAATTCCAAACATCTATAGAAAGATACAATCCACATACAATTTAGAACAGAGGTAAACCAACTACTGCCTGAGGAAAAAATCTAGCCTGCACATCTTTTTAAAATTTTTTTAAAAAAATTTAGTTTTCAATATTCATTTCCACAAGATTTTGAGGTATAATTTTTTTTCTCCCAGTCTTTCCCATATCCCCACCACAAAATAGGAAGCCTGCTACCCCTTCCCTCAATCTGTTCTCTCTTGTATCCTTCCCCTTTAACCACCCCTAACTTTCTAGTAGGGCAAGATGGGTTTCTATACCCCAGTACCTGTATATCTTATTTCTCAGTTGCATGTAAAAAGCAAATTTTTAAACATTTGTTTTTAAAACATTGGTTTCCAGATATTTTTTCCCCTTCATAACTCTTCAGCCACCCCCACTGGGAAGATAAGCACTTCAATAAAGATTGTATATGTGTAGTTACCCAAATCATTTCCATAGTAGTTATATTGTGAAAGGCTAACTATATTTCTTTCCATCCTATCTTGTACCCTACTTATTCTATTTTATCCTTTGGCCCTATCCATTTTCAAAAATGTTTTCTTCTAAATTTTCTCTCCCCCAAAGTGCCCTCCTTTCTGTCCTTCCCTCTATTATCCCCAACACTGCTGTTTTCCTATATGGTAAGATACCCAGTTGAGTGTGAATGTATTTCCCTCTTTAGGCCAAATTCAATGAAAATCAGGTTGTCTCATTCCCTTTCTCCTTCCTGCTCTTTCCTTCCATTGTAACAGCTTTCTCTTGCCTCTTTTATATGAGATAATTTACCCTAATCTATTTCTCCCTTTCTTCTCCCACTAAATTCCTTGCTCACCTCTTTATTTTATTTTTAGATATCAGTCCTTCATATTCAGCTCCTCCTGTGCCCTCTGCCTACGTATACATGAACACACAAATGCCCACACTTACATATACATTTATATAAACATACATTCTCCTATACATCCATATATACACACACACATATATATATGGATGTGTATATATGTGTATAAATATATATGTATGTGTGTGTATGTGTGTGAATATTCTCTTCATCTGTCCTCATACTGAGAAAAGTCTTATGAGTTCCAATTACAATTTTTCCATGTAGGAATATAAATAGTTCAAGTTTAATATGTTCTTTATGATTTCTTTTTCTTGTTTACCTTCTCATCCTTCTCTTGCTTCTTGTATTTGAAAGTTAAATTTTCTGTTCAGCTCAGGTTTTTTCATCAAGAATGCTTGAAAGTCCTCTATTTCATTGCATGACCATATTTTT
>CM053595.1:266054417-266085467 GCA_028646575.1 Pseudocheirus occidentalis | reverse complement strand
TGTTCTGAAGATTGTATATAATATTGTGAACTGTTGAAACTGGGAACATTGTACTGAATTAAGATTTGTAATGGAATAAACAGAGTGTTCACTAATACAGTGTAATCCGAATCTTAAAAGCTGTTCACAGTAGCATTCTCTCAGGAATCTACTGCTGATTAGCTTTACACCCATTTAACAACTGGCTCTCCTGAATGTATTAGAATTAGCTTCACACCCTCCCAAGTTCCTTTTCTTCCCTCCCCAGAAAGAAAATGATTTCTTCTTCTTTTTCCAGTTGCTGCTCTTATTTGTCCCATAATATTTTACCATTCATAATGTTAAGATTTAGGGTTGGGGGTCCAACATACCAGTTCTGCCAAATAAATTCAACTCAAGTTTTTTTCAGATTCAGTATGAGATAGATAGCCTCCTAGTTGTCTGACCTAACGGGACCTGAGAGATGAGACCCAAAATGTCCCTCTAAAGCACTAGGAGAGTACAGGGGAATAGGGAGATGGGGAGGCTTATGTACCTTGCACTCTTGGATGGAAAAGAATTTGAGATTAGCTGTATTTCCTGTTAAGGAAACAATAAAATGTTGAGGTTTAGGGGCCCTTGAAAACGCTGGGTGCTACCAAATGAATGTTATTCAGCCAAAGTAAAACAAAGTTTATTAAAGATTTGCCATAATGGGCACTCTTAAGGAGTCTAACTGTTTGTGATCCCTATCAACACAAGTGGGCCAGAATAATGTGACACAAAGTAAGTCTGCACTATACTAATCTTAGCCCCTTCATGGAGGCAAGATGGTTATATACAGAAAGACTGTGGGAGGGGTCTAGGGGGTGGTCTAGAGGAAAAGTTTGGGGAGGGTGTTGAGGAGGAGTGAAGGAGGATCTTTGATGAAACTGAAGTCAGATTCAGGAATGGGATTAAGGGTGGGAAATAGTTTAAAGTAACCTGGAGATGACAGATGATAGAGGGCTAGACTAGCTTAAGGGTAATAGATTTGGGTATAGATATTTTGATAGGATCAAGGGTGGGAAGTAGCTGGACAATAGAGGGCTAGGCTAGGTTAAGAGTAACAGAGATTTGAGCCTATTTATAATGACAGGCTTATAGCCTCAGGCAAATGTCTCATCAAGTGGGAAGATTCAATCAGAGTTCAAGAGGTTTCTCAGAGCTCGTACCCCATCAATAAGACTTATTGTGTCTTAGATTGGAATTCTATTCATTATATGTTCCATCAGGGTTCATAGGGCACATCATTTTCCCTTGAACCTAGAACAATACACTGTTAGCATTTGATAAATTTCTTTTGGAATTTAACTAAATTAAACTTAATTTAATTATAATTTTTAATGATAACTTCTCTGCAAAAATGTGTTTATTCCATAGTTGATTTTATAATGGTCATTGAAAACCTCTAAGGACATTCATCATGAGGAGCCAGCCAGTAAATGTCAGCTGGGTGGCACAGTGCCTGGAGACAGGAAGACCTGAGTTAAGCCTCAGAAACTTACTAGTTGTGTGACGCTGGGTAAGTCGCTTACCCCTGTTTACCTCATTTTCCTCATCTATAAAATGAGCTGGTGAAGGAAATATCAAGCCACTTTAGTGTCTTTACCAAGAAAACTTCAAATGGGATCTAGAAGAATCAGATACAACTGAAATAACTGAACAGCAACAATAAATGTCAGAAAAAAAGATAAACATATTTTAAATTGTACAAATCATTGTGTGTGTATATAATTGTATGCTTACTACTATATGCAACAGTTATTATTATTGTCGTTTTTTTTCTTATGGGTAAATTGTAGGCAAGAGCTGTTAAGTGACTTACTTATTCACGTTCATATACCTATTAAGAATCTGAAACAAGATTAGAACTCAGGTGATCTTGACTCCAAGATCAACTTTCTATCCACTATATCACTTATCTGATGTAAGCAGTTTTAGTACAACCTGGAATAAGGGTCACAACATGTACCCATCAAGAAAAATTCAGATACGGAAGAAAGAAAAAGGAAAGTTCTCAGGTCACAGTACAGAAGGCCCTCACAAAGCTATCACTAGGGAAGGTTCTACAGAGGATGCTACTTGCCAGGGATTGGGAGTGAGCATCTATCTAAGGGTATAACTTGTAGAGGGAAGAAAGAGCAACTCTTGTATCTTCCTTTCATAAAATGTCACAAGTTAATTGTGACTTATTAACTATCTTTTTTGATATACCCTCAAGTGACATGTCACATCCATAGGAATTCATAGGGATTATAGATCCAGAACTAGAAGTAAACTCAAAAACCATATAGCCCAAACTTTTTTGTTTTCAGGTGAGGAAATTGAGGTTCATGATGGTTAATTGACTTGCCCTATGTAACATAGTAAAAGTGATAAGTAGAATTTGAACACATGTCTTCTGACTCCAGAACCTATGTTCTTGCTACTGTTCCACAGTGTATGTGAATTCAAGAAATATTTACTAATTATTTCATATGTACAAGGTGCTATGCTAGGCCTTCAAGATATACTTGTGAAAAATAGCAATGTCTATAGCTTCAATTTGCTTACAGTAAAAAGATGGATAAACTTTGTACATAAGAAAGTAATGATGAGTTAAATTTATATAAGTATGACACATTAACGGGACTTACTAAGAAGTTATATCTGCATTATGTTAGAGGAAACAACAAAAAGTTCCCAGCAACTATTTTTATTCCTTGAAAGAGGAAGAGCCCCTTGAGGTCTTCTTTAACATTGTATGTTTTGATACTCCATGCTGTGAGCAGGAGAGAGAGGGTTTCATTGAAGAGGTTACTTATAGATGGAAACAAAGGGTTGAGGGGCCTTCCCTGTTGGGGAAGGAAAGAGGCAGGAGGGAAGGGGAGATGAGGCTTCAAATACTGTAATGGAAGTCTATTCTGAGCTGAATTCTCCTATAGGAATTGTCCAGAATGATCTTCAATTCTGTGAAATAGTTGACAATTCCTCCAGGAAATGTTGCTGAACTTGTTTATCTTTTCTACCATGACAAGGATTAAAACAAAGGTAGGGAGGGGTGAGGAGAGAAAGGTTCTCAGCTCTCAGCAGGGTTTGGAGAGATTTCTCTACCCTTTGATTTCTGTTGTACAAAGTGTCAATTTATACACAAAGACCTAGCATCTCATTGAAGCCTAGAACTAATGTCTACTTTAAATGGCACTGCCATCACCACCTCTATTGTTTTTCCTGTGGTTTTTTTTTCCATTTTAACTCAAATTATACTTTACTGGGTTTTGTGCATTATGCCATATTGCAAAGGATCAAGAGGAAATTTTACTCTTCTTTTAGTATTGAATTCTGAGTCAACTATGATTTCTCTCTTCCTCCACAACCAATCTGCCAAGTGCAATCAATTGAGAGAAATGATTATTAATAACCAATGATTTGGAAAAAATCCAGAGTTCTCTTCTTCTAAGTCCCTGATTTTAAAGTTCATTTTCTTCAAGGACATTGCTGATAATAAGATTGAACTAACTTTTTTGTTAAAGACACTACTCTGGCAGAATTGCAGTTGTGTTCTGCTCGGCACTGAGTGGGGCATAAACTCTTTGAATAGCTTGCCCAAGGCTGCTGGTGGTCTGGGGTATAAAGATATTTTCTCTTTTCAAGGGTGACATGATGTCACTCTCATCCCTTATTGTAATATTCTTTAACCAACCAGTTGATTGCCACTTTTCTTCCAAGAGAACATATAAGTCTTGAACCTGCTGCCAAGATTGTCTTTGCTCTAAGGGAAATGGCCAAATGACTATCCTTTCATTTTATTTTTTGTCTTTTTTGAGGGGGGGAGGCAGGACAATTGGGGTTAAGTGACTCGCCCAAGATCACACAGCTAGTAAGTGTTAAGTGTCTGAGGTCAGATTTGAACTCAGGTCCTCCTGACTCCAGAGCCAGCACTCTGTTCTGACCATCCATTTATTAAACTGTCCTTATTAATAAAATGATTAAATTACCCAGAAACTATGTCTCTGGAACCTTTTAAAATTGTCAAACAATTCCTTGTGCTGTCTCTCACATACAATCCCTCTATTCTTCATTTACACTCTTGATCTCCTAGAAATCAGTAGAGAATATCCCCATTACTTCCACAGATGATATATCTTAATAAGCTCTTATTATAGCCTCCATAGTTCTGGGCCCTTTCTTTCCACTTTTATCATAAAACAAAAAATTTTTCCTAATATTCAAGTCTGACAATATTTTTCTGTCTTCTATAATATGTAATATCTTTCTATTTAATTTTAAGGTATTTGAAAGCACAAACTGTGCCACATTTCACCGTTGAATACCTAGGTCCTGGCAAAGTATCTTGAAGACATCAGTTCCTTAATAAATACATGTTGAATTAAAAAGATGTTTTCATCTGACAGCATGCCAAACAGGAAAACCTGTGGGGTTTTTTTTGTCAGTCTTAATGTTGAGTATCTGGCTGAATACTCCAACTTAGCTCCTATTGAGCTTCCTCTTCCTCATCCTCCTCCTTTTCCTCCTCCTCCTCCTCTCTTTTGTTCTCTTCTTCTTCTTCTTCTTCATTTCTTGTAGCAGTATAGAATCCTTTTTTTCTGAGATCCCAAATGAAGTAAAATACCTTCATCTCATTGAAAAATGTTTCTTAGAGACCAACAAAAAATACTAAAATAATGTTTTTTAGAAACCAACTAAAATATTAAAATGTTGAATTGGTGTGTAAACATGACTTTTCCCCCCTTTAAAAATGTCAAAAGAAGGAAATTATTTTATATAAATCAAAATGTTAAGTTGAAATAATTATTTTAATTAAAAATATTTTAAAAATATTTATGTATGCATATATACACAAACATATGCATACATACATGCACACATATGTGTGTATTTTCCAATGCCTTAACCATTGGGCAACCGGGTGTACGTGTGTGTGTGTGTGTGTGTAAACTTAGTGATTATATGTCAGTCTCATGTTCTTGAGTAAAGATTTGTTGAATAGAATTCAGTCTAACTGAACAGGACCTTATCACATTTTTTGAATCAGTTTGTTCCAATGATTCTCCTCTTAGATGACAAGAAGAAGAGTGAGGGTAATTAAGAAGGTCTGTTTACCAGAAGTCTCATTTGTTCATTCATTAAACAGACATTTATTAAGCATTTGATATACACTGGGGGAGCTGTAACATGTATTTATGACATGAACCAGACCCTTCTGAAAGTTACAAGGGGGGATAAAAGAGAAACATTGGTGACAATAATAAATGTGTGATAAGTGCACAGTACAGGATAAGAAATAGGTACTGGACTTGTTATTTCCTTGATATAGAGAACTGGGTGAAGAAGTTCCTTCCACCAATGCAAGCTAATAATTTCTCTGCAATTTATAGTCTTAAAGATTCACTTCAATCGCTGAGAATTAAAGTTATTTTACAAGAGGCATATAGCCAGTGTTTTCCAGTGGAAAGACTTGAATCCAGTTCTTCTTGGCTCTGAGGCTTTCTTTCTATTTCCCATCATACTGTCAACCTCAGTGCAATGTTAAGTGAAAAGTAAAAAGCTGTAGGTGATCTGAAGTGAATGCCATTAGTGAATTGAATGTTGAGGGAGTACTCTAGGCAGAGATGTGAGAATCATCTCCATAGGAGAAATAGGTGAAGCCATTACAAGTCACAAAGGGCACAACAATAGAAGGAGTGGGAGCAACCACATTAAAGTGCCAGAACTGGAGCTTTCTCTAATGCAGTGGTTCTCAACCTTCCTAGGTCAGCAACCCTTTAATACCTCATGTGGTGAACCCCAACCATAAAATAATTTTGTTGCTACTTCATAACTGTAATATTGCTACTGTTATGACTCTATCTGATATGCAGGATGTATTTTCATTGTTACAAATTGAACATAACCCACAGTTTGAGAACTGCTGCTCTGATGGTTCTTATTAATAAGGGCATGATATGACTTCTATTATTACTCTAACTTTCAGACAAAACCTCTCTGATGAATGACTTACAATTCTTAGTTTTTATAAATCTGAATAAACATATATTTATTTTTTGGGAGTCTTTGTCAACATGCTCAATGGAATTTAACAACTTCCTAGTTATTCTAGAATTGATCATTCAGTTTAGGGACTGTCTAGCCTAATACTTTATATTTTTCTTTATTCTCATGCTGCATACTTTTGTAAATTGCACACATTTTAGGTTTGATTGAAGGGCAGGAAGTAGATATTATGGTCCAATTGCAATAGTGAATTATTCTACTATCAAGAATTCTGGTATGAGACAGAGGGTGGAGAAGATAGGAGGGAAGTGAAAACAAAAGAAGGGAAGACCCAATAATGCTTTATATTGTCCATGACCCTCACATTTAGCTGTGGATTGGAGGAAAGATAAGGCACAGAGATGGATTCCTCTAGAATAGTTAATATTAAAGACATTACATTGGAGAAACTGAATAATTTTATCTACATTGGGATTCCAATCACAACAGAGCAAAGCAGTTATAAATGCTAACTTACTTTCAATAAACATCCAGAATCAAAGGTTCTTAGTGTTTTAATTAATTTTAGAGATCAACTACCCCTGTGACTTCCTAGAGTTACAGACTCATGGCTGCAATGTCCTTCTGTCTCATAATCATCTATTAGAATGGGAGGGAGGGGCTCAGCATTTATTCAGCATTTACTATGTGCCAGGCACATACTGAGTGCTTTACAAATATTACCTTGCTTAATGTTCACAACAGTTTTGTGAAGAAGGTACTACTATTACTCACCATTTTACCAATGAGAAAACTGAAACAGAAAGAGGTTAAATAACTTGCCCAGGGGTACACATTTAGCAAGTATCTGAATTTGAATTTGGAATTCAAATCTTCCTGACTCCAGACCCAGCAGTCTATTGACTTTGTCAATTAGAACACCATCATCATCATCATCACTTAGCACTGCCATCACCACAGACAGAACTAGAATTTTAAGACTGGCAAAGCAATTTCTATATGCTGGTGATTTTTGATCTTCTGCTATGGGGTCAGGCAGTGAAGAGAAAGAAAGCCTCAGAGCCAGGAAGAACTGTATTCAAGTCTTTTCACTGGAACATACTGGCTGTATGGCCCTTGTAAAATTCATTTTAAGTGAGTTGCCTAGGATCACACAGCCAGTAGGTATCTGAAGCATTATTTATATCTGGGTTTTGTCTTGCACTCCACCCACTGTGCCACCTAGCTACCTTAAAACCATAGCTCATGTGCAAGCTCCCACAATAGTCTCTTTCTGAGGACAATTGTTTGTTATGTTCTACATCTTAAAATTATTTCTACAATTTTGCATGAATGTTGTAATTATTTATCTCATACAATCATACATAACAAAATTAGAAGGGACTTCAGAATGTATCTAGTTTAAATTCTTCATCTTATTGATGAGGGCACTTAAAGCATAAGTGATTTCTCAAGGTGAGAAAGCTAACAAGCCTCAGTTGTATTCAGATAGTCAGAAAGGGAAAGAGAGGGAGGAGTAAGCATTTATTAATTGCCTGAAATGTGTCAGGAACTGTATTAAATGCTTTTTTAATACCAGTTCCTTAGAGGAAGAGGTTGTTTTTTTAATGTCTATATATCACTTGTGCCTTGCCCTTAATAAATTTTTTTACAGGATTAAATTGATTCTAGGTCCTTTCAGCTAATTTTTTTCGAAATCAAAATAGCTAGTGGTCCAAATGGGTTAAATAATGTGAATTACCCGAGGCCATTCAGCTACAAAATGGCAGACAGTGTATTGGAGTCTGGGTCTTCTGACTCCCAGTACAACTCACTTTCTATTTACCATGTTGTCTAAATATTACAGAAACAATTTGGAATCCTCTGCCCCTGTCCCACCGGATTAATTCCTGCATTCTCTCATAATTAATATATTTCTGAAACTCTGTGGTTCTCTAATAGAGAACTCACCAAAAGAAAAGAAAGATTTACCAAGCGAACCAGATGGTTGGTTAGTGGCTAGGGATTGTTTTCCAATGAGAGAAGTTGAACAACGGACCACTAAGACTATGTTTGGTAAAGTGGAACAGGCAGTCTCTTTGGAATATTAGAACAAATACAGAGCCAACTGTCTCCTTATATACAACTACTCTAAAGCACATCAAAAAATTCTTTGAGGAGTGTTGGCTATTTCGGTAATACAAAGCACAGACAACTACAGCTGAATGCTTGTGAAAATCATCAGAAGAGAAGAAAAGCAATAATCTCATGTCTAGATCTGACAAGTCATAAATAGTACAGTATCTTCTGTCATACCATTAATGCTGGGATTTTATTAAAAATGATAGTGGTCTCCACTAGCTGACTTGCATAATAGAGTAATTCCAATATGATAGCATTTCCATTAAAGATTTTTTTTAAATCCACGACATTTCTTATGATGTGTTACTAATCTAATTGCTAGCTTCACTAGTTGCAACAAGGTCTTAAGTGGAAATTTGTAATAATTCACCTCTCCCACACACATGTACCTACATTCATTTCACTTATTAAAAATCTTCATGGAGTTTTGTTTTCATTTTTTCCACTTTTGTGTTACTCTGGCATCTTTTTATGTTTCCATTCAACTGAGGCAAAAATTATGGCACTGGTATGACTCATCTGATTCCATCCTTGACTTGAGGCCAAGGGACAAAAGGTCTAAAGGAGTCTGATGTCAATTGTCAGTGAAAAGTTCTATGGCTTCCCTGAAATTCAACTCAAGTGCTGTGTCCTGCAGGAGTTCTTTCCTGGTCCTTCCAGGTGTTAATGATATCTCCCTCTGAGGATATCTTGCACCTAGTTATGTTTATTTTGTGTATACCAATTTAGGTATATATTGGCCCTCCCATTAGAATGAAAGTTCCTTGTCATTCTAGGACTTGTTTAGGGACAGCTAAAGTCAGAAAGACCCGAGTTCAAATCCAGTCTCAGACTCTTACTAGCTGTGTGAACCTTGGCAAGTCATTTAACCCTGTGTGCCTCAGTTTTCTCATTTGTAAAATGAGCTGGGGAAGGAAATGGCAAAGCACTCCAGTATCTCTGCCAAGAAAATCCCAAATGGGGAAAGAAAGGGTTGGAAATGACTAAAACAACTAAACAACAATAATGTTTTTTTTTAATCACTATGCCTGGCACAGAGTAAATACTTAATGATGTATATTGACTGAATGAATGAACTAATTATAGAATGCTGGTATCTGCATCAGCAAAGCATACATCTGAATACCAGCCCAGAACATCTTAATATTTTAAAATAATAACTGGAAAGGATCTTGAAGATTGATTAATTTAACTTCCCAATCTGAGGTTCAGAAAGATTGAGAGATTTATCCAAGGTTTTAGAAGAACTAAAGAGCAGAATTTCAGACTTTTGATTCTATAGTCAAAACAATTTGAAGCTTGAATGGACCTCAGAAGTCATTTAGTTCAATCATTTAATTTAATTTAAAAATAATTAAAATTTCTTTGATTTTTAAAATCAACAAATATTTTGTTCTCTTTTTTCTAGCACCCCTCTCCTCACTGAAAAGTAAAAGAGAGAATGAGAAACAAAGAGAGAGAAATTGAACGCTTGAAACAAAAATGTATAGTTAAGTCGAATAAGATCTTACCTCAACCATGTCTAAAAAAGGTATATTGAATTTGGCACATTGTATCCATCATCCCTCCATCAAGATGTATGCTTCATCATTAGTCCTCTGGAATCAGAGCTGGTTATTGTATTGTTCAGAAGTCCATCAAAGTTGTTCTTTTTTTTTTTACAATGTTATTTTATACACTGTTCTTTCGCTCTCCCAATACAAGTTTTTCCAACTTCATACAAAATCTTCCATGTTTTTGTAACTGTGCATCATAATTGAACATGTTTTACTCCCTGTGGTAGGATTTGAACAGATTCCAATCAAGGACCAGTTCTCTTTCCATTGTTACAGGCATCTAGGTATTGCAATGGATAGAGCCCTGGGTCTCTTGTCAGGAAGACCTGAATCCAAAATCCAGCCTGTAGACACTTACTAGCAGTGTGACCCTAGGCAGATCCCTTACCATCTGTCCACCTCAGTTTCCTGATATGAAAAATTGAAAATAATGGCACTTACCTTCTAGGGTTATTGTAAAGCAGAAACAGAAAGATATTTGTAAGTTGCTTGGTGCAGTGCCTGGCACATAATAAGCACTACATAAATGTTTGTTCTCCTTCCCAATCCCCATACCACTTCCCTAAATACCACAGTTTCCTCACCCATAAATTGGGGATGATTATAGCTCCTACCTCATATGGTTGTTCTAAGAATCAAATGTAAGAATATATATAAAACCTTTACAAATCTTAAAAAAGAGCTCTATCTGTGAGGCATTAGTATTTTGTCCTTGAGAAGATGGTGAACCTCACTTCTGTTTAGTCACTGGAGTTGTATTAATGAGGGGAAAAAAGGAGAGTAAATTCCCAAGAGTGTAATCATTATCATCATCCAAGCTCATATTTATGTATTATTTTACAATTTACAAAGTACTTTACATATATTATTTCATTTCATACTCACAATGATCCTGTGGAAGGAAAAATATTATTATCCCTATTTGTATATAATCTTAAAATGTTATAGTTGGAAAGGACTTCAAAGATCATATAGTCCAATCTCCTCACCATTTTTTTTTAATGGGAGAGGATACTGAAGCTTCAAGAAGCCAAATGTCTTGTGCTGAGCTCATACAGAAGGAGAGCCATCACTAAAACTGAACCAAAGACCAAGATTATATGCTAAGGGTTCTTTCCATTCCACCATAACAAACAGACCAATATTTAATGAGATCCTATATGGTAAATACTAAACACTGCTCTTGAGTTGAATGGGAATGGCAGAAGTGGCATAAACCACAGCTTCTTTCCTCTTAGTGTTTGTAATCTAGTGAAGAAAAAAAAAACCACTCATAGCATACAATTAAGGCAAATTTATTTGGTTCAGACTTGAATTACAATTGAAGTTCTAGAGGAGAGTGAAATCAATGCACATTGGAAATAATTAGCAAAAACTTCCTGAAGTATATGGGGAAAGAGCTGGGCCTTGAGGAGTGGGTAAGAGTTGGAAATGCAGATGAAAGAAAATCATTTAAAGGGATAGGAAAGACTTTCGGATATGCTACCTCCTGGCTTTCATGACTTTCTATCTTCTCTCCCTCCATGTTTTTTATTCCTCTATACTGAGCAAAAATGACAATTTGGAAAGATTTTATTTAGTAATCAGAGAAAAGCCAGATCTATGCAGTCCAGCTTCATTATCAATATGAAGTGCAGATGTTTCTTGGAATTTTATCTCAACTCACCATATTTCATAGGTCACAGAAACTGGATTGGCAATGTACCAACAGCATAATTGTAGGCAGAATTCCCATTAGATACTGTTTTCTTCCCAATTACTATCATTTCATATTTGAGTGAGTTAAATCCTTCACTGGAACCTAATGAGCAATAAGTCCTTCATCACAAGTAGTTCTCTGAATAAGGACTCCAGACTGTCACCTAGTCTGTCCCTGGATTGTATAGACAGATAATATTGGTTGGAAATCTCCCTGAAAACCCCAATATACAGAGGTGAATGAATGAGTGAATTAGTGGAGGAAACTTTTATGAAACAGTTATTATCTACAATATAGGATGCAAGCTAAACCTTTCTAATGATATCTACTGCATCCACAGGGAGTCTAAAAAATCACAGAGAGAGATGAAAAGGGCATGCAACATGATATCAGTGTGGGTTATATGCACAACTTCACGTTTTTAACATGGTCCCAAGTAGTTGTTCCTAAAATCAGTAGATGGATGCTCTACTATGTTGTCTCAGAAGAAGAACCATGGGCCAGTTAGTGAACGATGTGCCAGGCAGTGTACCGATTGCTAAAGATTCCAATAAAAGGAGCAAGCAAACCAACCAACCAACCGATAACAACAACAGTGGTTGTAAGTGGCGAAAGCAACAAAACAGTTCGTGGCTGAAAAAGCTCGCCGTCTAATGAGCAAGACAACATATAAACAACTCTGCAAAAAGAAAGTATACAAGACATAAACTGGAGTTAGTCTCAGAAGGAAAGCACTAATTAAGGGAGACTGGAAAAGGCTTATTGAAGAAGGTGGCACGGATGTTAGCTGAGACTCTAAGGGAGATAGACATGAGGAAGGAGAGCATTCCAGACATAGGAGATAAACAATGAAAATGCAAGCAGTGAGGAGATGGGAATAACCTCACTGAAGAACATGTGGGACACCTTCAGCAGATTCCAGAGTATAGGGAAGGTAAAATATACGACTGCAAAATAGGAAAGGGACAGGTTTATGAAAAGAATCAGAAGCCAAAAAGAGGATTTTATATTTGATCTTGGAGATAATAGAGAGCCATTCTACCAATACTCAATCAAGCTGAGTCTGAAAAATACATTTCTCAGCATATCTTTAGTTCCAACTCTATTTAGAACTTCCTCTCAAATGGTGAATAACCCCAGATTGACAATATGTGTTTCCCATATCTACATGACAGTCACTTATACACACTTCCACCTAATGACAGTCCCAAGCTAATCCAACAGGCAAGTGCTGCCCTGGCTCCATGCAGATCTGTTTACTCTTGACAGTTCCAGCTCTGTAACCAACACAATAAAATAAAGCAAAGGTCATTCCTAGAGGTCTCCTGAAATAGATGTCAAAATGAGATTCTAAAACAGGAGGACATTGAAGATCCAAATGAAATCACCAGATCTCACAAGGCAAAGTAAATATGCATCGATGCTGCTGTTTGTGCCTTCACTCAGATATTAAAAATGGAAAAGGCCTATTAACTCATCACATCCAACCCCCGCAAGTTCAGGAAAAATGGTTCTTAACACACACTCTGCTTGTCACTTGTCAGTAACATGTCAGCTTGTTGCGTCTGGAGGATGCTTTATAAAGCCTGAGGCAGCTTGCTTCCCTCAAAATGTTGTAGTTGATGAACTATTAAAAATCACCTTTGGATGCAGCACTCTTAATGAGAGTAGAGGGGTTTCTGCAGTGAAGAGGGAATAAAACAAACATTTGGGGGCTTGACTGACACATGTTCTTTTTCATAGGTCTAGATTAGAAGAACATCTGCCCTACCCCAAATCCAACTCCCCCATACATACACTATTTATGTACATGTGCCTAATGTGTATATATTCACGTGTATAAAATAATATTTATAAGTCAAAGATATATGTATGTCTGCATGTGTATACATGCATGTGTATATTCAGATGAGTACATATATAGTTTGTTTAGCCATGTCCAACCCTTCATGACCTAATTTGTTCTTTTTTTGGCAGAGATACTGGAGTGGTTTGTCATTTCCTTCTCTAGCTCATTTTATAGATGAGGAAACTGAGGCAAACAGGATTAAGTGACTTGCCCAGGGTCACACAGTTTGGAAATGTCTAATTCCAGATTTGAACTCATGAAGAGGAGTCTTCCTGACTTTGGGCTCATTGTAGCTGCTTATATATACATGTGCGTTCAGATAGACACACAAAGACACACACATTCATATATAATATGCATATATGTCTATATGACACATATGTATATATAAACACATGTGCATCTGTATGTGTGTGTGTAAAATATGTATGTGTGTGTGTACATATGAAAAATAGCTGTGTGTTGACAATTTAATTTCAGGAAACTTTCAAGATTATTTATGTCGTTTTACATCATTTCAGAATTAAGATGGTTATTAGAAAAATAACATTGTTGCCACAGAAAGGATGTATCTGATGATTTATTTCTAATGTCAAACAAAAATATTTGTGTCAGGGGCTCAGTGGATAGGGCGTTGGACCTGCAGTCAGGAAGAAATAAATATATGTATGTTCACAAACACTTGTTAAGTGTCTTGGGCTTTAACTTAACCTTTATCTGCCTCAGTTTCCATAGCTATAAAATGGGGGCAACTATAGCACCTACCTCCAAGAGCTATGAGAATTAAATTAGATATTTGGAAGGTTTATTTGCAAACCTTATAGTGACATGTGTGTATGTGTGTGTATAAACATGCAATATATACATAAGTATATATGTGTATAGACATACATGCATATGCTGTTTCTACTCCTATTATTGTCATTGTCAGGCAAAAAGTATTACCTTAGCACCTAATTTGTGCCTGACACTGTGCTAAAAGCTAGAGATATAAATAAAGGCAAAGGAGAGACTTTACCTTTGAGGAGCTGATTGTCTAATGGGGAAGAGAAGAAGCAAACAAATACATAAAAATAAGTTATATGCAAGATAAATAGAAAATGAATCATGGAGGCAAGGGGCTAAAATTTAGAAGGATTGAATCATTATTGAATTCCTTAAAACATCTGTCATTTAATCCATGAGAGAACTGACTCCACCAACACTTTCCAACTGCTTCACATTTTACTAGTTAATGAGTTGCTACAGCCAAAGAAATCTTCCTAGTAAATGGTTGTAGTACTTTCAAAGAACTACACGATTTTGGTGGAGGAGGTCTAGCAACTGAAGTATCCAGGGAAGGGACCAGATCATTAGTCAAGTAGCATTTATTACTCACTTACTGTATATGAGAGATCTTGTAGGAGGTGGTACTTCTGCTAATTGTCTTGTGAATTTTACCTCTACAACTTCTTTCACATTTGTCCATTTCTCTGCACTCACACATTCCACCTAGTTAGTTTTCCTGTACCAACTCTTTCTCCTTTCTAACATATCATCCACACAACTGCTTAATAAATACTGTGTGTGTGTGTGTGTAGTACCCAGGAGCCAACACTTCAAAAATAGGTTCCTATATATTTAAATAATCTTGTTATTGTACAGTAGATCTAAAGTCCATCACAGAAAATGCTCAAAGGCTTTTTGACTTGATATAATTTGTACTCTACTGGAACAAGAATACAAGTTAAATAGTATTTTACACTATAAAATCACAGAAACACAAAAGTTCAATAGTATATGGGACTTTGAGGTCATGCATTTTAAGCTAAAATTGAACTGCGATTCTCTCTAGGACAAAGGTCCTTACCTTAAGATCCATTGACTCCCAAGGGAACTAGGGATGCATTTTAGGGGATTCAAGAGCTTGAAAAGGGGGAAAATGTATATTTATTTTTACTAACCTCTAGCTGAAATTCAAAAATTATTTCAAATATTGTTTTAAAAAACATTCTGAGAAGGGATCCATAGGCATTAACAGATTGTTAAACTGAAACATGGTGCACACAAAAAATAAGAGCTCCTGGTCTAAATTAATTCCAATAAACAGTCATGATGCTTTTAATTAATGACCCCCAGTAGCAGAGATACTCTATACCAGTTCAGGTTAACTCTAATTATCAGTAAGTTTTTCTGTAGATAATCTGAAATGTACTTCCCTGAAATTTTGATCAGTGGTCCTAGCTATATCCTTTGGAATCAAGCAAAAAAAATGAAAAAGTCTATTCCCTCCTTATAACAAATCATTATCCTCAGCATCCAGGTTTTCTTCTAGACCCAGTAGAGCTTGTTAGCTTTGTTTCTAAAAGTAATCATTCAAAAAACATCTACTTGATGGTTACTAAATGCTGGGTCATGAAGGATTTCAATGGATGAATTTTTATTTTGTTCTGGAAACAGTTAAGAATCACTCAGAGGAGTGATATGGTTGGATTGGAATATGTATTTTGGGAGCAGCTAGGTGGTGCTGTGAATGAACTGCTTGGCCTGGAGCCAGGAAGACCTGAGTTCAAATATGGCTTCAGATATTACCTATGTGACTGAACAAATCCCTTAATGCTATTTGCTTCAGTTACCTCATCTATAAAATGAGCTGGAGGAAGAAATAGCAAACCACTTTGACAAGAAAATACCATAAAGGATCAGGAAGAATCGGACAGGACTAAAAAACAACTTAACACACACACACACACACACACACTATTTATTAAGCAGTTGTGTGGATGATGTGTTAGAAAGGGGAAAGAGTTGGTACAGGAAGACTAGGTGGAATGTGTGAGTGCAGAGAAATGGACAAATGTGAAAAAAGTTGTGGAGGTAAAATTCACAAGACTAGGAAGATGATTGAACATGAGAAAGAAAGAAGAGTGAAGTTTATAGAATGATTCCTATATTGGGGAGCTAAATAACTAAAAAGATGGTGAGATGCTGGATAGAAATAAGTAAGTTAGAAATAAGGGTAAGTTCTTGGGAAAAGAAAATGTTTTTAATTTTGGATATGTTAAGCTTGAGACATAGATTACACATGCAGTTAGAAATGCCTAATAGGCAATTAGTGATGAGGCCTAGAAATCAGGGCTGGGTATATAAATTAGGAAGATATCAGCATTTGGGAGAATCGGGAAGGACTTCACAAAGACAAGACTCTAATAATATTTTAAGTCACATTTCTCTGGTGTTTTAAGATTTACAAATTACTTTCTTCCCAACACTCCTGTGAAGACTGGTAGGTCAGGTAGTAGTATTCCCTTTTTATAGATGAGAAGATTCAGAGAGGGGAAGTGACCTGTACAAAGTGTCAGAAACATCCACTAGGCCTCTCAGCTCCAATTTGCTAAGGTAGACTGACTGGAAAGCTTTACTTTGGCAAAGGCAGTCTCTTCAGTCCCAAATAGAGAACGCTGTGAATCACTGCACCTTGCTAACAAGAACCAATAAATCCAGAGAATCTTTGAATAATATTAAATGTATTCTTTTGACTTCTTTCTTTTCATTCACTGCTTAGCTTCCTTCTCTTTAATCTCAAATTCACTTCAAGCATGTTAAATTCATTTCCAGGGTGAATGACTCCTCTATTACAAATGAACATTTCTAAGTATTTCCATATACCTAGAAGGTCACATTTATGCTACAACAAATAGACAATTTCCAACTATATACAATAAGCTCGGACCCTTGTTCACAAGTTAAGCAACTCATTTTGTCATCACCCACAACAATAAGGGATGCCTCAAAAAGAATGGAAAGAAGCCAAGAGCCTCCACTGATTCCTTTCCCTTATTTCTTTGACAGGTTGGGGGTAATACCTATCCCAAGTTTTCCTTGACACACATTTGGCCTCCTTCCTCTAATTTCTCATAATATATTTTCTGGACCTCTCGTTTGACCATTGACCGTATCTGAAGAAAGCCAGTTTTGAGAATTGGGAATAAAAACTTTTGGAAGAAAGGATTTGGGGGAAACATGAATAACTGTCTTTAAACATTTAAAGTGAATACAGTGGATACAGTGGTGGGCCATGGAGTTATCGTGACTCATCTTTTTTTTTTTTTTCCTTTTTGGAAGGACAATTGGGATTAAGCGACTTGCCCAAGGTCACACGGCTAGTAAGTGGTAAGTGTCTGAGGCCGATTTTTACTCAGTTCCTCCTGACTCCAGGGCCAGTACTCTATTCATTGTGCCAACTAGCCACCTCTATGACTCATCTTTGTGAGTTTTAAAAACTGAGCTCAGATTCTTACTGTGTGATCCTGGGCAAGTCACTTAGCTGTATTTGTTTCTGTTTCCTCATCTATACAATGAACTGGAGAAGGACATGACAAACTACTTCATATTTTGGCCAAGAAAAGTCCTATAGGGGTAACCAAAAATGAAAAGCAACTGACCAACAATAGTAACTTTTAAAGTACAAAACAAATTAGACTAATTTCACTTGCCTGGGATGAGGAGAAGGAGAGGAAAGAACAATGTGATTATCTCAGCTAGATGCAAGGAAAACAAACACTTCCTATGATACATTTATTTTAATCAACAGACACTTCCCAATAAACCCATAAACAACTCCACAGAATATATTCCCTGAAAGTGCTTGAATAAAATTGTGTAATAATATGATTGAAACTGATAGTATATGACAGTTTCCGCTTCTCAGGTTTTCTAGGTCTTTAATGAGAAGGAAAAATATATATACTTGAAATTTGTCAGTATATTAACACCGATCAATGATTTTACTGGGATTCCATGCCCTCCCAGTGTTGACTTTATTTACACTGTTTTTAGTAACTGTATACATCTATCTCCTGACTCCACTTTCTTTACTCTTCATCAATTCATCAAAGTCTATAGAATATAATTTTAAAATTCAGAGGAGGGCCTGGAGAAGGTAACAATGAATAAACCTTGTTTAAATTCCACAGATGCTTTATCTGTGGACTGTTTAGCATGATTCACATCTTTATCTGTGATAGATTTTGACTCCAACAAATACAAGAATGCTGACTAGAAATGAAGCTCAATGTCTAACTGTTTTTTGTTCTTCTTTGTTTTTTCTTTTTCTGCTTTTTGGTCACTCTGGCGGGATGTTAAAATAGAAATGAAAAATATGGTGTTTCAGCCTCCAGAGAGGTCTCACTTAAAGAATCACTGTTAAATTTTTAAGTTTAAAAACTATGACCTGTATTCTACTAAGGCTTTGAGATAAGGATATATTATATCTGCATTTAATCAATTCTAAGGAACCCTACCTGCTTCCAATAAATCCTTCCAATCCCCATATTTTTACAAGTTCATAGTCAACAAGTATTTATTGTCTACTCTAGGGTGTGTGGAATGGTGTAAGGGCCTTGCTAGTATAATAAATGATAAAAAGTAGACATAGAAATGACTGGCCCACAGTGATATTGTGAAGCTGGCCAAGGTCAGTGACTGGATTTCTTTGTAGCTCACAGAAAGAAATAGCCTCAGGTTCCAGACTATAGGCTGGGACAGAAGATAAATAGTCTTCACTTTAATTGAACAAATGTGGATTAAGTACCTACTGTATCTAGACTCCTGTGGACCACATTGTAGGAATGTTAAGATTATTTGAGATTTGGGCCTTACAATGTAACAGCTGGGTGGAGGGGGAAAAGAAGGTAGGAAGATAAATTAGTGATAGGCAATGGATGGTGCCAGGGATTAAAGTAGCTAGAAGGAAGGTGATAAGTATTGAGGAAAACTTGCCAGAACTTGGCTACTGAACACTCTCATCAGAGAGCTCATTCCTTCACACTTTTACTATCAATAAAAGCCAGCCATCTCAGGTATGGGGAGACAGAAAGGCTTTGTACTAAACAGAATACAATCAAAAGTCTGAGACTTTTCTGCTGTTTGGGTGAGAAAAAACTCACTTAAGACCTTCTCTGTAGCCAATGGTAACTATATTACATGAAGCAACATGTTATCGTTAGCAAGAAAGCTAAATGAGAACCTGATATTTATGATGATGTAGTTTTAGAGGTTTTTATTGGGGTTAAAGATTAAAGACAGGACAAGAAAGGATTTATAACATAGGATAAGGGAAACCAAGGGAATTCTTTATGGTTTAAGGATTTAAGGATAGGACAAGAGGATACAGGTTAAAAATGAAAGGACAGGGGGCACCCAGGATAAGGGAGACAAAAGCAATTCTTTTGATACAGGTTCAAGAAGAGGGGGGAAATCATTTCAGGACACTCTCAAATTACAGAATAATCTATGGGGCTTCGCAAAGAACTGGAAAAGCAACCGTCAATATTCTGCCTAACCCTTAGGGCACCTTTTGTATCCACATCAGTTATACCTATATAAAAGTTAAACATGCAGGCAAAGAAGGCAGAAGACAATTACATGAAGATACTAAGTATCTAAGATTTTGTTTTAGTTATTTTCCCCAACTTCCTTTGAATGAAAATGTCAGAGTATTTTGTAAACTAAACTCAAACTTTATATGGTTTCTGGGTAGTACTTTGAGTAGACTCCATGATTCGGATTTGGGTTGGACATATGCCTTTAAGTGGAATTATAGCAAATTTTTAATCCTAAGAATGATAACTATCTGATATCACAGTCACAAAGTCAACCTTACAAAGTAGCAATCAAAAGATTAGATTTAATGTTACTCTGAGGTGCTATTGCCCTCATTGTTTCTCCTGCATAGCAAGGTGTAATTATTCATAATTTTCTCCTCTTAGGACTAATGAGTCCTGCCTTTGTCAGAGAAAAGCTCTCTATTCTCTGTACGTTAGCAAATAGGGACTGAGAGAGGACTGACATTCATGTCCCTTCACCTCTTTTATCTTAGATTCCTCATCTTTAAAAAGGAATTGGCAAAAACAACTTCACAGGAGTGCTGGGAAGAAGGAAATCTGAAAGGAAGACAGAGCTAATGCCAACTTGGAGCAGCTTTAATCTGCAGATTATTAAATTTTCAGTATGAGCATTTTATACTTAGGAAATCCGCAAATCCTACAAGTCAGGACTTGATCCACTGTCAGTCGATAAGCATTTATACTTTACATAAGAGGATGGGAGACTGTAAGCTCCTGGACAGGAAAGAACTGGATTATTTCTGTGTTTGTAGCACTAGAGCATCATACAAAATCTAATACATAAAGAACTGGACCATTGTTTCACCTGGGTTTAGCCACTTTCCTGGCCCTTTCTTATGCAGATACAACCTATTCAAAGGTGTTTTGTGTTGTAACCTTGCATTAAATTCAACTAAAAAGAAATGGGTGGGAGCCCACACATCTTTGGAAGCCAAAAAACAAAAATAAATGGGGCTGAGGGAGAGAGGAAAGGAAAAAAGCTCAAAAGTCCAAGAGTGCAGTTAGATGGTAAACAAAGAGATTGTTGGCCTGAGCCCTCTCCTTAAATGGAGCTTTTGAAGTTTGTGGCTCCATACCATATGGGCAGAAGCTACTGAAGAGGTGGATATGAGTAACAAGGGTTGCTGGGGATTTCAGGATGATGAGAATTCCCAGTGTTGATATTCCTGGTACATGATGGCATGATACAGAAGTCCAAAAATTTCCAGAAGAATGTAGGCAGATGTGTGAGAGATACCAAAAGGTAACATGTCCACAGGCCCCGGAACAAGATAACAAAACTTGAAGGAAACAGCACTAGCTTTCTTCTCATTGGTTGCCCCCAAATTTGGTGTGTAGATATGCATAAGTAAGGGACTGAAGGATGTTTCCTTCTGATCAGCTAGAATGGTCAAATGAATAATTATGATAAAAAGGATCTTCAATTGCACCTCTCATTAAGTGTCTCCAAATTTGGTGCATAATGAGGGATCAGAAAACACAGTCCTCTGATAGGACACCAAGTCATGAATAATTATGGTAATGAAGGATTGAGGTTCCTTTGTGCTGATTAGCTAGGTATTTAGGAAGAGATTATGAGCCCACCTCACTAACCAATGGTGAGACCATACAGGGGAGTGGGCTGGGTTAGGATTAGGATAACAGAATCCTGCAAGCTTCTGCAATTTGCACTCCCTGGCTGATGCCACTTGAGCTATGAGAGCTGTGCCCTTTCTCATGAGAAAAAATAAAGGACTCTTTCTGCTTTCCAACAAAGACTGATTTTAGAAATCTAGTAGTGGTCTCTATCCCACACAGGTGGAAATGTGGAAAATCAACAAATGCTAGAAATCCAGTGTTGATGTATTATTGATTATCTAGACTTATAAAAGTGATGAAAAAATATTAATAATTTAAATTAAATTTTAAAATGTGTCATGATTGAGATTTGGTTGTTAAACATTTGCCAAAATATCTCTGTTTGCAAGGCTTAAAGCACTAAAGAAAATGTGACCTTTTTTATTAGAATGTCTTCTATAGGAAGTCTTTCCTAATCCCTTTGGATACTAATGTCTCCCTAAAATAGCTAGTTTTTTATTTTGTATTTACTTCTTATGGACATGAGAATGTGATCTCCTTGAGGGCAAGGGGCAGATCATTTCTGTCTTTGTATACCTAAGGCCCAACAAAGCCTAATGGTGAGAAGAATGGGTCACTGTTTAGTCTTCTAGTTTAGCCCCATTTTGGGGAAAGAAATGGCAAATCATTCCAGTATCTTCATCAATAAAAACCCAAATGAGGACTGAAGAAAACAGAACAGCAATCGGCCACATTCCTGCCCCTTTCATATGCCGAACCTTTTTTGTCTTTCAGTTTGAGAGTTTGCTGCTGAATTGAATTGAAGACAAAGTTACACAAAGTTGTCAGTTTCATACTCTCTTCTTGAGTAATCAACTTCTAGTGAAAGTCATGACAACTGGTGATGGTCCAAGAAGCAATGGATGACTTTGGTGTCTTCAATATCTGAACGAGCTCTAGGTGCCCCACAGTGCCTTCAGTCACCTTCATGGCCCTTGAACAAATCATTCTGATCTACCCATTCCTCTAGGGGAAGTCTTTTTACATTCTTGGGATAGAAATTCCCTTAACTGACTGTCAGTTGCTCTTGATCTGGTTTAACTTGTCTGTTGAACCAAAGAGTGGCCTTTGTACATGATACAGCTTCTTGGAGACACAGGTGAGAATTGATGGTCAGATAAACACCAAATGTGAATGAAAAGCCCTCATACTAGAAGTGTTAGTTCTTCTTGAACCTTCCATTCACACCTGTGCAGAAACTAATAGATTAAAGGTGCTTTGTGTCACAACCTTATGTACATTATTAATAGATTTGGTTTTAACATCCCTGTGAGGGAGGCAACGAGTATTAGTTGTTGTTTTTCGTTTTGGACAGGAGGAAACTAAGATCTGATCTCAGATCTCAGATCAGGGTACTTAAACTAATAGAAAAGGGACAGAAGGAAAGAGAGTAAGCCTTTATATAGTACCTATGATGTGCCAGGCCCTGTGCTAAGGATTTTGTAATTTGAATCTGTAAGGGACATTGTTGTTGTACAGTCATTTCAATCAATTATGTCCAACTCTTTGTGACCCCATTTGGGTTTTGTTTATTGTTTGTTTGTTTTAAGCAAAGATATTACTATGGTTTGCCATTTCCTTCTCCAACTCATTTTATAGATGAGGAAACTGATGTAAACAAAATTAAGTGACTTGGCTGTGCTTACAAAGATAGTAAGTGTCTGAGGCTGTATTTGAACTCACTTCTTCTTGATTACAGGCTAAGTGCTCAGTCTACTCTGCCACTTAGCTGCCTCAGAAGGGAATTAAAGGATGTCTAATTCAAAAGAGAAACCAAGGCCCAGAGTTGTTATTTGTCCATGCTCACACATGTGATGAGTGACAGGGCTGGTGGAGTACAGAAAATTCTAGTTCAAATCTTACCTTGGGTACTTACTTGCCGTGTGACCCTAATGCAAATCATTTAACCTTTCTCAGACTCAGTTTCTTCATCTGTAAAAGGAGTATCAAAATAGCACCTGTTTTTACTTGGATTCTGGAAAAAGTGAAGCCAGTTTGAAACATTCTAGAAAATGTCCCTCATGCCTGATATAAAAAGGGTCAGATGTGACAAATTCAGAAATATCCAGTCTACTAAGTATTCAATATCAAGGGAACAAACTGAAGGTCTATATGCTTTTAGCTAGACTGGAAATTTATGTTTTTTAAATAATGTCACTTTTGTCCAAGATTTTATGTGATTTTTTAAAGGCAGCTTTTCCTGTTTATTGGTAGCTTGCCTTGATTCACCAAGATTTATATTTAAAAAAAGCAAAAATGGAATTGTGAGATTATTGATAGTTTTAAACTATCCTTGAGATCCAAGATCTCATAATTGTATATATTCTCAAGTCTTGTATAGGTAACAGATGGACATCCCTGTGTATGGTCTATTTAACTCTTTTTGGGACCCTTCTTCAAGCTAGATTAGGGACAAAGCTTGATCCCGTACAGACCTTTCTTTCCCTTCTCGAGGAAGAATAGAGGGTTATGGTAAAAAGAGGGTTTAGGATGACACCTTCTCTCAGGTCATTATCTTCATTTTCTCTACCCACTTTCTGGATATTTAATCAATGCCACTCCCACCCCCCCCCCTTAAAACAAGTGTAATAAGATGACTTTTAGATCAATGTGCCCTTTTTTCTAGTTTATGGAATTTATATCAGATTTAAAATTATTAATATAGTAACAATCGCTCAGAGCTCTAACTTTTAAACAGTGTATGTATGGCCTATGCCCTAATTTAAATTGCCATTCATTTCTAAACTTATGACCTCTTTATGTATGAGGAAAATATCAGGATACTGGAGAAAAATTAAGAGTAGCATTGAATTTAATTTAGAAGAACTGTTTTTTAAATCCAGCCTTTTCACTGAAAACCTTGTGTAACTCTGGGCAAATTCCTTAAATTTTCTGGGCCTTAAATTTTTTTTCTTTCTTGAAAATAATGGATTTAGGCTCTGTGGCTACCGTGGTCCCTTCCAGCTCTAAATGTAGGATTTATAATTCTATAGTCAGTGGTTTCAGAGTTAATAAGAATTATAGCCCCTATAGCACCTTAATGTTTGCAGAGCATTTTGCCTATAGTATCTCATTTCATTATTAAACCCATTTTACAGGATGAGGAAACTGAGGCTTATAGAGGTCAATCAAGTGACTTACCCAGGGTCACACATTTCTGACTTCAATTCTTTCTGATTTCCACTCCAGTATTCTATCATCTATTGTGCCACCTAGCTGCTGGAAACAGAGACCCTTGGGCAGAAGCTGAATTATCTTTTTCAAGGTTGCTTTAGAAAAGATTCCTGTATAGATACACAGTTTAGATTACATTATGTCAAGGATCCTGTAGGCTGTTTCAGTTTCTATAATTCTAAGTCATACAATATTCCATTGTCCCATCACCTTGGTTAATTAACTGTACCAGACTGGATTAAAATATAAGTATCTTGTCACATGTCTAGTTTAATTTTGTTCAGGAATCTGGTTCATAAGATAAAAAAGATCTGGAAGGAATTTCAGAGATCATCTCTTAAAATCCTCTGAGGTAGCAAAGACCAAAACTGAGGCCTAATTAGGAAAAAAAAATAATAACCTTAATCAGGTGGACATCTGAATAGCAGAAGCCAGGATACAAATCCAAGCTCTTTGATTTGAAATCCAGAACATTATTTGTTATACATTAGTACCCTTTCTTACCCTTGCACTATTTTCTGGCTGCATAATTCACATTCATTTCCCCAAACCAAAATGGACTGATGCCCAACAAGATTTTGCTTTATTACAATGCCAGTTCAGCCCATCATTAGGAAAACCAAAACATTTTCTTCTTTCAAATGTAACCTTACCACCTACTCCTGATTTATAGTCATGTTTTGGTTTCTTTTTGTCTTATTAGAAAACACCAGGATTCTGATGCCCATTTGAATTCTCCCTGCCTGCCTCTCTCCTTCCTCCAATGTTAATAAGTCTTGGATTCATTAATGAATAAATAAAATGATATATAGCTTCTTAACAAATGGAGAATGTCAAACTGATTGCCTCTGAAATTCAGGAAGGAATTGCTTCTCACATTCAATTAGCCAGGTGTTTTATTTTATAATTTATTTATTTATTTATTAAGTATTTGAAATGGGGCCTATGGCTTCAAAAACCTCAAAATGCAACTGCTTTAATTTAAAGAAGCAAAGAGAAATGAGATAGAAGCATTAGCACAGTATTAAAAATGCCACTTGCTTTTTCCTATGGTAATGAGTAAAGAGCTCTCTGGACCTGATGAACTGATGATTTAAATGTTTATTGAGACAATAAATGGATGAATCCACTTATAAACTGATATGAAGATTTAGTCAACCTAAAACTCTGATTGTTACCTCTCTATCCCAAGTTGGATCATTCTTTTTTTCTCTTTCTGATACTATCTTGATATGATACCATTAATTTTAAATTTTTTTTCCAATTATTTTTTTTTGTTTCATTTCTCTTATAAACAAATTCTCTCGTGATTTTCATTTTGGTAAATGCTTTTGGTCTTTAATGGACACAGCTCAGATCTTGATTTCTATAAGCATTATACTGACCAAAACTATTAACTTGTCTCTCATTTTGTGATCTTCATTTAATATCTGAACCACAAAATTTAAAATATATGTGTATATATGATCATTATTAATTAGGGAAGTACTGTAGCAGAAAAATACAATTTCCTAGGTTGAAAGCAATGAGGAGGTTCATTATTGTTGGAAGTAATTTTATATTTTTCCTAAGGGAAAAGACAAACCAACAACTACAAAAAACCATCTTAATCATAGGAAAGTTTGTCATCATTTCTTGATATTTGTCTATAATTCTCTGCATTCCTTTAAGTTTTATGCAATAGATTTACATGAGTCTTTTTATTTTGCATTAAAAACAGCAGCAACAAAACCACCACTTTTTATGTATTGTATCATATTGTGCTGGATGGGTGTTAGACTTCCATATATTAATTGTCACATGTACATTTAAATTTGTGTAGATATCAAAACAAAAGATAAGCTAAACAAATTAAAAACTGCCAAAAGATTTAATTATAAAGGTAACTTTGCCCTAGCCATAAATAAGATTGTCTTAGAATTTGAGTTCTCAGTTTCCCCCCAGGATTGTATGGTTCAGTGATTTCTAAACACTTTAGTCTCAGTTTACCTTTATATCTTAAAATACATGAGAACCCTCAAAAACCTTTCTTTAAAAGAAACAGTTTATATTTATTGATATTTACCACAATAGAAATGAATATTTCTTAGTATAATTTTAAATATAAATTTAATGTCATAGATACCCTGAAAGGATATAGGGAATTCCTGGATATCTTTTGACCATACTTTACAAACCGTCAGATATTAGGTAAAGGGCCTTGAAGTTAGGAAGACACTGGTTTAATACCTACTTCTAACATATAATAAGTGTATGACCATGCACATTTCTCTTAACCTCTCAGTGCCCCAAGCTATTCCCTAAGAAGATAAATTATAGAGGAATTCCTACTGATCTGTATAGAGGAAAGGTATTTCTCACCACAATGATAATCACAGGTCAAGATCACCTATTTCACCTGAAAAAGAACCTGTTAATTTCCTTGAAATTTCATCTCAACCTCTAACATATTTTGTATTCACTTGTGAATCATTTCAAAAAAATCCCATGATAGTATTTTGGCTAGATATTTTTCATATATTTTAGAACAGAATGATGGCCTCAAGTTTGTCGCTCGAAGGGACATTAAAATCAATTTAAATCCACCCTGCCTTCTTTCATTTTACAGATGAAGAAACTGAGACCAATTTCTTTAATCCACAACCTAAGTTTTCATAGCTAGCAAATGGCAGAACTGGGATTCAAATTCAGGCCCTCTGATTAAAAATTGAGAAGAGTTGGAAATCAAATACGATTCCACATCTAGAATGCTTTCCATTGTATCTCTCTGTTTCTAGGAGAAGAGGCCACAGCTTTTCACAAAACAGTTGATCACGTAGCCATAAAATCAGCAAATCCCAAGGAGTTGGTGGTTGACAAAGGATAAAGATAAAGCTTGATGATGTGTGGTACAGTTTGGTAACTGAATTTATCAAATTCATTGGCATCTTATAGATTCAAGGAAGGAAGTTGAAAATGAGATGAAGTAGGTGGTCAGTGATGGAATTATATTACAGGAGTGAAATAAATGGAATCTTTATACTTAAAGATGATCACTCTGCCTATAATGAAAAAGCACAAAAAAGTCATAATTTGTCAAGGGCATATTAGGAACCTGGTTTTTCAGGATCACATCTCCCATAAGATATTTATATATATATATATATTTACATGTTGACAGGCATGTGTGGGAAAAGCAAGGACATTTCAAGGAAATACCTATTACACTAAATAATGTAATTGATCCAGGAAGAAGAAATAGCTTAGTGTCATTATCATATTTTATCAAAAAAAAATCTATATTGTTGCAAGAATCATTTTGATCAGTACTAATTTTGTCTTTAGTCTGGGATGTGCTCCAAATTAATACACCCTTCACTGACATGAAAATGGAAGATTCACTGAGTATTCCCATTTGTTTAAGGGGTTTGTCAAATAGGGGGCATTCAAACAGAAACCAATATGAATTTACTGTAGTTACTTCAGAAGGTGGCAGTGATTCAAATAAGCAGGGATCTTTAAATATTCTGATGAGTTTTTGTAACAGCAAGGCTTTTTGCAATGCAATTAGATACAGTGAGTTGAATATCTAGTGTTTTTCTTAAACTTTGTTTTCCTGATAAAGGCAAAATATATTTTGAAATGCTGGTCATAGAATTATCTTACAGACTTATGGGGTGGGGATATATGATGCTAGGCAATATATGAATAGTACACTCTGATACAACATACCAACACCACCAGCCCTCAGACTGATACTCTTACAATTCCTTTGTTCAGTCCTTTCAGTCATATCTGACTCTTCTTCATCCTATTTGGAATTTGCTTAACAAAGATACTAGAGTGATTTGCCATTTCCTTATCCAGCTCATCTGACAGATGAGGAACTGAGGCAAACAGGGCTAATTGACTTGCTGGGGGTGAAATAACTTGTAAGTGGCTGAGGCCTGATTTGAATTCAGAAAGAAGCTTCCTTACTCCAGGCCCAGCATTCTATGCACTGAACTATATAACTAACTGTCATGTTCTCTCTTACTAGCTTAAAAGGCAGTCAAACGAGTGTGATCTTTATATGATGAGAAAATACACAATTTACAAAAATTCTATCTCTAGTGATATTACTCCACATCTCAGATTAAATGCGGTGGGAGGGGGGTATTTTTTTTCTTGTTGGAGCTAATTCTCTTTCAATTTCAAAACCTGAATTGATATGCAAGACAATGTGTGTGCCTCTATATGCATGCATGTATGTATGTATGATTAATGGCCATTCAATTTATTAGCATTATCTAATGATTTTTGTATCCCTGGTACTTAGCACAGTGCCTAACATTGTGAAGGACATAAACACAAAGAAAGTGCTGAATAAAAAGTTGATTGATTGATTAATGTGTAACAAGACTAGAGATGTAGGGTTTGTCCATGTTAAGAGCTTTAAGTGATACACATAGGATCTGATATTATGTCTAGATGTAATAGGAAAAAAAATGGAATTAATGAAATGGAAATGGGGTGGGGAGAGACTAGATTAGACAGACATAGAAGGACAAAGCACTTTTTTGGCTTCACAGAAAATGAACTGAAAAAGGGAGAAATTAGAAGCTTTTCAATTTCCTTCTGAAGTGGCCAGGAATTAGTTAAGGAGAAACTTCATGGACTTAAGAATGAAGTAGCCAGGAAATAGTTAAGTGATACTTTGTGAAATTAGAAATCAGCAAGTTAGAAGACAATGATCCTGCCTATGGGCCAGCCTGGGGTGTGGGAACCAATCTAGGTCTTCATTTTTCTTCTCCTAAATGCCCAGATCATCATCCCCCCCCCCCTCTCTGCTTACCCTACAATCCCCTACCTGCAGATGTTATCACAAACCCTCCTTGCCTATTGTTCATTCTTCTTCGTGTTCTGTCATTATGCCCTGTAATCACAAACTTCCTTGCCTCAGCACTTTACTTGCACCTCCAAACAATGGGACTAGATGGTATAAAAGATTCTGTATTTCTGTATTATGGGGCTGCTCTCTATTTCCTTCTAATTGGCTTATGAGAGATAGCCCAGCTGCTAATTCAATTACTATTAAAGCTCCTTAAAACTTTTAATTGGACTCTGTGGTCACTTTGTTAAAACTTGCAATTTAATTGACCATTACACTTCCATTGTTCCTTTTATCCTCTAGGATATACCAGTATAAGAGCAATAACAAAATCATAGAACTCTGAAAATGTTTTAAAAAATAGGTACTTCTGTAGTGGGAAGATAATTAAATTTGAAATCCCAGGGCCTGAGTTCAAATCTTAGCTCTGATATTTTCTACTTGGATGACGTTGGGTAAGTTAAGGAATTTCTCCAGGCCTTAGAATTACTGGTCTGTAGGATTAAGGTGGTGTATTAGATGGACAGCTGGAGGGCAGCTAGGTGGTACAGTGTATAGAGTGCCCAGCCTGGAGTTAGGAAAACTCATCTTCCTGAATTCAAATCTGTCCTCAGACACTTGGTAACTGTGTAACCCTCTTGTCTCAGTTCCTCATCTTTCAAATGAGGTAGAGAGGAACTGGCAAGTTAGTCTAACATCTTATTAAAGAAAAGCCCAAATGGGGTCATGAAAAAATCTGACGTGAATCAACAACAAATGTTTCTTTTAAGATTTTGTCTTTAGTTAAGTATCTTCATTTCCTTCAAATGTACTGATATGGCATAGTCTATAGTTCTCCTGTCATACTGGTAGAAAATATACTTGATGGTAAATATATTCATTATCTTTTCAATGTGTTCTTCTCAATCATTGGAACAGATGCGAACATATTTAGGGTTTCTCCATGTTGTTAAAGGAAAGGAGAGGAGGGAGAGATAAAGAGGACAGGAAAGAAAGAGAAAGAAAAAGTCTTTGCCCTCAAGGAATTTAAAATCCAGTGGTGGAAGATAGGTTGTATTTGTCCTATGTTCTCAAAGGACCATGTCATCAAGGAGATAATGCCGTGACTTTGCAGTTGACTTTGCTTTGAGTGAGGGAGAGCTTTGGAAGGTTACTGGTTTTTCTCCTCCAGAGTCATCTGTGTCCAGTGACCAGATTTTTATGGACGACTGGAGATGACCTAGAATACAGTGGTCAAAGGGCCCTGGCCCTTTTAGGTTAAGGTCTTTTCAGGTTCTCACTTTGAGTGAGGTAATGTCCATTCAGCGAACAGGCCTCTTTAATAAGTGAGTCAAGGGACAACCTCTTTAATTAAAAAAAAATTTAAAAAGCTCCCTAGTTAATTTGGGGTTTACTGATTAGATTTCTTTCCCAAAGAACAAACCTTAAACCCATTTCACTCTGGAGCTCATAGATTGGACAATAGGTCCCTGCCCAAGCACCACTTAATGGCTGTTTTGGGGGCCCTCCTGGCTCAGAATGAATGTAAATAGTAACTGTTTTTCTTTTGGCCAGAGGGTCTTCACCTCCCAGTTTTGTGGAAGACAAAAGGAAGCTGAAAAACTAGAGGAGGGCTGAGCCAATCAGTAGGGAGTATGGTGCCCTGTGCAGTTGAGAACAAGGAGAGCTGTTCCTGAAAAAATGATCATGTAGTAAAGAATTTAGGAAAAGTAATTGACACCTCACATTCTAGAGTCACAAAGAGGAAAAAGGAAAAACATGCTGTCCAGTCTATAAAAATGGAGGGGGCATTCACCATTGAGTAG
>CM053595.1:266000384-266053917 GCA_028646575.1 Pseudocheirus occidentalis | reverse complement strand
AGAAAGAGGGTGTGGGTAGAAACGAACTAACATGAAGATATAAAAAAAAAAGAAAAGAAAAGGTGTTTAGGGGAAGAAAGGGGAAAGGAGGAAAGGGAGAGGTAGAAGATGGTAGATTGTGCCACGGAATGAGGCATAAAAGTCATACTGGAGTGGAGGGGTGGGGGATGGAGGGAGAGGAGCGTCGCAGGATCGTCACTCTCATTGGTTCTGATTGAAAGAGGGATCAATAACTAAGTTTCGATTCTAACATGAAAAGACACAAAAATTCATAATAATAGAGGGAAAAGAGGGAGGGAGAGGAGCAATGTATGAAATTTACTAGCATCAGTTTGGGTTCAATAAGAGCTTCTTCTCTTAAGGAGCTCTTAAGGGGAGGTCAAATGCAACTTAAGGGTAATGGTAGCAAGAGGATTCTTTGTCATAGGGCAGGTGGCAATAGACATCTAAAATCTTTAATTATATGATTCTACATATGAAGACTTTCAACCTTATGGTCACAGAGCTTCAAATAATGGCAAGCAGGATAAAAAAAACATATTTAGGCCTTAAATCCCCCAAATCATGATTCCTGTTTGGTATATTTGTGCTTTTTTATTGACAAAAGTTTACTTGAATTCTTTTAGCAGAAATTTGTACAATTTTAAGTGGTATTTTATTGTTTCTGAATACATGTAAAGAAAAAATTAACTTTTAAAAAAATTGAATTCAGATTTTTCTCTCTCCTTTCCCTTCCCTAAAATGGTAATTTGATACAGGTTATAGATGTGTAAGCAGGTTAGACATATATCCATATGACTCATGATGTTAAAATAAGACCAAAAGAGAAAAACATGAAAAAAGTGAAAATAGTATGCTTCAATCTGCATTCACACTCCATCAATTCTTTTTTCTGGATATGGACAGCATTTTCCATCATGATGCCTTTGGAATTGTCTTGGATCATTGTATTCCTGAGAAGAACTCAGGTATTCATAGTTGATCATTGTGTTATGTTGCTGTTACTGTGTACAATGTTCTCTGGATTCTGCTCACATTTTGGATCAGTTCATGTAAGTCTTTCCATATTTTTCCTAAATTTATCTGCTTGTCAGAAATGTGTACAGTTTCAATAAAATATCTATTATCTCTTGATTAGCATGCTCAATTTATGATAATGAGAGGTCCATCTTCAATGGGATATTTAAATTTCATTAATGGGAGCAGCCTCTGATATGAGGTTACCTGTCTTGCCAGGATAATTTGATTGTAGTTATTGGAATTGAGAAAATACAATTAACTCAATTGGTGAATACGAACCACACACAAAACAAATAAATAATGTTTACTTAAAAGCATTAGCAGAAATCCTGGAGAAGCAGAGAAAGGTGGACTCTGACCTAAGGTGCTTCTTTTTTTTAAATAGAGGAACTAAATATGCTACTTTTGCTTAAGCCACAATTCATCTTTCAACTTATTACACAGCATTAGTTTCTCACACATTGTGCACATTATATTGGATAATGCTCAATGCCACTTCTTAGTGAGGATTAGTATTTACACATGAATTAACAATTAGAATTGGAAAGAAGGGAACTGAGTCTGAGAGGCAGCTTTTCAAGGGCAGCTAAAGAGGACAACAGAATGATAAACTTCACTGGTCCCCCTGTAGTCCTCTAAGATAACACAAATGCCTGGGAACTCCCAACAAATATCCAGAGTCTCAAATCCTGTTCCCCTTATACTGAATTATATTTAAATAACAATACTCTCAAAATGGCAAGATATCATTTAGAAAGATTATTGCATTATATAAAATCAAATATGAGTGCCATGAACTATGACAAAGAATAAGACTCAAAAGGAGAATGGAACATTTGCAAACACTTCTAATTTGGTTTCTTAAAAACTGTAAAAAATCTTATTACTGCAGCCAAAATAATATTTCAGGATGAGCCCACAGTACAGAATAAATTCTCTGAACATAAACCTTAGATGTTAATTTACACTTTGATGTTAGTAACATAAAATGCATTTCAAGACTTCCTATGGATTTTAATGAATCAAATTAAAATTGAATGTAGTCTCAGTCCTCTATCACATTTTAAGGATTTTTATAGGAAATGGACATGGCCGATATTGTCTCTTGTGATCCAGGATCCTGAAGTGACTTTAGACCATAGGGAGGTCTCTCTCCCTCTCTGGGCTTTGCTTTCTTAATTACTTAAATTATTAAGTTGGATTTAATAGACTATATGTTGTCTTTCATTTCCAGTGTTCTATGAAGATAGAATACACTAAAAGTCCCAGGGCTACAATTGCTCCAGTCTCCACACATAGGTTTTTAAAATTTCCTGCCAAAACCATTAATATCTAACAAATCAAGGATGGTTGACAATCATTACTCTTAATATGTGAGTATATTGGTTATTAAAATGGAAAAATATGAATATGATCCATTTCATTAACACTAATAATTGAACAGTATATAAATGCATTTTATTATTTCAATTTCTCTTGATATGAAACCAGGACATTATGCTTAGCATATATCTGAAAATATTTAGCAGATATACAACTGCCTGTTTAAAATTTTATACCGATTGTCTCAAAGACATATTACACTCAAAATGTCTCAAAATGAACTTATTATCCTCTCCCCAAACTTTGCCTTTTTCTAATTTATCTGTTATTCTAGAGCAGGGGTGGGCAACCTGCAGCCTCAATACCACATATGACCCCCTGGTTCTTCAAGTGTGGCCCTCTGACTAAATCCAAATTTGTTCCATGAAGTTCTTCAGTCAAAGGATTGCACTTGAGGATCTGGAGGGCCATATGTGGCCTCACAGCTGCACATTCCCCACCTCTGTCCAGAAGGTATCACCACCCAGGTATATAATCTAGGTGTCATCCTTAACTTCTCACTCTAACTCTCCATAACCAATTTGTCACCAAGTTTTTAGTTTCTATGTCCATAATATCTTCAGCATAGGCTCCCTTTTCTTCTTTGACACTAAATTTGACATTCTGCTGGGACAGACAAGACCCCATAAAAGTACACATAGACTATTGAAAGAGCCTGCTGGATGTTTTTCCTAACTCAAATCTTTCCTCATTCAAATCCATCCTCTCTTCACGTACAAAATTGATCTTCCAAAAGTGCAGGTGTGACAGTATCATCTATCAATCAATCAGCTTCAGTAGTTTGCTAATGCCTACAGCATCAAATAAATTTGGTGTCTTTGAAAGGAAGCAAGAGAACCTGGCCTCCAGAATCTGGCATCTTCTTACATCTTACCACTAACCTATCCTCCTACCAATGCACCATAAGATACAATTAACATCCTGCTCCTTGATGTTCATTGAATAAGACACTCCATCTTTCAATATATATTAGCTGACGCCTACACCTGGAATTCTGTACATCCTAATTCCTATTTCTTAGCTTCCATGACTTCCTTCAATTCTCAGCTAAAAAGCTAAAATCTCACATTCTGAAAAGAAGCCTTTCCTAGACCTCTTTGATGTTATTTTTATTTGACAAAATTATCTACAATTTACCCCGTATACATCCTTTTTGTGAAAGCATCTAGAGATCAAGGACAATTTTGTTTTGTTCTATTATCTTCTATTTTCTTCTGTTTTACTTCCTTTCTTTGTATCCTCGGAGCTCAACCTGCCCTAGCGAGGCATTTTTTCCTAGCACATAACAAGGACTAAATAAATTCTTATTGACTAACTGATTGAATATGCTTTAAAGCTTCAGTTAAGGACAAAAAACATTAAATAATATCTACTTTATCTAGGTATATGTGATTAATGTAGGCAGGCCACCTAAAAGACTAAAATCATTTGGGGGAAAACCATAGCCCTAGCCACATTCATAGTTCTGTCCATAATTTTAAGTGAACTCTTTACCCAAGCTTAAATGCTAAATTTTGAATAAGTAAAGTCAGCAGTAGACATAGTTTGGTCCTCAAGCATGTTGTACATGCATAGGTTTATGTCTGTATGCACAGAAGCCAAATATGGGTGTCATTTATGTCATACATTATATATATACATATATATATATATGTATATGTGTGTGTATAATGCATGCTGCATATGTTCACTATGTATGTATAATGCACACATATACATATATACACACATATAGTATATGCAGATGTATAGGCACATCATATATCCATTTATCTTGCAATTTCTAGAAATTCAAAGCATTTTCTAGACATAAAAATAACTATTCCATTTAGTAATGGAAAGTGCAATATAAATTACATTCTAAGGTAATAGTGAGAAAATATATTTACCTTCTATTTTGATTGATGTAAGTTGTACTAGAATGTACTATGGCATGAACTAAAGAAAATGTGAAATTGAGTCTATAAAATATCTGAGGAAAAGTGGGTTTTTTTCCATATATAAAATAAAGAAGCCAGCAATGGGAAAGAAATATACATTGAGATGCAATCAACAATCCAAAAACCAAAGCAAGGAGAGAGAAAAAGACTAATAAAAGAAAATAATCTAGTCCAAGCCTAACCAATTTAGGCCAATTCAGCTATTCAGGTTCCGACTTAGAATTCAGTAAGACATTTGTGGGCCACATTTTGGATGAGTGTGTGTGTGTGTGTGTGTGTGTGTGTGTGTGTGTGAGAGAGAGAGAGAGAGAGAGAGAGAGAGAGAGAGAGAGAGAGAGAGAGAGAGAGAGAGAGAATGAAGTTGGGAGGAAAAGAGAGAGAGGAAAGGAGGGAGAGAGTAGGCAATCTGCTGGAGAACAGGGCAGTGGATTGATTCAAGGGCACATAGACTTATTGACCTTGTCAAGTAAAAAGAACACCTCACCAAAGACTGTGAGAAAGGAGGACAAAGTGAGGAATGATATCAGAGGTTCAGAGATGAAGAGAAGGGGTTAATAACTACATGAAATCAAATAACCTCGAAAGTCTCAGAAAAGCGAAAGCCAAGGTCCTCAGTGGTGTGTGAGTAAGTGTAAGGAAAGTATGGAAGGCTTAAGGAAATAGGATTTTTTGGGAAAATTTTAGTGGTAAATAAGAGAAGAAACTAATTGGAGGTAGACAGGAATAACAGAATTATATTCCTGAGGTGAAATCCCAGTTGCAGTTGGACCACATGTGTTTATAATGCACTTTGCCAGGTTGTGTGACTTCTTGAAGTTCTGATTGTAAATTAATTATTAAGAGCAATGGAGAGAGGTCACACATGAATACTTGTAGTCTAAGGTTTTGCAAGGGAAGAGCAATGCTTACATAACACCATGAGGGATTCAAGAGTAGAGGGCAGAATAGAGTCAAATTGAATGACTATATGGTCAAGTTTGGAAAGATGAAAAGTAAATTCATAGAAGGAATAAATATATGAAAAATATCTGAGCAGTAGAGGAATTATAGCAAAGGTTCTTAATCTGGGTTGCATGAAATTAAAAAATATATTTTCAGAACTCTATTTCATTACAATTAAATTAATTTCTGATCCTTACTTTGTGATATATACAGACATGCATACTTGCATGCATATGCATGTATTCAAACTTATATATGTGCATACATGTGTGCATATATAAATGGTTCTACAAACTTCTCTAGAGTATCAAATTGACTTGGAAAAGTTTAAAAACCCTAGATTAAAAGTTGGAGAGATGTCAAACTATAATTTTTAAAGAATTGTTAAGGAGATATGGGATAATAATAAAAAATATGGTAAGACTAAGAAATGTTGAAGGTTTTAATGAAGGAAGTAGAACACATGGGTAATGATGAGATGTGGTATAGGATTATTTCCATGAATGGAAACTGAACAATTGGGAGGTTAGAAGGTTTAAAAGAGATGTAGATATGGAAGATCTATGGTATGAGGGCAAGAATTGGAAATTGAGGGAAGAAGACAGACAGCCTGGTGAGGAGCATCCTGAGAAAAGAGAAAGAATGATTGAAGTTAAGCAGCAGTCATGATGATCTGTATGGGTAGAAAAAATTTAATTTAAGTTGCTTCATAGGAGGAAAAATAGCTGATGTCACATGATTATTAATTGTGGGAACCAGAACTACAACCCAGGTTTTCTGAATTTAGGCCCATTGCTTTTTATACTACAATGGTCAATCAATATCTATTTTTGAGTGTCTGCTATGTGCCCCCCACTCTGCTAAGCACTGGCTGTACAAAACAAAAACAAACAAAAAAAAGGTTTTAAAAAACACCCACTGTCCTCCAAGAGCTTATAGTCTGATGATCTCAATCTCCATCAACAAGAAAAAAAGTCAGGGAATGGCAAATTCTATTTTTCAGAGTATAGTCAGTATAATGTGGGTAGTAAGAAAATATGCCAGAATGAATGTCTTCTGGGACCAGATTTTAGAGCACCTTGAATATGCAGATAAAGTAAGGTAAAGGTATAAGCTTAGGTAAAGTTATTATAGGATCAGAACCATGCTCTAGGGATATTAATCTGTTTGTGGCAGGTAGGATGCATGAGATGGATGGATTAGCGTGAGGAATTCTAGTTTTGAGGGCATTGCAATTGTCCACATGAAAGGTGAGGATTCTCTGGATTAGGAATATGGCAGTAAAAAAATAAATATGAATTCAAGATATACATATGTACTAATACCCTATATTATTTATTTACTTTTAGTTTACAACAATTACTTTCACAGTACCTTGAATTCCAAATTTTCTCTACCTCCCTTTCCTCTCCTCTCCCACCCGCCCTCCATGGCAGCATACAATCAAATATAGGTTCTAAAAATACCTTCACATTAAACATTAGTCAAATTGTAATGAAGAATTATAATAAATTGAATAAACATCAAGAAAAAAGAGAGAACAAGTAACTTGCTTCAATCTGCATTCAGACTCTATAGTTCTTACTTTGGATGGGGATATCCCTTTCCATCATGAGTCTTTTGGAGTTGTCTTATAGCCTTGCCTTGCTGAGAGGAGAACAGTCTATCAAAGTCAGTTATCACACATATGATGTATCTGTAATTTTGTACTCCTCACTCAACATCAGTTTATATAAGTCTCTCTAAGTAATTATGAAGTCCTTCTGCTCCTCTTTTCTTATACAATAGCATTCCATTACATTCACATATCACAACTTATTTAGCCATTTCCCAATTGATGAACAACCCTCAATTTCCAGTTCTTTGCCACCACAAAAAGGGCTGCTACAAATATTTTTGGACATATACATCCTTTCCCCACTTGTATGATCTCTTTGTGATATAGCCCTAGAAGTGGTATTGCTGAGTCAAAGGGAATACACATTTTTTAGCCCTTTGGACTTAGTTTTAAATTGCTCTCCAGAAGAGTTGGATTAGTTCACAACTTGACCATCAGTGCATTGATATAACAATTTTCCCACATCTTCTCCAGTATTTATCATTTTACCATTTTGTCATGTTAGCCAATCTGACCAGTGAAATGTGGTTCCTCAGAGCTGTTTTGATTTGCATTTCTCTAATCAATAGGAATTTAAAATATATTGAAGAGAATTAATCCCTAATATTTGACTATGGTTCCCATGTTAGGGTTATGGAAAGGATTAGTATGGCTCTAAGATTTTCAGTCTTGATTACCAACTAGGAGAATATTGGTTTCATTAATAGATATAAGGAATTTTTGTTAACGAAACCAATATCTCATTTAATTAAGAGCAGTTGATTTTACATGGAAGTTGATGAGTTTAGTTGCAGATAGGTTGTATTTATGTTAATAGTATGATATATAAGTAGATTTATGTGACAGGTAGATGAAAATATAGTGGAAAGCTAGGCATAAAAATGTAAATGTGAGAGTCATATGCATTGTGTGTATGACTGAAACTACAAAGTGAATGAAATTAGTATAGGAGAGAACTTAAGGAGAGAAGAGGTTCAAGAATCTACACATAGACCAGAAAATCTGCAGAGACACAGACTATTGAATCATAATGTTCAAAAGGGGATCTTAAAAAAACTCTGCTGTTCTTGTTCTCTCCTGCTGAAGCTATCTCATTCATAATACCACTGAAAGATGAACATTTATGTGGGAGTTTGTTCTTTTATTATGGATTTTTTATGAATTGTCATAAACTTGAAATATTAAAATAAAAATTATGGGGTTTCCTACTTAACTATTAATGATAATGCTAGAATTATTTCCTACATATACAATTTCCATTCTCCATTGTTATACAGTTCTTTGTGTAGACTCTGTTTACATTTTTCCATTTATAGCTTATTTCATAATTATGCTCCGGCAAATAATCAAGTGCAGCTGAAATTGATGTACTTCCTTCTCTGTAGCTGTTTGGCTGATTCTGAGTGCTTAATAATGTGATATTTATCAAAAATGTACCAAAGGATCCAAATTGATTTGAATCGAATTGATCAACAGACAACAGTTAACTTGTGACCACAACAGGCAGAATTTTTATTCATCCTCGTTTTGTTCAGATAATTACTTAGGGCCAAAGACACAAAATGAGTAATGAATTTTGAAACCAGTTCCCTTAAAGAAGTAAAGAATCAAAATACATCTTGATTTGAACTTCATTCACATAAGTTGCAGAAATCCATCACTGACCATATTATAATATTAGGACATACAGGAAATGTTAGAAATATATATGAAATTTCAAGGCAGTTTTGGTTTATTGCTAAAATGTTACTTTGTGTCTTACTGGATCACTGTGGATCTTGAGATTTGCTTCCAATGCTGTAACATACTCTTATGGCTGCATATGAGGCATATTTTTCAGTTTTTTTCTCACACTTCTCAATTCTCTTTTTGTGTTGCCTTTGTTATCCTCTATATCCCCTCTTTTCCTCTCTTTTCTCTTTTTTTGACCTCCTCTTTTCATGAGTTTATGTTTTTTTATAAAACCATAAACAATTAGCTAAACCATTATCTAAAAATTGCCCACACTCACCCCAAGAGAAGACTGACACTTCAGATGACCAAAGATTTCATGAAATGAAATGTGTATAAACATACATTTTAAAACAACAACAATAACAACAACAACAGCAGCAGCAGCAGCAGCAACAGCAACAACAGTTTTACAATCTCTTTGACCTTGAAGGGATTTCTGTCAGGTACATTTTAGTCTAGTAAATGTATATTAAAATATTCTAGTTCATAAACTTTATGAAAACTTTGGTCCTCCAAAATGTGTCAATTTAGAGTCAGAAACTTAGCCTAGCTTCCTTCAAATCTGAAATATAAATAAACCGAATTCTATCAAAGTATGAATTCTCTCTATAACAGTCTTGATAAGTAAAACTTGCTTGATTGACTCAATTACTTCACTTATGTTTTGTCATTCCTTTTTTTTTGTTACCAAAATGATCACTTCAATGATTTGCAAGGGAATGACATCATTTTTCAAGCAGGTATTTCAGATACATCACCACTGCCAATGGTTATCAACATTTTCAGTGATATGAAACCCACTACCTCACAAGACAGCTCCTTTTGTTTTCAGAAAACTCATTTTTTCAAAGATTTTTTTTCCTATGTTGAGACCAATTACCTCTCCTTGTAAATTTGACCCATTCTTTCTAACTCTGGCTTATACATCCAAGCAAAAAAGATCAATTCCTTCCATGGGAGTGATTTTTTTTTTAAATTAAGAGAGAGCTATCATTTCACCCCAAGTCTTTCTCTGAAGAGCACTTATCATATAGCATGCCATAGAAGATAGAGTGTCAGTTATGAATCAAGAAGACTTGGTTTCAGGTTCTATCTGTGACAAATATTTATTTACCTGAGTAACTTTGGCCAAGTCACTTAACATTCCAGTCTTGCAGTCAAGTCTCTAAGACTGTATATTGCATGAAAGATCTTGATTTACAAGACAGATGGTGTTTTCTCCACCTACATGTTTATAAATATGTATATGTATATACATATATATACACACATTATGTACAGAGATATATGTACTTATAAACACAGGCAACATATAGTCACAAACATGCACATATGTTCAATATGTATATGTGCATGTGTATAAATGCACACACGTATGCTAATATATGTTCATTTATATACCAGAGTATACATGTGTATGCATGTATGTACAGATACACTATATAATGTACAGATGAGTATATACTTTGAAGAAAATATAACTTACACAATACATAAAATTTGACTCAGTTTTTATTGGTTTAAGTCACTGTTTCTATCCCCTTTAACTTCCTCCATGTGAAATTCTTATTCCATGAATTAGTGATGATGCTAAACATAAGATATTAGGGAAACAAATTCTTGATTAAGTAGATTATGGATTAGTAAATGCTCAGAGGGAGAGTTAATACTTTGCAATGGAATTAGAATCTGAAAGGACCTTAGCAGGCCAAACTATTATAATAAAATTTAATAGGATAAATGTAAAGTTTTTCATTTGGATTTAAAAAAAATAAATAACACAAGCAGATGATATGCTGTGGATGAATAGGCAAGAGTCCATTAAAAAAACTTTTGGGAGTATTCAAGGTCTTGTAAGCTCAATATAGTAAAACAACAGCTAAAAATGTGTATGTTATTCTAAATTATATTCAAAGAATCATTGGAGTTAATGTGAAATATAACATGATCCCACTGTCTTCTATTCCAGCCATACTAAATCTTAGTTGCGAAAACCACACTGTAGAAAAGACAAGGACACTGTGGATGGTGCCCAGAGTAAGGTAATGAACTTAGAATTATGTCAAGCAGGAAGCAAATAAAACAAATAGAAAATAAGTTCAGTGTGTGTGTGTTGTGTGTGTGTGTGTGTGTAGGCAGTGAGAAAATGTGTTCACTTTCACTAAATACCTGACATTCTGTGAAGTAATAGTGAAGACATAGCTATTTGACTTGGCCAAAATGGTAAGACTAGGCACAGGTCAAAATTGGAGAGAGATATTGTAAGAATTAGAGAGAAGGAACAGGAGACTTTCAAACAAAGACTGCTATACCACTTCTCAGGTGCCTTGGAGAGGATAAGAATGTGTGGATAAGAATAGATGATTTCTAAGGTCCATTTTTACTTAAAGACTGTATGTTTCTAATATATGGGTAATCTAAAACTCCCCTCCCCCTTTCCCCATGCCAATACTCTTATGTAAGGTAAATTGGGTAAACCTGAGAATTTCAAGTCAATAAACAATTATTTGAAAAAGTAATTAACAATCAAAATAAGTAGTCACACCTGGGGTTTATTCTTATTCTGAAGAATCTCTAGAGAATTCTAGTGCAGAGGTCAATGCAATTTAAAGGAGACAGAAATAAACAAAAAAAAACCCCTATTTACATCATTATCTTTCTATCTTTCTTTTCTTCATATCGCCTCCAGGAAAATTGCCTTTACAGAATGTGTGTTCTTTTCATCTGATTGACATAGGAAAAATAGCTCATAGACTCAGACAATTTCAGAGTTTGAAGGGGTACCAATAGCAACAACAAAAGAGTAATGCCCCACATTTCTCACATGCCTCTGTCATCTAGTTCAAACTCTACTTGAAGAAGAATCCCTTCCACTGAGAGATACTAGGGAGGCCTGCTATAAAAGGCTGAAAAGTACAAACAATAGGGCAAAGGAAGCTCACAGGTGCCTCTAGTTAGCAATCACTCTCTGAACTATAAAAATAAACCAAGCTATAGTCTTACCATTGATTAATATGGGTTGTCCTGATATTGGAAAAACTGGATACAGGCATTTGTGGCTGAGGATTTCAAATATGAAATATGGAATTTTGGAGTACGGCAGATGCAGAAAATTAAAGAAGTGTATGAGAATGAAAATTGTGATCAGTGATTGACGATGCATATGTAAGATTCAGAGGGTCAGATTTAAAGCACCCTTGCTGCATTATTGCAAAAGGCTTGTGGACATTCCTTGAAGTAGATTACTGAAAGTTAGTGAAGGAATTTGGGAATAGATCATTGGAAGTATGGACTTGCTTCTAGGGTAAGGGTTCTTACCTTTTTTGTATCTGCCATGGATCACCTTGGTAGTCAGATGAAGCCTAAAGACTGCTTTTCAGAATGATATTTTTTTTCCTTTCAGTTCATAGTGTAAGGAAATGCTAAATTAGTGGTTACTGAAAGTAGAAATTTATTTTTCCTTTCTAAATTCATGAAATATTTTCATAAGCCCTTGGAAGAAGAGAGGGGAGATTAGTCAATGAACATCAGATTAAGAACCCTATTCTGGGTGATTTTTCATTTGTGAGAGCATAGAGGGGGTCTTTAATACTAGAATCTTCCCTCTGAGATTATCTGATTTATCTGCAGCTCATCTGTACATATTTTGTCACCTCCCCATTAGTTGTGATCTCCTTGAGAAGAGGGTGTGTTTTTGTCTTTCCTTTTATCCACATAGTTTAGTGCAGTGCTAGCACATAAGTGCTCAATAAACACTTGTGGACTTGATGAGTCAACTCATGAGGACCCTGACACATTCTACTTATCCTTCAAGCTCTGATGTAAATATAGCTCTGATTTCCTTTTTCTTCCTATTGGGAGATTATATTTGGGGAACAATGGGGAGCATATTCTCTATCAAAATAACAGAATTTTCGACTGCACTCAGTCTCCACAGAGGAAAAAAGAATGTTTGGATCAGGGAAGAGAGAGACCAATCATTTTCAGAACTTGCAGTGCAATGGAGCACTGGTGAAGATAAGTGAGTGGGTATAGACTTGTCTATTACCTATGCACCACAAAATCCTTTGAAGAAAAATACTCTAGTGTTCAGGTGAATGAAGATTGAAGATGTTTGTTCAGTTTGCTAAAGGACTATTAAATATTATTTCCCCTCAGGAGATAGCCTTAGTATAGTTTAAAAAACATCACATCCCCAACAAAGAGGACTACAGAATGATAACACAGTACATACTTGCTCTCTTGTTACTGCCTAAGACAGACAAATTTCTGACAAAAGCCTGGGTGGTGAGACAACAGTGAAATCCTCCAGGTCTTAGACTGAGTAAACTCATTTATTTATGGTTCTTAATCTTAAAGGTAGAAAGTGACATCAAAAATAAGCAAGCCACTTGATCTATAAAACTTTGCGAAAACGTTTGTTTTTGAAAATGGATGCTGAAGAAATTCAGAGACATTATAATTCTGGGTGAGAGTCACAAGATGAGATATTGCTGAAGAAAGATAATGACCTACTGAAAGGTAAAATGATCTTATTTTTAGAGTTCTTTAGGAGTGAGTCAAACAATTTCCCTGCCTACTATCTCCATCAGTGGCAAAATGGGCAAAATGCTACTAGGTCCTGGTTAATTTATTTCATTGCCCTAATGCACCTGTGATCTCCCAGAAGTGCTCATTCTTTACAATAAATCAGATTTTAATCCATCCCTGGCTACCAAATCTGTGAAACCCTTGACAATTCTGTCTGATAAGTTCATCACAGGAACTACCTCTAAGATGGAAACAGCATCCCTCAAGTTTCTGCTGTACAATACTAGAATACTAATAGAATAACAAAGTACAAATTTGTTTTTCCCCTCACGCTTACAATGTGACAACACAATTTTTTTTTCTGATCGCACACTTATTTGATGATATCCTTTGCATGACTTCCTCTCTATCCCATATCATTGTTTGGGTTACAGCATACTTATGGCCACCATCTGATTTTCTATTTCAGTTTTCTTAATAAATTTAAATTATTTAGAATATTTAGGATCCTAAGTTTTGTTGCCATATAGCATAAACTGAAGAATATAAAATATTTTTAAAGTATTTTTCATTCAAGGAGAAGTTTGAAGCTGCTAGAAAAATGTCTAAATTCTACAAAGAGAATCTAACCAATTTTCTTATATTAATTTATGGGTCCAATTCATTTTCCATTTGCATTGTCTGTATGAGATATAAATACTTATAAGTAATCTTTTAGGTTATCTATCCAATTTCATGACATAACCTCTACATTAGGTTTTGTTCATTCATTTTGCTTTTCCTATATGGTCAAGTCAGTTTGTCAATGGTCAAGTCAAATTCTCTTCAGTAATTACACCTCTAATTTAAGAGTTCTCAATAGGTTCTGTGATTTGATGCAATTATCACAATATCCTAAAAATCAGGAAAATCTTGAAATCCTCATCATCTACAAAGAACGTTATACACATATATGTCTAAACTTATCCCTATCTTTATCCCTATGCATATCTATATCCCTATATGCATACACAAACAAATAAATATGCTATGATATTCATTCACATGTATAAATGTCACACTTCATACAACTAATGGTTTACTTCAACAAGCTTTTATTAAGCAGGTATTCTATGTGAGAAACTACTCAGGTCTGCACATGCAATGGCACAAATGATAAAAAAATATAAATTTCAAGGATCTTGTTATCTGCTGGGTCTACCCTCATATTTAGTCCTTGTTTGTGGCAGGCAGGCTGATATTGAATCAAAAGAAATACTTTTGTATATCATAGTTAGAATGCTCCTAGATGCAAACAAAATGATAATTTAATTCACTCTATTTTTAAGATTATACAAATTGTTGGGCCTAGTTTAAATCCAATTCAATATACTTTCATTGTTAACTTTGTTCAAAACACTATCCTCAGCTCTGGAAGAAAGAAGAACATAAACAGAATAACTGAATTTAAGAAGTTTATATTCTACAGGGAATACAAAGAGATATGTATACATGAAAATTTGAAAAAAGAAAGAGAGAACATAAAAAATTATGAGGTTCAGGGAAAAAAAATTCCCATGGGAAGTGATGTATTGGCTAAATATTCAAGAAAGTCACATTTCACTTATAGTTTACTGGAAGAATAGGGAAGCCCTTGGGAAAGGACTCAATCATCTCTATTTGGGACCTGGGGAATTCAGAGACTTAACTATTCTGAGATTATAAGATTTTGAGGCATAACTTTTGTCAATGAAATGTGAATCAAGAGTTGACCTCATCATTTCATAATTGAGATAACCTCAGAGGCACCCTGTAATTCTATTTTTAAACTAAATGTCCAGTAGCATCAAATTCAGAATGTCCTAAACAGAACTCAATATCCTCCTCTCCTATTTCCCAAGCTCTCCCTCTTCCTAGCTGCTATACTAATGTTAAGTGTACAACCAGGTCTATTACAGCTTCCAGGTCCTCATCAACACATTGCTGCCATTCTCTGCATATATCTAATATTTTGCCAAATCTTCTTATCTCTCTCTATACAATATTTCTCACTTGAATCTCCTGTTCCCCCCCCACACACACACACACATAGTTCTCTCCATGGTTTAGGCTTCAATGCCTCTCTCCTATGCTATTAAAAGTATCTCCTTTTGACCTCTCAACTTTAAGCCTTTCACCACTGCTTTTCGTTTTTCACAACATGAGCAAAGTAATTCTTCTAAGGCCACAAGTTTGATCATGTCGCCTCCCTCCCCAGGAAGTCCAGTGGTTCTCTATTATCTCAAGAATTGAACAGAAACTTCAATCTGATGATTGAAGGGCCTTCCTAGTTTTCAAGTAATATCACTCTAATTATTCTTCCTTTCACAAAACACTTCATGTAATTTCTCTTTGCCTTTGAGCTGGCTACAACCATGCCTGGCATAAATTAATTCTTCACCTCTGTTGCCTGGAATCCCAAAGTTCCTTTAGGATCACCTCACAAGTGCCTTCTATTTTATGAACCTTTGCTTGATGCCCAATCCCATCTCCTACTCTCTTTTGTAGAGATTCTGTATATACTTATATATATTCTGTCTTTAACTATAAAATGTAAGATCTTTGAGGGCAGGTTCATAGTATGGAAAGGACATTGGTAAGTAGCCCAGTTGTAAATGATCCATTGTTACCATCAGGAAAGGAGTAATGGCTCATGAATATAAAACACATTTAAGGATTAAGTATTAAACTTATATTTTAGAAATCTGTGCTTGAACTCTGCATGTGTAATGTTGGAAAGTGATTTGATGTGATGAATATCTGTTCCTTTGACTACCCAGTATTGTTTTGTTCTTTTTTTCTCTCTGTATAATTCAAAATTGATATTCATAAGGAATCTTGGTTGAAGGTAACACATTTTTGTTTAAATATATTATGGCTAATACTTTTTGTTCATCATTTACATTCCAAAGGAATTACTCTGTTGCTAGCAAAATTGTTATTCAGAGAATAAATCCAGAGATTTCTTGCTTTTATAACACCCAAATCATGCATATTTTTGTCAATACAATACATCACATTGTTACACATTGGGATATGTAAGAAATAGTGTTTCAATCTATGGCAACAATCTTGTGCTCTGTTCAGTTTGATCATACTGGCAACTCAAGTTCCCTGAGAGAACGCTTTTCATTTTCCAACTGTTGTTTTGTGTAGTATTTGGCTACACACCTGACATGAAAGTTTGCAAAATTTAAGAAAACTAATCTCACATTTTTTCTGTAACTCACCAGATGGGATGATTAAGGTTCTTTTATCAGTAAACTGACTGTGAGCCAATCAGTGAGCTATAACATTAGAGGGGAATTTGTTTTGTAGTTACAGAGAAAATACGTTTGACATAAACAGGGAATAAGGAATGTAGTCTAATTAGGCTTACCAGTCTTTGAGGGAGATGTTTATTGGCTTGTTGAAGAGAGTTCATTCTTTAGCCCTCTTTACTTATCAGCATTTGAATGTACCAGAATTCCTTTCACAGAGTGTTCCATCCTTCAAAGGATGGAAAATTTGAAGAGCTTGAAGGGACTTTAGAGATCATTAAATGTAAGACATCATTTTGTAGAGAGGGAAACTATGTTCTTTCCCAAATGTCACATTTAGCAAGGACATTAGTAATCTATAGAACATAATGAAGATAAAAAAAACCAAAAAAAAAAAAACCAGAGTAACCCATTTGGCAATAAATTGAAAGAACTGGGAACATTACTTTTCATTCCCTGGAAGTTGTGTTTACCCAAGGTTTCTCTTTTTCTCCCCATGTTTTCTACCATAGGGGATTTTTCTCTTCCCCTTCTGCTGTGTAGGGTTGTCAATGCATACAGAAATGAAGATTTCTGTTGATGAACTGGGAAGATCATTGGATTGTAGATTATAAACTTCAGTTCTAAACATTATCCCATCACTTAAATCACTATGTTGCCTCAGGCCACATTTTTCTCACTATTCTCTTTACAAAACTCTAACCTTGTAGGAGAAGTGCCATTTGAAAATAGCAGTGAGTAGGATCATGGGAAGTAGACAGTTCACCTGCTGCCACTGTACAGTTATCAATGTCCAATTTCAAATCTTTCTTTCCAGGTATTAGGTTACTCATTATCTTCAAGATCCATCCAATAAATTAACTTCAATAGAGACATACTCTGTGTGAAGCTCTAAACCACTTATTAAGCATAAAAAGTTAAGATAAAACCATTCCTGAACTAAAGTGGATTGAATCCATTTGGGATAATACAGTGTTTTGATGAATGAATTTAATACTAGTTAAACTGAGGAAGACAGCACTAATGAGATGGATCAAGGAATTCATCAAGGAAATGACAATAATTTAGAGACTTTAATATAATGCAGAATTCTGCAAAACTAGTATTTGTAGGTAATACGCCTTAGGATGTCAATGAAGCTACAACTGTTCAAGACTCACTATATAGCAGGCAGTATATGAGGCACTAAAGACATGAAGACAAAAATGAAATAAATCCCAACATTTTTTCAATGCTGAGGAAAATAAAATTATTCTGTATCATTTAATAATTGACTCTATCCTTTAATTGATTCTATTCTGTATTTTTGCCTCATTTTTGTGTGTGACTTTTCAAAGTGTATTTTTTTTCTTGAGTTAAGTTCAAGAATATAGTTTTGCCTCTGAGTTCACTTAAAGGTGCAATTAGAAGGAAAAGTTGTTATTACTCATATCATTAGCCCATGGGACATTTGCTTATTGTCTATAAACGTCAACTAGCTCTACCTGGGCTTATCCTCTAAAATATATGTCTCTCTCTTTACCAGCCTTATACAACTATAGGAGATTTGAACTGCTCTAAAGGGAGAGGTAGTCAAATGGTACTCATGCCCTGGCAAATATTGTAAGATGCAGATTAAATTCCATAAAATAATTAACATTCCTTAATTGTCAGATTAGGGAATGATAAACCATACTTGAATGTCAATGCATTTTTCCTGGTATTGAACATTGTAATGTTCCTAGACTTCCTTCTTTCCTATGTGTCAATAAAGAATGTCTCCTTCATCTCATTAGGGTCACTAGCCTTACTGAGGTAGCCAGTCTGACCCACTTTTTAAATAGTTTATTAACAGTGATGTGTATTTTTTTTTTTTGCTTAGAGTATATACTTTGGTTTACCTTTATTGAATTGGTTCATAACAATATCTTGAAAAGTATGTATCTAAAACCAAAAGCAAGTATTGCAGTCCATAAGGATAGACTAAAAAATCCCATTAAATACAGGCATAAATTAAGGATATCCACTATCCCCATGATTATATGATACAATTGTGAAAATGTCAATGATAAAAATAAGAGAAAGAAAATAAAAAATATAAAATAAGTACAAAGTAGACAAAATAGAGGTTTCACTAATGTTGTTTTATGTAGTCTTAGGGATTCAGTTAGCAAATGTAGCATTTGAGAAGTAAATAGGTTCAGCAAAGTGGAAATCTACAAAATAAAGCTTCAAAACTCAATAATATTTCTTAATAATAAAACATCCAATAAATAATCATAGAAAAAGAAATCTCATTCCAAATATCTACAAAATGCATGAGAGAGCAGAGTTGAGTTTTCACGATCCCTTGTCTTGAAGGTATTATTTATTACTAGGCAGTAAATGGCACAGTAGATTGGAGGCCGACCAGGAAGTCAGGAAGACCTGAGTTCAAACATACCCTCAGATCCTTAATAACTTTGTGTCCCTGGGCAAGTCACTTAATCTCAATTTGCCTCAACTTCCTCAACTGTAAAATGAGGATAATAACAGGACCTACCTCAAAGGGTTGTTGTGAGGATAAAGTGGAGTAATATGTGTGAAGTGTGTAGTACAGTGACTGGCATGTGAAAGGCACTATAAAAATACTTAGTCCTCTTTTTCTCCTCCCCCATTTAAATCATTTGACATGATTTTATCATGAATTCAAGACAGTAGGTCTGGAAAGATGCAAACCCTGAGCTAAAAGTTATTTCATTTTTCTCCAAATTTTGGAGAAAGAGTCTTGGGATGTTTGGGAACATTACAATTGCCTATACCAAGTTGTGATTTATCATTCCCCTATCTGACAGTTAAGCAATGTTAATTATTTTAAGGAATTTATCCCCACCCTGCAATGCTTGCTAGGGCATCCATACCATTTGACTGCCTCTCCCTTTAAAGCAGTTCAATTCTCTTTACTCCAAAACAAATATGATGTTGCTGTTTTCCTAAAAGAGCCTAAAACTACTTAGGTTGAGTAAGAATAGCAGAGATGTCATTTCCTTCAACAAGAAAAGAAAAAAAAATCTATTGTAACATTGTGACTTATTTATATAAATGGAAGCACACTAGTGAGGACTCAAGAGCTACAATGTAACATGAAAGTAGCATGTCCTTCACCTCCTTCCCACACATGCACACAGCACGATCATCCTTAAAATCATCATAATTAGTTAAATTTGAGTGGTTACAGATATAAATGTCACCAGACCTAACCTTATGAAACCTACACCAGTCCATGTTTCTTCCAGTTGGTAAATTTAAAAATGATTATGCACAGAATCTCAGAGCTGAAAGAGTTCATAGAGGTTACCTAATGTTACTCATACCTAACAAGGAATATCATGTATTTTACCCCAGAGAGCTGGTGTGAAATATTTGCCAATACACCTCACAAGCAAGTCCTAATCCTATTAGTCCTTTCTTCCTTATCTTCTCACAGCTCCCTAGCATCTGGTCCTTTTATCAATCCATATCTGGCCCTTTTCTCCATCACAATGAGTTACACTCTAAAATTAATTTTGGTTCTTGGTTCCCCACTCATCTTCACATAGACCCTTAAGTTTTAAAAGCAAGACTTTTGATGGGCAGACTTATTTACTTTATTTCTTTTGTTGCCAAGCCTTAGTAGGCTCTTAAATGTTGTCTGAATTGAATTTATATTCTGTCCCATTGCACACAGTGCCTAGAACAGGATGTTGTCTGAGTTGTATGCTCAATAAATTTTTAACGATTTGATTTTATAATGAATAAAGGTTTAACTGAAATTTTCTTGGAATCTAATTTCAGTGGATTTTATTATTAAACAAAAAAGAATAATGTGACCATGATATGAGCTGAGATGATTAGGAAGCTGATTTATTAGAAATAGAACATTAAGCTCTGTGCTGTTATTGATTTCTTTTCTTGACTTTCCCAGTAAACATGCAATTAATCTATTGGAATTAGCTATAATATCATTTTTCCTGATGCTAAAATATTTTTTCCCCTGGGACAAATTTCTCAGTTCCTGTGATATGACATGGCACCTACTGTCATTCTCTAGTCTAGCTTATTCACCCATATTTCCCTTAAACTGGCAAATATGGAATGCTCTGAGTAGAGCCACCACCATGCTGTTGTAACTGAAAATCCTGCCAGGGCTTATGATGGAGAAATGTTAGTGTGGATAAATTACATTCCTGCTTTGTGTTCAGTTTTAGCTTCCGAGCTCCTACTGGTGTACTTCCCATTTCAGTAAATCATACTTGATGATGAAATTAATTTTAAACATAAGAATTAATAATAAGTTAAAAGCAAAAATAATCATGAAATCTACCTAATAGAAAGCAAAAGAAAGGGGAAAATGGTCAATTATTTAACAGAAGCTAAACGAAGGGATACTTTAAGTGTCATGATCCATTCATTAACCTTGGTCCTACTCTCCCACAAATGCACACAGTGTTCATGAAAGAAAGTAGGCACATATTTATAGAACCCTACTAGTGACATTCGTGAGTAGGGAAATGCTTGTGTTGAAATCCACTCAGCTATCTTTAAATGCAGAAAAAGTGTTAAGTTATTCTATTATAAATCAGTTCCCTTAAGTCAGAGAATTCCAAAGCTCTATGGGTTGAATCTTGGACAATACAGATAAGCCCAGAGACCTCTACCATAAATAGGATTCTGTTTTTATCAAGGCAGTTCTCAGAGAAATTTCTCACAACTAAACAGAACTTACAGCAAAACAGATATAGAACCTCTTTCCTTCTCTGTTTTTCCCTCTCAAGACAAAGAGGACAGTAGAGAGCAGACATAAATGAAACAATATACTTCCTCTACTTATAGGTGGTGTGCTAAAGGGCAATAAGCTCATATGCAGCAGAGAACAAATCTCTTCCAATGAGTTTATCAGTCATTGCTATGGCAAATTTTGTCGACCAATAAGAAAAAAATATATATACATATACATATACACACACAATACATTTGTGTATATATATCTATTTATACAAATGTATACATATATGTATGTATGTATACAGAACTGTTCCAATTAGCAGGCAAGCACCTGGAAAAAAATGTGAAACCTTCCTCTCAGTGTAATCTTTCACTTGTTTCCTCACAAATGGATTTTTCCTATTGCCAATGATTCTATTTAGAGATTTCTGATGGTCATTGATTCACATTTATCTAATCAAGTAAAATACAAAGCGTAGACCTTTCTTTCATTTATGAATACAACAGTTCTCGTTTGCTCTCCTCCTAGTTCTCAAACAGTTATTTGATTCACAACAGCCATTCTAAAAAAAAAGTCACATGTAAATGAGCCAATACCTTATGGTCATCACCACCTCAGTTACTTCTCTGTCTTTAAATAGTTATTCTCAACATAGACATTTGAGAGTTCATTCTTCATCGAGTCTATCTAGCAGCTTTTGTCTCTCCTTAGCATCTTATCAGTGATGTTCACTGGTGTATTTCATTCATCTTCCTTACATAAAGATCTTCCCCTTTAGACAACAAACTGTTCACATATGAATGTGGTAGTGTCTTAAGGTTTGTTCTTTTCTCTCTTGTAGGTTTGGCCTAAGGCAAAATTTTAAAGAAAAGAATCATTGAATACTGTATAAAACTCTAGTCTTAGAACCTGGAGGATTTGAATCCCCACTCAAACATATATTAGCTATATAATTTTGGGAAAAAATTTTTTCTTTTATTTAAAAGTTCTTGGCAACTCATCTTAGCCTTCCTTAAATGTCATTTATAATAGGGAAACTTCTTGTTTCTCAAGAATAATTTGAGAAAAAACTGCAAAATTTAATGAACTATATAAAAGTGAGTTGTTAATCATTATTATGTTTTTAACCATACACCTGGTAATGCAATGCTTTCATGCTCTTTTCTGGGTATGTCTTAACAGCCTAGTCAGAGACTTAGAGCTAAAAGTCTTCCCAGGACTAGTCCATCTTCTTCCTGATTTTATAAATAAGGAAATCAAAACCCAATGACTGGTCCATATCACATAAATAATGTGCACCAAAACTGGGATTCATACTGAGATCATCTAATTGCTGACTAACTGCTTTTTTGAGGAAGAATGCTATATTTGTTGAAAAGCAACCTGGGCTCAAATCCTAGTTGTCTTACTAGAGGTCATGCCATAATAATATTGTCCAAAGTAGGAAAAGCAGGAATGTATTGGAGTTCGAATAATAGATATCCTAGAATCAGGATTGAGATCCTGGAAACGGTTTTTGACCTAAGGCAATTTGCCACAAAGTAAGTAAAAAACTAGAGAAATTAATCCATAGGCTGAATTTTTATGCTTTGGATAGTGTTGCTTATGAGTTTTTGTAATACCCTTAAGGCACATTTGCTTTCTGATGCACCTAGTTAATCTTCACCAACTATTCTTACCAACAGGTTCATAGATAATTTTATTTGCATATGACATATGATGTGCTTTTAAAAGAATTCTCATATTTTCCATTGTGTCACATACAGTTTAAAGTTTTGGACATAGCAAGCCGCTTCAAATAAAAATTCAATTAGACATGTTTTTGTAACGAAATTCATCTGAACACTTTATATTGGCAAGCAATACAAACATTTTACTTCCTTTTGAGTAACAATGATCATCATAGCTTTCTGGAAACAATAGGAAGAAAGTAGAAGATGAAGCAATCAATCCCTCCCATGCTAAAGTCTGCTAGAAAGACTGCCTATTTTCCATTAAAAGTTAAATATAGACATTTTATTTTTATATAAGTTCTTCCTTCCTTATTATGAATCTTTTGAGCAAAAAATGGAATGAGGTTTTTATTCTAGAATAATTAATGCTTGTTTCATTCTTGGAGATTTGACAGACTCAGTTTCTGTGTCCTTCAAGCAATAACTGGACCCAGGGTGGGAAACTGCAGCCATGAAGCCCCATGTGACCCGAATTGTCATTCTTGGAATTCATAACTTTGGAGTGAAGCTTTATGCAGTATAAGGGCAACTTGGAACAAGGAAAATTTGTGGACATGCAGTCATATGTTAGATATATTATTACATGTGGCTTATTCCTTTTATTTATTCTATGGGGAACAACTATTATTGCATTTATGGGTCTCTCTTTTATGGAGGCATATGGCGTTGGCTCCATTATCAATTAATTAACAAAACTTTGTTATTTACTATGTGCCAGACACTGTGCCACGTTCCAGTGACTAGCACTTAGTGATACATAGCAGATTCAGGGAGAAAGCAGGATTTGTAATGCCTAGAGAATTCATAACTGTTCTGAATAGGCAAATGTATACTCGGTTCACCAGGACCTAGTGTGTGTGTGTGTGTGTGTGTGTGTGTGTGTGTGTGTATGTGTGTGTATGAGAGAGAGAGACAGAGAGAGAGAGAGAGAGAGAGAGAGAGAGAGAGACAGAGAGAGAGAGAGAGAGAGAGAGAGACAGAGAGAGAGAGGGAGGGAGATTAGCTACATGGTTAGCAATACTATCATGATAGTAAAGTAAATGATTTTGCAGGCAAAAAAATAAAAATACTATTATATTGAAAGTGATCATCTAATTACTGCATGATATTACTTAGTTCATGTATATGTATAAATATGTGTATGTGTATACACACACACACATATATATATGTGTGTGAACTAGCACTCAAACCAATGTCTTTTAATTCTGAAGTGATTTTTTTCTCTACTAGATCACACTACCTCTTAAATACTGAGTATAATACTTCAAAAGGGCCTTAGATATTATGCACTGTTAACCTCTCATTTCATAGATAATGAAATAAAGATTTGATAAAAGGAAATGACTTATCTAAAATCCTTCAGTGAGTTTTTGGTTGAATTAAGACTACATGATAGCACTCTTAAAAAGCTACAAAGTACTTAATTGAATGTAGTCACTTATACTGAAATCTATTACATTCCTCAAAAATTTCAAAGGCATTCTCATGAAAATTATAAATGCCTGTAATCATTTAGTTTTCCTTGTCATGAGAGTATGCTGAGATTCCTGGAGATTCTAAAAAATATAGATTAGTTGAAGGCATTGGATGTGTGTAACATGGAGAAAGAAAGGTAGGTGATGTATGATACCTGTATTAAAAAAAAAACTGATAAAAGGAAGATAGAATATCTTTGTACTGCAAATTCCCATCTTGAATTCTAAGCAACACCATGCTCAACAATGAAAATACAGAAGTACATAAGATATATACTGTTTTTTAGTAACAAGTCATATGATGGGTAGGGGAGTATGATATATATATATATATATATATATGTATATATATATATACACAAAAAGAGTTAAAGGAGGCTATGTGAAACGTAAAAAAGAGGACACGTACTATAAGACAATTGAGCAGAAACAAATTACCATTTGAAACTTGAAGGTATCAACCTTTCTGACAACTAAGACACATTTTAAATAAAGCAAATTGCTGTACTTTATGGAATAAAAAAATGCCAAAATCAGAGTTTTGTCTCTGTTGTTAATTATCACAAAGTTCTGTAACAATTTTCAACTCTCTGCTCTTTAGTCCTTTTTATATGGAATCATTAAAAACAATAATTAAGTTCATCAACTGGAGTTTTTTTTCCTTTTTTTTTGGCTGTTGTTGCAAATTCTAGAAGCACAGTCAAGGTACACAAAGCACAGTCAAGGTACACAAAGCGTGAGTACTGGCTGCTCTTTTTCTCAACCTCTTTCCTTTCTAATCTAATTTTAAACACTTTTCTATTAACACACTTTATGATTAACCTAGAGATATAGAAAATTAGATGTTCCTTTATTTGCTTATTACAGTGTATTCTTATACTCATTTTGTTCATTTTTTAAATCTACCCTGTTCCCTTGTCTGTTTTTCTTTACTTAGACTCAGACTTACACAGAGAAAGAAAAGTCTACAATGTCTGATATGAAGAGAATCTTCTCATTGAGTCAAAGTGAGAAAAGCATGTGGTTTGAAATCAAAATGTTTAAGTCCAAATTGTAACTTAGCTTTCACTAATTTTGCAACCCTGAGTAAATAATTATTCCTAGCTGGGTCTCATTTTCCTCATCAGTAAATTGGAGAGGATGGATTACATGATCTCTTAAATTGCTTTTAGCTATAAATCTAATAAAATATATACCTAGCTTCTGGTTAAGGTTTCATTATGAAAAGTTGTAGAAGATCTTATCTCTTCCACCTTTAAACCAACCAATATCTAATCAAATAACTATCAAGAAACAGAAAGAGAAGGATTAATCCCCTCTATCTAGCCCAGGGGTGGGGAACCTGCATTTTTGAAGCTTCATGTGACCCTCTAGGTCCTTGAGTATGGTCTTTCGTCTTAGTCCATATTTTAGAATTTTGCAAGTTTTGTTTTTACAGGTTTTACATGGTAAAGTTAAATTAAGCAAATTTGTTCTGTGAAGTTTGGATCAATCAAAGGGCAGTACCTGAGGACCCAGAGGGCCACATGTGACCTTGAGGCTGCTGGTTTCTCACACCTGATCTAACCTAAATGTATAAAATCCTGTCAGAAAACTTTCAGGGATTTTGAGAGAGACCCAGCCAGGAAAGAAAGAATGATCTAAGATGAATCAACCTGAAACCTATCAGTGTTACGGTCACACATAACACAGGGTAAAATGAAATCTTCAGTGCTTTGATCAGTACTCTCTGGTTTAGATTTCAGTAACTTCTTTAAAAAACTTTCAACTCCAGAACCACGAAAAAAAGTCACAGTAGCCCACCAGAAAGATTAAGTGGGACTGCAAGAAATGTCTGCACCAGTAAAAAATAAATAAATAAATAAAAATAAGACCAGCAAATTATGAGAAGAATTAGAGATGGGACAAAAATAGGTGAAAAAAGGTGAATTTTGAAAGGATCTGAGTCCAGGTTTTCCCACAAAATTCCTGGTTAAAAAACCTTTAGGATGGTTGAAAACCTTGAGCAGTATACTTAGAAGGTACAAGAAGTGGCAGCAACTGACAAAACATTGTAGTCCTAAGATTAAGACATCTTTGATTTCCACAGTCTATACATACTGGATGAAGATTCTATAGATAGATCTTGAGATGTAGTGAACTGCTTTTGCTTGTGGCAAAGGACTGGAAATAAAGGGAATACCCATCAATTGGGCAATGGCTGAATAAGTTGTGGTATATTATTCTGATATTATCATTCTACTAGAAAAGACAAAAATAATGATTTCAGAAAAACCTGGGAAGATTTGCATGAACTAATGCCAAAGTGAAGTGAACAGAACCAGTAGAACTTTGTACATCGTAATAGTATTATTGCAAACTTGATCAGTTGAAAAAGACTGAGCTACATTGAGCAAGACAATGATCCCAGTAATTCCAAAGTACTTGTGTGGGGTATGGGGACCCCAAAAACTCCCCTACCCAAGAAAAATAAAAAGACAGAAGTATCTTGAGGAAGCAACAGGGAGTTTTATTCTCTTCCCCTGCAGGAAGAAGGCAGTCCTCTCCATGGTGGGGGATCAAGGAGAGGAGGCATGTTACAAAAGACAGAACGAGAATTTATACTCTAACCCAGTCAAGCCCCCTCCCCCTGGCTGTCACTTCTTCCACTGGTTAGGAAGCAGGCTCTCATCCTTGGTGTGAAATCTAACCCAATGGCAAATAAAATAGAAGCCCACCACTGCCTCCTATTGGCAGGGAGGTGGGACAGGGAGCCAAGATATCATCCATGGTCTTATTTGGTAAATGCCAAAGCAAGGGAGCGGAAAAGGTCACAAGCAAGGGTGAAGGTCAAAAATTCCTGAAAAAGGGCCTAATGCTTTTAAGGGTGTTGTATACAAGGGTGGAGGTCTAAAACTCCTGAAAGGGGCCTAATGCTGATGACCACAAGGGAAGGGGGGAAGGGTCCTAGGTTATGTAAACCCAGGAATCAGGTCTGTCCAGTCTTATAAAAGTTTGTCACTGGTTTCCAGATAGTTTCTCTCCCTTCTCATTCTAAGGAGTCTTCACAGAGGGTACAGAGAATGTACCCCACTCATACTCATGATGAAAAATGCTATCCATCTCTAGAGAAAGACCTAATGAACTCCTGGTGCAGATTGAAACATACTTTTTTCACTTTATTTTGTTTGTTTGTTTGTGTGTGTATATTTGTGTGCACACGTGAGTGTGCCTTTTCTTTTGCAACATAGCTAATATGGCATTATGTTTTGCAGACCTTCACATGTATAATTGATATATGGCTTACCTTCTCAAAGGTTGTGGGAGGGGTAGAAGGTAGAAAATCTGGAACTCATTTTTTTAATGTACATCTTTTTTTGAAAATGTATCTAGGAAATATTTAAAGAAATAATTAAAAAACAGATTGTGATCTGAACCTCAAAGATCCCTGGGGAGAATTGCAAACCCCAGCTGGTAGATATCAGCACAGAAATCCAGGATTCCACAGGGAGACCAAGTGGGATCAAACACCTCATCCAGAAGTACTGTGGGTAGTGTCAGCAGCCTTGGCAAAAACCCCAGTTTACACAGAAGAAAATAGAGAACAGTATTTTGTAAATAGAGGGAAGATATAGAGACCTACCAAAATCAAGCCTAGAAAAACAGACTAACTCCATTAACTATAACCAGAAAAGCAAAGAGAGAATCTAGATTTTCCCCAAAGAACGTATGAAAATGCCAAATAACTGAAACAATAGTTAAAAATTAAATAAAATTTTTGGAGGAAAGCATTGGAAGGAGAATAGTTTAAAATGAAAAGAGGTCAGACTTACACAAGTAACATTCTGGCAATTAAAATACATCAAAGAGAAATAAATGAGTCACATGAGATATCAAGAAATATTTGAAATTAATATTTGAAGAAATAGAAGAAAATGCAATGCAACTGTTATTAAAAACACTAAGCTAGAAAAGGAATAAATTGGCATGTATAATAAAGATGGAAGAAGGCATGGGAAAACATTATTACACAAATCTGACCTTTGTGTGTGCCCGTGTGTGTGTGCATGTGTGTGTCCATGTGCGCACACATACAATTTGATCAAGAAATATATCAAAATCAACATAAAAACAAGTATGAATGGTGGTAGGGATTGAGAAAGGATAAGAAAGTCCAAAAAATAATCACAAGAGAAATGAATTCCTAATCCTGAAAGGAGGATGAAAAAGATTAAATTGAAAGTAAGGGGAAGGGAAGAGAAATGAAGGGAATGGCAAGCAATGCAAGGCCAGAAAAGGAAAGAAATTTAAGAGTATAACCACTGAGTGAAAGGAGCAAAAACTTTTCGCCAATACTTTAAAATCTAGTAAGACTTTTCATGGTTAATAACCCCAAATTCCCCTTCACCAGAAATCACATGACTTACAAGGACTCAAAACTCAGAGTAGTAGGGAATCACGCCTCTCCTCAGTGACACCTCAGCATAAGACATGCCAAATAAGGCCAGAAGTGCTTTCTTAAATGTACATTGGGTGGTCTACTGTTTCCTTGTTCTGGTACTTGAGGTAGGTTGCGGTGCTTAGATTGTGTGCCTGACTTCTAGCAAATGGCAGAAAAGGGTCAGAAGGGGGGTGGTGGAGAATTCCAGTTAGGGCTTTACAACTTCACCCTTTTGTTTTGTAAATTGCTTCTTCTCCTTGACTATTTGTTAAAAGGGAGGGTGACCCTTTTTTGAGATTGTAATAAACCATTCTTTTCTGCTCCCTACCTGGAGGAGCCTCTGAGTATTATTTGGGAAAGGATCTCTGTTGCACACAGTTTGGCGATGCACCCTGATGGTCACACCATCAATTAAGGAATGGTTGAAAAATTTATAGCACATAAACAAATTAAGATTTTATTATGCAAAAAAATGATGAGAGAGAAGACGTCAGAGAATCTTGAGCAAAAGGAACTGATTCAGATTGAAATGAGAAAATTTACAAGGACAACAACATTGTAAAGGGGTAAAAAGCATTTTGAATGATGTAAGAATTCTGATAAATACAATGATTACACATATTTTCATAAAATATATGATGGAGAATTTTACCCTTTCATGCTAGAGACATATTAGACTCAAGGTACAGGAAGCAACACAAACTAACATGAATCATGATTGTTTTGATCATGGCCATTAATTGGATTTCTTTCCTTGACTATGTTGTATATTTACTACATCTACCTCTATTATCTCTCTACTTTGTTGGCGGGGTTTGGGTGAAAAAGGATTTACATGTAGAACTTATATAGTGAAGTAAGAAAAGGAGAGGGGCATTGAAAATCTCATGTGTGTTTGCATATAGAAAAAAATAAGGAAACACAAACAGGATAATTTTTAAAGTAATATATGGAATTTATTCTATTTTTCTGTAAAAGGAAGTTATATAAGTTTCATTAATTTGTATGCATTAGTATGTATTAAACTGAAAAGTGGGAAAAAAGAAAAGCTAGTACATTTCAGTTTTTTTCCTTGAATGATAATAATAACTATCATTTATATAATGTTTATTCTGTTGCAGGCAGTATGCTAAGTACTTTATAATTCTTATCTCATTTGATACAGGGAAAGTATGTGCTCTTATTATCCTCATTTTATTGATGAGGAAACTGAAGCAGATAGAGGTTAAATGATTTGCCCAGAATCACATATCTAATAAGTATCTGAAACCAGATTTCAACTGAGGTCTTGCTGACTTCAGATCCACTACCCCCTACCTACCCTATAAAATTTTCTCACAGAACTTCCTTACTTCTGGTTGATTAAATTAGGTTTTAAACTCCTTGGTCTCTTTTGCAAAGAGTTTTGGACAGAGAAGCACAGTTATCTTACTGTTACTTAGTGTTATACATTAATTTATATCATTGTAATTTTAATTGTAACATAAAAATATATAAATAATTGGCATTGCTTTTGTGGTGGTCATTAATTGCCAGTCTAATTAGAAAATCTAATGTGTAAACATAAAATCCTTGTGTCCTATTTTAAAAAACATTTTTAGTATTATTTAGGAAATCTTTAGATGATTATTATGATGCTCAGTTTATATTACACTAGAACCCAAGGAAGTTCATAATTAGTGGTCTATTTTCCTAGCTGTAGGATGTCCACTACTAACCTACCTATCTATTGTTATTAGAGAATATGACTCCAAAATCAGAACTCAAACTTATAAAGAAAATGAAGAACACACATATCACTGAACATTTAATCAAAGGAGCTTTATTTTACCACATACGATAATGATAAGTAACAAAAGTTCTCTGGATGCACATACACACTTAACTTGTATTCATATAAAACATATATGGTCAATTAGTTATGAGGGTATGGTATGCAACTTGAGTTGTATTAGTAACCCAACATGTCTGAGAGTTTTAGATTTCACAGGACTTAGATTTCTTACTAATCTACATACCCAGGAAGCTTCATTAGGAATGTCAGGGCCAAAAAAAGCCACAGAGAAACTTTTTCCTCAGACTATCTGATGTTGTCTGGGATTGGGAATCTGAATTTCCTGGGCAAATGAGATCCAGAGGGCAGCTTTGTCTACTTTTGTGTAAAGCTTCCCCTTGTGGGTAGAAGAAAAGAAACTGCATTAGAGAAATGTTGGTCTTATCACATAAATCTAAGAGGAAAAATAAAGTGTTATTATACAATATATTATTATTTCTAATAACATTCCAAAATGGAATATTTTGCTTGATTATTCTAGTTAACTGACACTTAAGTTTGTAGAATAAAAAATGAAGCTAATAATTAATCAATATTTTAAAAAATAAATTCAATTCAGTTTAATGAAAATATTTATTGAATCACTAAGATAGGCAACTTTTTTGTTCTCAATAGTCAAAGTTGTGATGTTCTTCTCTACCACTGAATTGTTTCCTTTTGTATATTGATGATTGGCATTTCCCTCATAATCTAAGAAAAGAGAACTAATAGTGTGATTCACTGGCTTAATGAACTGTTGGGTATGTTAACCTCTATAATGAATATCTGATGTGTTTTCAAGGCTGAAGATTTGTCATTTATTCAGTAGATTAGGGGAAGATCGATTTAGAATTGTAACTATTGAGTTTAAATAACTACTCTGCAACTGACCATAACTATGATACTAGAAAATAAAATGATAGTATGATCTCATTCACACACTTAGCAAAAAGTTAGAGTCCCTCAAAGAAAAGGGTCCTAAACTGAGTCACGAAGACCAATCTCTAGTGAAGCTCTCTCAATAACTTTGTGACTTTATATGAGTTCCTCCCCTTCTGCATATTCCTTTTATTTTTATGAAGGGAAATGTGGTTCAAAAATATAACAAGAACAAATGTACAAACATTTCCGACCCAATACCTTAGGGATATAATTCTACCCCCTATACCATCTCAGTTTTGAAGGTGGGGAAGATAGATGGGTGCTAATTAGTGCCACCATTGAGTTCAGTTCCTATATAGCATTAGTTCCATGAAATTCAAGTCCTCTGTCTAAAGTCCTTACTCTTCAGGATCTTACTGCTGGGCAGGCTAAAATACCTGGCTTAAATTCCTGGACTCCTAGATCTTTGTGATTCAAGCACTTACACAGGCTTGGAGATTGTACTCCTTGCACCTAGAAAGGAAAAGAATGAAGGCAAAGACCAAATTTGTAGGCCTCTCTCTCTCTCTCTCTCTCTCTCTCTCTCTCTCTCTCTCTCTCTCTCTCTCTCTCTCTCTCTCTCTCTCTCTCTTTCTCTCTCTCTCTCTCTCTCCCTCATTCTATGCTTTTTATTCCATAATTTCATGAAATATTTTCATTTCAAATTGAATATTTAAAATTTTAAATAATCCATAAACAACTGGAACTTTTAAAACTGGATAAAGTAACAATGGAAATGGAATTTGGAAAAATTTGCATCAAAAGTAAAAAGAGACAAAATAACTTTTACACAGATGCAGAAATATGGCAGGTACAATTTTCCTTGAATTCCTTGTTGAAATTTGGTTCATAAAATTATCAAGCTAAAATATTTTTTAAGGCAAAGTATCCATCATTGTATTATGGTCTGCCCAGGGCACCTGCAGCTTTACCATATGTCTCAACTGTTTATTGAAATGGAGACTGTGAGATGTTGTTTTCAATCTGACCCCATCATATCTAAATCCATGGAAAGGGCTGAGGTTGAAAGCACACAGTCAGAGGAGACAGCATGACCACCTATGTCTAGATTGTACTGGAAAGTACTTCTTATAAACTGGAAGCATCCTCTCCCATCACATCTAAAACCCTGGAATGCCATTTAGTAAAGATAGATGCCAGGATGGCAGTGCATCCAAGAATACAGTGCCAAAATCTTACTCCCAAATGCCAAATGCCCCATCTCTTCCCAATTTCCAGAGCTTCATAATGAACATAATGCCATAAGAAGTATCTGAGTACTACTTGCTACTGGAAGACCTGCCACCACAGTGTACACCTATACCTAGAGTAGCTGTGATGCTTCTATAGCCTGGCATGAAGAATCCTAAAATTAACTGAGGCAAAAGCTAAGGAATATGACTAAAAGCATACTAGGGTAAAAAAGGAAATAAGATAAAAGCACAGATACCAGGAAGCAAAACTGTCACAAGTTTCATCCCTTTTATATGGGATCATTCCTGTGTGCAGTGTCCTTGGTAGGCACACAGATCACATGGTAATGTTAACAGGAAGAAATGGAGAGTCCTCCTTCCCCCCAGTTCTTCCAGGTTATACAGTATTTCTCCCAGAACTCTTTAGTTTCTGTAGTTCCTCCTTCTGTTATTCTAATAGCAAGCAAAGAAGTACTTAGCCCCTTGTTTGAGCCACTTAAGTATTTAGTGCCTTTTTTCAGTTCAAGTTTCTTTTAAACATTGCCCATGGTTATATCATCTTTGTTAAGAAGCAGAACTTGTGAGCCCCAGATTTTTTGAACCCCAGAACTTGTGAAGCCCTTTTGCTGATGCAATAGGAAGGGAAGGAGGTAATGCCCATATATAAAGGGAAGCCCAAATTGGGAGAAAGCAGAATTGAGAAGAGGGTGCTTGTAGTGGCAGAATTGAGAATGTAAACTTTGTGGTGGCCAGGCACTCTGTTTGTCTGACTTGTTTGTATTAATTTGTGTTTGTAACACTTTGTACAGAAGCCCTGAGACCTTACCGGAAGCCCTGAAAGAGGATGTTTTTTCTGCTTACAAAAGTCTTAGAGGAGAGTTTCAGAGGTCCTAGGACTTTATTGATGATTTGTGTTGACCTCTTGGATCATTTTTGTGGGTTTCTGTTGATTTCACAGGCAGATAGTGAATTGAAGATGGCACCAGCAATGTGTTTGAATGTTGTTTTGGCTCTGTTAAGCTTTGTCTTCCCAGAAACAGAAATTGTGAAGGACTTGAGGTGGACTGGACTCTGAGAGCTTCAATATGGAACTGGAAGAGGAACTGGATGAGGAGCTGGACAAGGACCTGAGAGCTGCCTACCTGTTAATCCAGGTGATGGTTGGGTAGATCGGGCAGGAGCTGGACACATGAAAGAGGATCCATGGAATTTGGGATCCAGAGTCAAGTCAAGAAGAAAAGATCTCTCCTTGGGTACTTAGGGCTGACAGGGAAGATGTCATAGCTTCTCTAGGTATGGGTGTAGACTCTTAAGGATGATTGAGTTAAGGATGATTGGAAACTAATCTGCAATCAAAAAGAAGACTTTTTGACTGAGAGATTAAGACAACGTGACCTGGGGGTGGAGACCTTTGACCTATGAACTTTCTGTTCCTTAAGGAGGATTGCCCTTTAATGATAATTGAGTTAAGGACTTACTGAATGATATGTTTTGTTTAAAACTATGTAGCCACTTTAGTGATAAGTTCTTAAGTTATAATATTGGGAATGCTATACTTTGGTTTCTGTGAATTTTTTGCTGTAATTTATTGCTGAATAAATAGAGAGTTTGTTTTGCTGAGGTTAGCAAGTCTGGGCCTAGCTGCCAGCTGAGTGAAATAAAGGGAGAGAGAGGGAGAGAGCTTCTAGCTGAGTAAAGGAAAGAGGGAGAGAGATGTATTCCATAGTCTATTGCAGAACCATTTCATACAGAGCCAAAGATACATGGAAGATACAAGGTTTATATACCCTTAGCAGAATGCAAGGAACCACCCCTGGTCTCAATCTTTCTCTACCCCAGCCCAAAGCCAATCACTCGTTAAGCTCTTTATCCTAGGACCATGTGCAGAGGCACAAACAGGGTGTTACAATCAAGACTTGCAAATTAACTCAGTACTTTCTTTAGATATTCATGAAACAAATGAGAGCATCCACCCAACAAGATTATACTTTCCTTGCATAACTGCCTAATGACCTTTGTAGAACTGGGGAGATAATGTGGCCAAGTACCCTGAAAGTCTTGGCCTACAATATTGCTATAGTATGTAATAAGAAGCTGCTGTTGAAAGCAGCTCTGAAAGCTACTCCTGCTTGGCTTTACAATTATGAAACCCTGTAAATTAGGAAGAGATGGGACAGATATGAGGAACCATGATCTTTCAGAGGATAAATTACAGCCATTTCTTCTTTAACTATAATTCTCCTTGTCCTACATAGACTTCTATGGTTCTACGGTAGAATATGTAACGTAATGTAGAAATACATATAAAAAAACTTAGGAAAAAAATCTTCATGATAGGGCATTAATGTATTCAATTTGGAATATGGCATTTGGGAGTAAGATTTTGACACCGCCGTTCTGGCTTTCTTCTGTACCAAAAGACATTCCAGTGTTTTAGATGGGATGGGAGAAGATGATTACTGTTCATGAGAAGTAGTTTCCAGGTGGATCAACAGCAACTGTGGCAGTTTCCAGAATTATTGCCCCATAAATGCCAAAGACAAATTAAAAGGTCAGTGAAGAACTCTGTTGAAACTAGAGTGAAGTCAAGACTCTTCCCCAAGAGCAAGAAGTGGCTGTTGCACCATGGCCATGTAGCTGCCTCCACATGGCTTCTTCAGAGCACCTGGCCTGCAGATTGTAAGAGGGCCAAGTGACCATTCAGAGGGTAATTGCTCTTGCCTTAACCTCCCTGGATCTAGACATGGTCTTGGCTAGTGGTTCTGAGGTATGTGACCAGTGAGCCAGAGCTTGTGGGGGTAGCAGAGAGAGCACATAACTAATAGCTCCAGCACATGTGAAAACCCCAGCAATTTGGGACAAAACTCTTCTCTCTGGAAGCAGAGTCCTACTGTGGTAAAGAGCTCAAAAGTCGAGTAATTGAGTGGCAACATGAGGAAGCAAAGGAAGAAAAACAAGCACAGCAATCAAATCTTAGATTACTTTTTGAGAGACAAAAGAGGATCAAAGAATGGAATGGGAGGAAGACAATGAAGTTAGAACTCCCACATCAAAAGTTTTGAAGAAAAATATGAATTGGTTATAGAAAATGGAGGAGCTCAAGAAGGATTTTGAAAATCAATTAAGAGAAGTAGAGGTAAAATTGGAAAGAGAAATGAGAATGATGCAAGAAAACCATGAAAAGAGAGTCAACAATATGACTGAAGAGAATAACACCTTAAAAACTAGATTAACTCAAATGGCCAAAGAAGCCCCAAAACCTAATGAGGATAAGAATGCCTTAAAAAGCCAAATTTTCTATATGGAAGAATTTCAAAAGCTCACTGAAGGGAATAATTTCTTCAGAAATAGATTTGATCTAGGGGGCGACTAGGTGGCGCAGTGAATAGAGCACCGGCCCTGGAGTCAGGAGTACCTGAGTTCAAATCCGGCCTCAGACACTTAACACAAAAAACTAGCCATGTGACCTTGGGCAAGTTACTTAACCCCAACTGCCCTCCAAAAAAAAAAAGCAAAAAAAAAAAAAGAAATAGATTTGATCCAATGGAAACTAATGACTTTATGAGAAATCAACATACTATTAAACAGATCTGCTAAGAACTGATGAGGCATGGCTGTGTTTCTGGTATTTTATCTGTCTGTTTTGATGTTGTTTTGCTAGATTCACCTGACAGTGAAGGACAGTGCTGCTGTTGTAGAGGTGCTGGAAGCTGACTGTTGGTTCAGAGGCCCTAAAGCAGATTTTCTTGTGGTACCTTCACAGAAATTCTGGAAGAGAGTCTTGCTGATGTTTTCAGGAGTTCTGGGACTGTTCTACAGGCAGAGAGTGACTTGATGAAGATACTGACTTTAGCTTTGTTGAGCCTTATCTCCCCAGGAACCGAGATTGCTGAGGGCTTTCCTCAGGTCAAGATGAAATACAGGCTTTTCCTTGGGTTTTCAATGCTGAGATGATATCTTAACCTTGTTATAGCTTAAGGGTGGATGGCTTTTTGTGCTCTCCTGCCCCTTTTGAGAAAGTGCTTGGTGTTAATGGATGGTATTGTAATTATTTTGTGTCCAGGGATGGGAAACCTTAGGCCTCTTTGTGCTCTGTGATTGACCAAATGAATGTACTTTGTTTATGATTGGAAACTGATCTCCGCTTGAGAAGCAACTTTGACCGACTAAAGGTTGAGTGGTTGAGTAGTACCTGGATTGAATTGAGAATTTAACTTGCTAAAAAATGAGTTACACCATATTTTGACTTTCTCTGTTCTGTGAATGTTTGCTGAATAAGTGGGGTTTATTATGCTGGTAATGTGAACCTTGGAAGTTGCCTTTGCTTGACATTACACATATGAAAATTGCCTAACTACATCCTTTGGCTATTTATCAATGGGTGAATGACTTGTATTCTTATATCTTTGACTCAGTTCTCTACATATTTTAGAAATAAGTCCTTTATCAGAGACATTGGTTGTAAAAATTATTTCCCAGCTTTCTGCTTTCCTTCTAATTTTGGTTGCATTGACTTTGTTTGTGCAAAACTTTTTAATTTAATGTAATCAAAATTATCCATTTTCCACTTCATAATTTTCTGCATCTTCTTTGGTCATAAATTCTTTCCTTCTCCATAGATCTGACAGGCAAAATATTTTTTGATCTCCTAATTTGCTTACAGTTTCACCCTTCGTTTCTAAACTGTGCACACATTTTGACCTTATCTTGATATATGGTCTAAGATGCTCTTTCATTCCTAGTTTCTGCCATACTGTTTTCCAGTGTTCTCAGCAATTATTGTCAAATACTGAGTTCTTATCCCAGAAGCTGTAGTCTTTGGGTTTATCAAACAGTAGTTTACATTAGTCATTATCTACTGTGCCTTGTGTACCTAGTCGGTTCCACTTATCCACCACTCTTTTTCTTTATCAATATGAAGTAGTATTGATGATTGCTGCTTTCTAATATAGTTTTATATTTGTCAAATCCAGACCACCTAGGTGAACTACTCTTTGGTGAAGTGTTTAATATTAGTTTTTTCTAGATTATCTGGATAAAGCAATAAGCTACAGAAATTCGAAGTTCCAAAGCATCCCAAAAACATGAATGTCAGTTGAAAACCTGACACAAGGGTTACAGATGGATGCTACTTCTCATAATTATGTTTAAAGACATTGATTTTTATAATTAATGACAAAATGTCAATTTATTATAGATCTAAATTATTTAACGTGATCACCCAAGCACCCTTTGTGCCACTCTTAATGATGCAGTTTATTATGTCTCTTCATTGTATACACATTTTATTTTCTCTACTAGATTATAACTGTAGTGAAGGCAAGAGTGTTTCCTTATTCATCTATAGAAAAAGCCATTGAGTCTTACACACAAAATAAAAAAGAGAGGACATTTAGTTCAACATACTAGCCCCATATGTTAATCCTCTCTCTTTCCTTGAGCAGGCCATTGCAACCTCTCAACACCTACAGTGATAGGGAACTATTGCCTCTATAGACAGTATAGTCTACTTTGGAACAAATATATAGCCAAAAATTTTGTCTTTTTAAATTTCCACCAACTTATCCTACCAATTCTCCCTAGAATTAGAAAAATAATACTCCCTAAATCAGATGAAAATCCTTCAAGAATTGGAAAGCAAGCAATGTTCTCAGGGTTAAGGTGAAGCATAACACCATATGGTTAAGTATAGCAATGTAGAGATATGTAGATACAGATATATAGATATACAGGTACAGATACACATATTTACATAGTGCTCAACTGAATTCTCCCCCACAAAAACTAATTTCTGTTTTTTATTTCTAACTTGGCACTAATGAACATATTTTTCATTACTATGAAAGATGTCTACCTAAAACTTTACCAATCTATATCCTGCTCTTGAGAAGATGTGAATGTATCTACTTCATAGGATTGTTTTGAAGAAAGTAGTTGTAACCCTTCAAGTACTCTATAAGTATGTTTTGTTATAACATGAATTATACATCCTAATTTTCATTACTCCATTTTATACATACTCCTTTCTCTGAATGATATATATGTATGTATACGTATATACACATATAACAGTATAGCATGTATATTACTTTCTATTTATATCTCAAAAATATTCTCATTGACAAAAAATCTTTATAGTTAGAAAAAATTAAATTAATGATCACATTTGTCACTTACAATGGTTGACTGAGTTATGCAGTGCAAACATCATTATCCTTTTTAAAGATGAAGAAATAGAGGATCAGAGAGGGGGCATGACAGATAATAAGTGACAGAATCAAGACTTGAAACTCATTATCAAATGCCAAGTGTGTTGCTCTTTCCATTGCTCCAACCTGTCTCTCCTGTGAATGTAAAGAATACAGTTGTTCTGTGGATGTTTCTGTACTACCATCTTTTATGTGGACAGAATGGCAAGTTACATTGTTTGATAGGCTATGATGTGATAATAACTCTACTCCTAATCTCAGAGCTTATTTACTACTGCTTTGGAAAACAAAGTGAATTTAGTAGAGTCTGACAGAAATGTAACACTAACAATTGATGCAAATTACATTGTTGGTGAGATTTACGTCCATCAAGTTACTATTTGCAGTTTCATAAATTGGGCTTTTAATGTATTGCAAGCTGAAGGGCAATTTCCTTAATGCAGAAAATGGATTCTGAGGCAAAGAGACAACCTGTTCTCTGGATAATCTTAGATTTGGGGCAGGCCACCATAGAGGTGTCCAAAGCAAGCAGATAAAATGGAATATAGCATATTCCCTTCAGATTTTTTACTATTGATCTTTAGCACAAAGTCCTCTTGAAAAATCTGTACTATAAGATACAAATCTTTTTTTTCCTCAATAATTTTTCAAATCATTACATAACATATAAATTTTTAAAAAGTGTAAAATATCAAGTCTATATATAGTAAGACTAATGTTTAAACTGCAAAAATTGCTTCTTGTCTTTGAAATACCAATGTACACTTTTGAAAAGAAGAATTCCAGTCAAACAAGCATATTTTTATAAGATCAAATGAAGCTGATTGGCAGGATTGATTTTATTTTACTTTTTTCAAGAATCAATTTTTTATGAATTCTCTCCAGCCTTGTATTTTAACATGGACATAATTTTGAAATTTTAAAAGGTGATGCCAGTTTATGACAAGTTTCAGAAGCTCTGACCAAGGTGTACAAGTTCAGAAGATGCTTCCTGCAAAGAAGGAGTTTCTATTTTTCTTATCATCATATGAATATGATCTTCATAATAAGTATGGAGAAACATATTGCTAAAAGCTTACTTATCAGTCCACACTGATAAATCATGAATCATTATACTTAAGGACTGAGAGTTAATGGGGTGACTAGACTGAACAATTAACTTTTTATCTTACTAAATTCAATCACATGTTCCTGCCTGTTAGATTTCTTTTCTTAGTTCCTATTATTAACCGTTATCTCTGCTTTTTTCATGCCATCTGTATATTTGATGAGCCATCTATGTATGTCTCTATTTTCCAAATCACTAATAAAACACATATATAGCATAGGGATGAACATAATTTATCCCCTAATTTATGTGAGTTCCATTGACCTTTCACTTAGTCCTTGTTTCTTATGGATTGGTAGTTCTGGAAAATGTCACAGCTGCCAGTGATTCACGTGCTTCAGCCACAGCTTGTCCTGGAGGCCCTAGGTCTCCAGCCCCAGGCTCATGAGTTGCTGGTCTGGGATCCCAGTATGCTGCAAGGAACCCCTCCTGCCTGCCAGGCTGCCTTCAGTGGGGTCCTTTTTTCTCTGTCATTTTATGAATTATGGAGCTCTAAGATTTGTTTAGAGTCATATTTTATGAGTATTTGAGGTGGTTATGGGGAGAGCTGAGTTGTTTTGCTACTTCTATGATGCCATCTTGTCTCTGCCTCTTCAATCTTTCCAGTCCTGGCTGGAGAAGAATTTGAGATTAGCAGTGTTTCCTGGTATCAGGAAACCATGAAAATGATGAGGTCACCCTAAAATGTTGATATTAGAGGTTTAGGGATGCTCAAGACCTTAATGAGTAGACTTTTAAGGAGCCTCAGTATCTGTGAGGCTTGTACTGCACAAGCAGTCCAGAATCATCTGACACAGAATGAGTCTGTGATAGATCATTCTCTGGCACTCTCTTAATGCACATCTTTTGATCTTATCCATAAGAAGGGCATGAAATATTTTCTCCAAGTTTTTTTTTCTTAAGCTAGGTAAACTATATCCAGATCATTCTTCTAATTTAACCCTTCAGAAAAAAATTGATTTTAGAGTAACTTTTACCACCATTTCCCTTTTCATACAAGTAAACACCAGATCAGGGAGATCTTGAATCATAATTTAAGATATCTGTATGCTATTTCTTGGAATAAAAAGAGTACTTAAATAGGGGAGTGATAGAATCAAAGTTACTTGTATGTAAGAATATATTTGAATGGCTTTGGTGTCTGTATGTATGGTCTCTTATTGTTTTCATATGCATTTATATGTGCTTTGTTTTCTCTAATATTGGATATTAACATCCCCCTTTTTTTTCCAAACCAGTGTTAGAAAGCATGATTTTATTATTTTGTGTTAGCAACTAGAGTCAATTGCTTGCCTTGTAACATTCAATGGAAGACTGGACATTTCCTATGCCACAATTGATGCAGAAGGTAACTATTATTGCCTCTTGTCTCTTTTGAAAGTTTGCATAGTGATTCCTAACCCAGTTTTACAAAAAAAAAACACCTTCATCAGATCAACAAGTCTGTGAGTAGGGCCCATTTGAATAGCAGTTTTATTATTTGGATAAGTTTAATGTCCCATTGATTTCCCTCTACTATAGAATTGCAAGAAAGAGTAAAATTTAGCAGCATTACTCTTAGCACACCTCTATTTGCATTTTTTTTCCTTTGCTACTTTACCATCAATGTCCTGAAAGTGAAGGAAGCTGTTTATCAGAGACATCTGGGAGGAGCAATGTCTTTCACAAACTGATAAGCCATAGAAGAGGTGTTAAATGTAGTGGCAGAGTAACAATTCCCCACTATGGCGAGAACCCAAATGATTTCAGTTTGTGGACTGCCTCCACTTTGAGACTTCAGTTATTTTTTTTTAACAAATCTCTTAATTTGGGTGAATTCTACCCACTCACTTACCCCCTCCCAAATCAGAAAGCCCCAGGTCTATTCTCCAATAGAAATCATTCACCTAATACTTAGTCTTTTTCTGTATAGTAATTATTGTTTTTTAATTTATAAAAAAACCCATGCAAAATCTGAATTTAGGGTCTTTGTGCCTGAAGGGCATTTAAACTAGTTTATTATGCTTGTCTTGCTAATAAATTGTGTAGCTCAAAATCTGTATCCTCAATTATTAGAAATTTAGCTGTAAGAGTTTTTGATAAGGTCAGCCAGGATTTTAAGAGGAGATCCTAGTCCCAATGATGGCTTATCAAAAGAAAAAAAAACAAAACTACCCAGAGTGTTACAAGTCAATATTTTACCAAATGTCTTCTTTTGGGAAGACTACCTCTAAGGATGCACTCCCCCTTGATCTCAATTTATTTTGAGCTAAGATAAGCAGACATACTGCTGGAAAAGCTACATTATTGTTAGGAAAGCACCCTTATAATGGTATCCAGTAATAGAATACCAAAAGGAACCACCTTGGAAAAACAATTTATACCCTGGGACCAGGGGAAGCTCCTGGTTCAACCAGGAGTTACCAAAAAGTACTCTATCAAATTATATGAAATTTGTTCTAAAACTCCAAAATATTCATCTGGTAATTTGTTTTGTCCCCAATACATCACTCATCATTATTGCAAATTAAAAATATTAAGGCTAGCCATTGAAAATCTTCATTTCTCAAGCAATATTGGTTTTCCTAGAGCACTGTTTCTGACAGACTGTGCCAAACACACATAAAGGAGTTTCTTCTTTATATCCTGTCTTGGTTGTACCTATCTAGCCTTTTCTACCTAGCACCACTCTTTCTGCAACTATTGGCTTTTCTACAGCATGCTGCTAGACTCACTGCTATATAGACTTTCCCCCTTCCTTTTTTCTCTGCTCCTCCATTGATATTCACTTCTTATTGTAGCAAATTTTCATCTCGTTTGAACCTGAGTGACATGCTGCAAGTGTCTATCCTCTCCTGGAAATGCTTATACCTGATCCAACTAATCCAGATATTCTGTTATCCATAAGACATAATCAGCTTTTCAGACCCTCTGACCTCTTCACAGGGAAGAGAGATGCTCCTAAATTGGATGACATTCCTTGGGCTTTTATGACCCAATTCCTGGTCATGTTTAGAGCTTCTAATTCCACCTGGAGAGATGTAACTGAGATGTAATTGAGACTTTACTCTCCACAGGGGAAAGAACTGTCACTTTTGTGACGGTAAATAGACAAGCCCTAGTAACAGGAGTACCTGTTGGCTCTAAGAATTTTCATAATTGGTCATTATAAGACCTTCATGACCACACCAGGCTTGATCAGGGCATGTGCGTGCATGTGTATGTGTGTGTGTGCATGTGCACACAGGGATGTGAGTGTGTGTGTTATTCGGGGAACTGAAAGTTCTAAGAAACTATCCACAAAATAATGAAACTCCTAACTACTTTCTTGAGAACCTACATGAGTGCCAAAGAGTATTTGAGATTAGACCCACTCAACCCACAAGATGCAAGGATTCTTAATATGACAGTCAGTCAGAGTCAGATATGCAAAAAATATTTTCATAAGAGTTGCCCTGGATGGCACGAAAAGTGTTGGTAAACTTAAAAGCATTGCTCAGTATGTTTTGGAAGGGAGAGATGGAAAGGAGAAATGTAGTTCAAAAGCTCAAAAAATCTTGGACCCTTCTCAAGCAGCCCTAGTTCCCATTTAAGAGATGTCAGGAAACTAGGGGAATGTCTTAGTGTTTTTATTGTCACCAGAGGGGGAAAAACATTGCCAAAGAATGTGGAATGAAGTGAGACTTATTGCACAGAAATACAGAAGGTCCTGGATGAACCCCCAGAGAGTCTTCAGTATGAGGGTGTCGTGGATGTACTAGTCCCAATTAAATAAGTCTCTACCTTTCCTCAGAACAGTGAACTCCATGTCTTTCATAAAGTTGGCAACATGATTAATGAATATTTACCAGATACTGGAGCTACTAATTTGATTTTGATGTGCAAAATTTTATTATTTGGATAAGTTTAATATCCCATTGATTTCCCTCTACTTTGAGAATTGCAAGAAAGAGTAAAATGTAGCAGAACCATTACTCTCAGCACACCTTCTCTCTGCATTTTTTTCCTTTGGTGCTTTACCAGCAATGTCCTCAAAGAGACATTGATTCTTTTTTTTAAATGTAGTATTTTATTTTTCCCAGTTACATACAAAAACAATTTTCAACATTCCTTTTTTTTAAAAAAATTAAGTTCCAAATTCTTAACCTTTCTTCCATCCCAACCTTCCTTATTGAAGTAAAAGTAAAGAAATTCAATGTAGATTATAAATTGGCCTGAGACCAATTGCGAAAGAAAACTTACACAAAAAACTCAAGAAAAAGTATGTTTTGATCTGTATTCAGACACCAAGAGTTCTTTCTCTGGGGATGGAATCTATTTTTCATCATAAGTCCTTCAGAGTTGTATTGGCTAATTGTATTGGTATGAATTGCCAAGTCATTCATGACTGATCATCTTACAATGTTATTGCTACTTTGTAGGCGGTACATTTCACTTTGCATCAGCCTATGAGGGTCTTTCCAGGTTTTTCTGAGAGAATACTGCTTATAGAATTGGACTATTCCATTATTATCACATACCACAACTTGATCAGCCATTCTAAAATTGATGAATTTCTTGAGTCTTGTATTTGAAAGTCAAATATTCTGTTCATCTTTGATCTTTTCATCAAGAAGATGTGAAAGTCCTCTATAGGATTGAATATCAATTTTTTTTTTCTCTGAAGGATCATACTCAGTTTTGCTGGGTAGATGCTTCTTGGTTATAATCTTAGCTCCTTTTCCCTCTGGAATATCATATTCCAAGTTCTCTAATCCTTTAATTTACAAGATTATAAGCCTCATGTTGTCCTGACTGTGATTCCACCATACTTGAATTGCTTCTTTCTGGCTGCTTGCAATATTTTATCCTTGACCTGAGAACTCTGCAATTTGCTTTCAACATGCCTGACAATTTTCCTTTTGGGAACTCTTTTAGGAGTCATCAGTGGATTCTTTCTATTTTTTTTTACCTTCTGGTTCTAGAATATCAGGGCAGTTTCCCTTCTTAATTTCTTAAAAGATGATGTCTACACTTTTTTTTCATCATACTTTTCAAGTAGTATAATAATTTTTAAATGGTTTCTTCTAGATCTATTTTCCAGGTCAGTTGTTTCGCCAATGAGATGTTTCATATTGTTTTCTTTCTTTTTTTCTTTTGATTTTTTTTTGCTGTTTCTTGATTTGCCATAAAGCCATTAGCTTCTGTTTTCTCAATTTTAATTTTCAAATAACTATTTTCTTCAGTTAGCATTTGTACTTTCTTTTTCCATGTGGCCAATTCTTTTTGTTAAGGCATGCTTCTCATCTTTGACTTTTTGAATCTCTTTTAACACTTGGTCAGCTTTGTTTAAGTTGTTGTTTTCTTCAATATTTTTTTATATTTCCTTGACAAAGTGGTTGACCTTTTTAAAAAATGATTTTCTTGCATCACTGATTTCTCTTGATAATTTTTCCTCTATTTCTCATATTTGATTTTCAAAATCCTTTTTGAGTTCTTCCATGGCCTGAGACCAATTCATATTTTTCTTGGAGGCTTTGGATGTATGAGTTTTGACTTTCTTGTCTTCTTCTGAATGTGTGATTTGATCTTCCTTGTCACCATAATAACTTTCTATAATCACAGTTTTATTTTTCCCATTTTTGCTCATTTTTTCAGCCTATTACTTGACTTTTAATTTTTTGTCAAGTTAGGGCTCTGCTTCCTGGGAAGAGGGAACACTGTTCCATGTTTCAGGGGTTTTGTACAGCTCTTTTCAGAGATTCTTCTAGGAACCTGTAAGTTTTCAGTTCTTCCAAGGTGATATGATCTAAGGAGAGGTATTTACTATGCTCTTGGCTAGTGCTGCTGCAAGTCTCCTATGCTAGTGTTCTTTCTTGCCCTCAGACTGCCACCCAGAAGTGTAACCCATTTCTGAGTGTGGACAAAGCAGCAATACTGCCTCAGTGGTTGCAAAAATTCCCCTGTAATTTCCTTCTTCTCAGTTATTCCACCTCTCTACTCTCTGTGGGCTAAGAGCTCCAGAAGTAAACCTGGAACAGGCCTTGGGTAACTGAATCAGCACCAGTAGTGGCAGTTTCTAGACTACTCACACCACAAACACCAAAGACAACTTATAAGGTCAACAGGAAAGTTCTGCTACACCCAAATGAGTGTTGAACACAGGCCGGCACAGGCCTCACCAGCACAGTCTCAGTCCTGAAAAACCAGGAACAGGCCTGGGAGTAACTGAATCAGCAGCAGTAGCTGCTGTTTTCAGCCCACAGCCAGTAATTGTGCTTTTCTCTCAACCTGGTGCAACATTACTTTCCTGCCAACTTTCTAAATTGTCTTGGACTGAAAAACCGTTTCAATATTTTGGGGGGCTCTACAGCACTAGAATGTGTTTAGAGTCATTTTCAAAGGTATTTAGAGGTGTTTAGGGGAGAGCTCAGGTGAGTCTTTGTCTTTATTATGCCATCTTGGCTTTCAAACCTGATTCAGCTGTGCTTGTATTGGATCTCTAAATGTTCCTGGGATCTCAAGGAAGCCTCAAAACATCCCCAAATTCTCTCCTGCTATGGTTAAAATAAAAACTCTCTCAGTAGAGCATTGTTTTGTTTTTTCTGTTTCGCCAATTCTGTCAATGTATTAATCCATTATTTTTTTTTAATTTAGGGTCGTTATTTCCTGCTCCCCAGTGGATCTCTATCCTTGCAACTTCCTGAAGACTCTCTCTGTTCCCTATATTGGTGCAGAATGCCCAAAATAATTCTGATGACAGTCTAGGGCTTCTATTTGACATTTCTGATTCTCTATGGATAACTTCATTCTCAAGTGAAGAATTGTTAAAATCCATCTTTCTCATTACCATCAAGACTAAGGTAAGTTCCCACCGTCTACTCCTAGATATCCTTTATTCAGGGAGAGTATTAAAGGTTTATAACCATTATTGACTCTCTGAGAGATCAAAGTTCTATTACTCTATATAAATCACCCTGTAATACTCCAATATTTCCTACTAAGAAACCCAAGTAAGGTCCTGATGGCAAACATATTTATCACTTTGTGTAAGATTTATATGCTATTAATACTTATGTTATAACCTAGCACCTATCGTACAATCCTAGCACCAGTTCCCAATCCTACAGCCACTGTCTCCTCAATTATCTGTTTTTCTGTGATAGATTTTTGATCAGCCTCCACCACCCCCACCCCGGCTTTTTTATACCCTGACATTTAGTATCTGGTTGTCTTCATCTGGAAGAAGACACAATGGATGTTGACTTATCTGCCTCAGGGGTGCAAAAGAATCCCTAAACTGTTCTCTCAAATCTTGCAACAGTAGTTAGCTTCAATCACTTTCATGAACTCCTCCCTGGTTTAGTACATTGATGATCTCCTATTAGTGGTACCATTCTCTTCTTCAACTCCATGTAAGGGGTCATAAGTTTTCTAAACTGGTTATGACTCCTCCACCCCAAGAGGAGTACCTCAGTTTCAATCTGTCTGCTGGCATTAACAGTCTCCCTAAAGTGCACACAACATTGTCAACAACTGTCAATTTCCATGGCCAAATAAAGTATTATGTGGTATTTGGGGAGTTGCTGGATATTGCTGCCAGTGGATTTTATCCTATGGTAAGATCACCAAAACTCCAGTTTTCCTATCCAAAGATAATATCTCAGAACTTTTGCACCTTGAACCAGAACATCATACTGCCCTTGAAGACCTGAAGAAAGCCCTGTTATCAACTCCAAGTATGGGACTTCCAGATCACAGTGAACCCTTTTCTCTTTTTGTACATGTAGTTTAAGCTGCTAAATTGGTTGTACTTATACAAGCTTGCCTATTGGACTACCAAAATGCAACCATTTATACTCACTCTTGCTTTATCTTTGGAGTTTGTTATTCTACTAGAGTGCTATGGTTGCCCAGAATTTCTTGACTTCTTCAGGTAAAATCATTGGGAACTCACAATATATCACTTTTCTACCCACCTTATGACTTCGTAGTGATCTTGTGATTGTCCATTGTTCTGCCTACGCTAATGGTACCAACACTATTTCAAGAAGTCAGAATAGTGCTGATGCAAAACTTGCTGCCTATGATGGCTCTGTGCATGTGTTTCATGTTTCTGCCTCTGATAATGTTGATTTCTCCCTATCTTATAATGACATGGAATAGCAAAGTGAAAATATTTTTTTCATGTTAAGCAGGTATCTCAGGGACTGTGGAAAGCAAACCACCCCTCCTTCAGAATTTCTATCAACAGGTATGTCTGCCCATAAGGGGTAACATTTGACACCCAAAGAATTGTTGATATGAGTTGGAGGATATTAGTTACCCCTGGTGTGACCCCTGTTGCTCTGTGTAGGTGTGCATCTTGTCCTACTCGTGAGGTGTTTAATAAACATCCACTCTATGTTGCTGCTTTCATGGTCACCCTCTAACTTATATTCTCCTTTTTTGAACTTGCAAATTGTTTTCATATGCATACCTATGTCTGCCTACTATAGAATATGTCTCCCTCATTGTCTTGGTCAGCTCACTCAAGGATCAAGGCATTTTTCAATTCTAAGGAAAAAGTGAATTTTGTGACTAAATTTATTCTAAAAAAATATTGTGCCCTGGTTTGACCCTCCTGTTCACACTGACTCAGTTGGAGGGTCTCATTTCAATACCATGATTTTCCCCCAAATTTATTCTTGTCTTGGGGTATTTCCAAAATTTTATACTACTCAGCACCCCTAGAGTTCTGAGTAGGTTGAATATATGAATAAAGGGCTGGAGAACTGGGTTAGCAATTTTATTTTCTGAAACACACTTTAAATGGTCTGAAATGCTCCCCTTTACTTTGTTTCATCTGTGAAGTAGACCAAGGACGTGGGAGGAGATTGCATCTTTATATTTTTTAAAAATGTTTTTGGCCATCCTTCTATAAAGCAAAAATCTATCTCCACAGTATGAATATAATTACTTTGAGGAGATACTTCTGTTGCTCCTTATATACAAATATTACAAAATATACTGAGAGAAATTCATCACTCAAATGCTATAATACGGACTGGGCCTTTGGGATTTTTACTACATGCTTGTCACCATGGAGAAAGGGTCTACATCAAATATTTTCAGCATACCAACAAAACTCAACCTGCCAAAAAAGGCCCATTCCAAGGCAGGAGGCATCTCAACAAGCCCCACATTCGCTGACCAGGGGTAATTCCCAAAGTCCAGGGTGGTGGAACCAGCAAGTGCTAACACCAGAAGCCCAGGTGTGCCTTAGCACAATCAGGGAAATCTGCAGACACCAGCATGGCAAGCTGACAGTTGCTGAGCCTGCCTGAACTCTAGCCCAGGCCTCAGAGGCAGAAATCTAAAGTGGTCAGACCACCCTTTCTTTACCCCTTACTCTGTGAGCCTCAGGGTACACAAAGGGAAACACAAAATGTCATGGGCTTGGCCTCAGTCTAGACACCCAGGGGCCACAGCACACAAAGTCACCAACTCCTAGCTCCCAGCTTGAGAAACATGGGTCAGAGGCTTCTGTAACCAAGAAAGCAGAAGCCGACTTTAAAAGTCAATAAGTAGGGAATCACAATGGGCAGAGAGAAAGTTGGAAAAACAAAAGCAAAAATGATAGGATCCTATTATTGCAAGCAAGGAGAAACAAATTTAGGAGGGGACAGGATTGACTCTATACTCACACTTGAGGCCACAGAAGGGAATATGAACTCATCTCAAGCCCAAAAAGCAAGGTTATTAAAAGTCAAAATAGAGAGGTAGAAGATAAATTGACCAATTCTTTTAAAATTGCAGTTGCCAAAAGGAAAAAAAAATCTGACTGAAGAAAACAAATTCTTAAAAAGTAAAATTTGGGAATTGGGAAGGGAGGTTGAGAAACTAAGTGGAGAAAATAAATTACTAAAAATGAAATCTGAGCATATGTGAAATGAGCTTCAAAAATTAACTGAGCAAAATAATTAACTAAAAATTAAAATTAGTCGTATCAAAGCTAAAATCAGTAAAACAAAATTAGAAGAAAATGTAAAATATCATATTGGAAAAATGATTGACTTAGACAAAAGATTTAGGAGAGATAATCTAAGAATTATTTGTCTACCATAAAGCTATAATGAAAAAAAAAATAAGCGTGGGCATCATCTTTCACCTTGGGTTCATTGTCCTGGGCATTATCAAAGAAAGTTGTCCTGAGGTCCTAGAACCAGTGGGTAAAATAATTATTGAAAGAATCCACCAAACACCTCCTGAAAAAGATTCAAAATTGAAAAATCCAAGAAATACTGTAGCCAGATTCTGAAATTGTCAGGTCAATGAGAAAATGCTGCAAGCAGCCAGAAAGAAACAATTCAAATATCAAGGAACAAAAGTCAGGATCATGCAGTACCTGACAACTTTTACATTAAAAGACTGGAGGGATTGGAATATGATATTTTGTAAGGCAAACGAGCTTGGACTGCCACCAAGAATCAACTATCCAGCAAAACTGAGCACAATCTGTTAGGCCAGGACATGGTCATGCAATGAAATAAGGAGCTTTTAGATGTTTCTGATAAAAAAGCTAGAGATCAATGTAAAATTTGATCTCTAAATATAAGACTTAAGAGAGACATGAAAAGATATAGAGGGAAAACATGCACACACACACACACACACACAGACAACTTGTGATTCAATAAGAGTAAACTGTTTACATACCTTTGTGGGAAGCTGATACCTGTCAATATTGAGAACTGTATTATTATAGCAACATTTAAAAGGGGTATATGTAGATAGAGGGTGTGGGTATAAATTAATTTATCTGATGATAAAAAACCTTATTAAGGGGTACAAAGGGATTGTAGTGGCAGAAAAGGAAAGGAAGAGGCAGAAAAGGCATAAACACATACTATAATAGACAGAAAGAAGGGAGGGAGATGAAAATTATATGACCTTTACTCTAATTGATTGTGGTTCAAGGAGGGAATAGCATAAACAGTTAAGTATAGTATTCTAAAATGAAGAGGAACAAAAACTCATTACAGTAGATGGAAAGAAAGATGGGAGAGGAGCACAGTATGAGATTTACTTCCTTCAGGTTGGATTTAAGGAGTAAATAACATACTTTATTAAGTATAAAATTTTATTGTGTCTTACAGGAAGGGGCAAAAGGGGAATGGGGGAGGAGGTTGAAAGAAGAGGAAAAATAGAAAGGGGAAAAGGTAAATAAAAGGAGTGGGGTCAGTAGGGAGTAGGGTCAATAGGGAAGGGATACTGAATTCTGAGGAAGTGGTCAAAAGGAAAACATTTAAGGAGGGGTAGAGAGAAATAAAAAGCATAAACAAAGGAGGGAATAGGATGGAGGGAAAGACACAGATAGTAATCATAACTGTGAATGTGAATGGGATGAACTCTCCCATAAAATGGAAGTGGATAGCAGAATGGTATCTTAATGATCCTATTAGGATACTAATGATCCTAAAACCATGATCCTACAATATGCTGTCAACAAGAAACAAATCTGAAACAGGGAGATACACACAAAGTAAAGTAAAAACGCTGGAGTAGAAGATATTTTGCTTCAGCTAAAGAAAAAAAAGCAGGAGTAGCAATTCTTATCTCAGATAAAGCAAAAGCAAAAATAGATCTAATTAAAAGAGATAAGGATGGAAACTATATCCTGCTAAAAGGCACCATTTATAACAGAGCAATATCATTACTAAACATTTGCACAATGTAGTATAACATCCAAATTTATAGAGGAGAAGTTAAGGGAAATAGAGGAAGAAACAGATAGCAAAACTATACTATTGTGGGACCTCAATCTCCCCCACTCTGACTTGATAAATCTCACATCAAAGTAAACAAGAAAGAAGTTAAGGAAGTGAATAGAATTTTAAAGAATTTAGATATGATAGACTTCCGGAGAAAATTGAATGGGAATGAAAAGGAATATATACCTTCTTCTCAGCAGTACATGGCACATATGCAAAAATTGACCATATACTAGGGCATAAAATCCCCACAATTCAGTGAAGAAAGGTATAAGTATTGAATGCATCCTTCTCAGATTGTGAGGCAATAAAAATTTTATAAAGGGCCATGGAAGGATAGACTAAAAATGAATTGGAAGCTAAATAACTTAATCCTAAAGAATGAGTGGGTCAAACAAGAAATTATAACCACAATAAGTAACTTGATTCAAGAGAATGACAATAATGTGACAATATGCAAAACTTTTGGGATGCAGTAAAAGCAGTTCTTAGGGGAAGCTTTATATTCCTGAATGCATATATAAATAAAACAGGGAAAATGGAGCTCAATAAATTGGGCATGCAGCTGAAAAAGCTAGAAAAGGAAGAAATTGAAAATGCTGAATTAAATACTCAATTAAAAATCATGAAAACCAAAGGAGAGATTAATAAAATTGAATTTAAGAAAACTATTAAATTAATAAATAAAACTAAAATCTGGTATTATAAAAAAACAATAAAATTGATAGGCCTTTAGTCAACATGATAAAAAAAGTCAGAAGAAAGCCAAATTATGAGTATTGAAAATGAAATGGGAGAATCCACCTCCAATGAAGAGGAAATTAAAACAACAGTTATGAATTATTTTGCCCAATTGTATACACATAAATTTGGCAATCTTAGTGAAATGGATTAATATTTACAGATATATAAATTGTCCTGGTTAACCTAAGAGGAAGTAAACTACTTAAATAACCCATCTCAGAAAAAGAAATTGAAGAAGTCATCAATGAAGTTCCTAGGAAAATATAGTCAGGGGCAGATGGACTTATGAGTGAATTCTAAAAAGCATTTAAAGAAAAATTGACTCCAATACTTTACAAACTATTTGGGAAAAATGGAGAAGGAGTCCTACCAAATTCTTTTTACGAAACAAATATGGTACTGGTATCTGAATTGGAGAGAAACAAAACAGAGAAATAAAATAATAGACCAATTTCCCTTATGAATATAGATGCAAATATTCTAAATAAAATGATAACAAAAAGACTATAGCAACTTTGATCAGGTAGGATTTATTCCAGGAATGCAAGGATGATTCAATATCAGGAAAACTATCAGTATAATTGATCACATTAACAGAAAAGAAAAAGCAGAAACCATATGGTTATCTCAATAGACACAGAAAAGGCTTTTGACAAAATACAACATTCATTCATATTATAAACTCTAGAAAGTGTAAGAATAAATGGAGTCCTCCTTAAAATAATAAGTAGCATCTATCTAAAATCATCAGCAAGCATTACACGTAATTGAGATAAGCAAGTAGCATTTCCAATAAGATTAGGGGTGAAACAAAGCTGTGCACTCTCACCCCTCTTATTCAGTCTGGTACTAGAAATCTTAGCAATAGCCATAAGAGAAGAAAAAAAATGAAGGAATCAAATTAGGTAGAGAAGAGACTAAACAATCACTCTTTGCGGATGATATAATGATATATTTAGAGAATCCTAAAGAATCAAGTAAAAAATTACTTGAGGTAAAAATAAATTTGGCAAAGTTTCAGAATATAAAATAAAC
>CM053595.1:265979147-265999884 GCA_028646575.1 Pseudocheirus occidentalis | reverse complement strand
ACATGAAATGAAATCCAACAGTAAGAGATAGAAAGAGAAATCCCATTTAGAGTTACTGTAGACATTATAAAACATTTCGGCATCTACTTGCCAAAAGAAACCCAGGACTTATATAAACACAATTACAAAACACTTTTCATACAAATAAAGTCAGATCTAATTAACTGGAAAAACATCAGTTGCTCATGGCTGGGTTGAGCTAATATCTTAAAAAAGGATAATTTAAACTAAATTAAATTACATATTTAGTACCATACCAATCAATCTCCCAACAAATTATTTTGTAAGGCTAGAAAAATAGTAGGAAAATTCATTTGGAAGAATAAAAGGTCCAGAATATCAAGGCAATTAATGAAAAGAAATTCTAGGGAAGGTGGCCTAGCCATATCAGATTTTAATCTGTATTATAAAGCAACAGTCATCAAAACTACTTGGTCCTGGCTGAGGAATAGAGTAGTGGATCAATGGAACAGATTGGGCACATGAGACTCAGAAGCCAATGATTATGGCAATCTATTCTTTGATAACCCCAAAGACCCCATTTGTTAGGATAAGAACTCACTCTATGACAAAACTGCTGGGAAAACTGGAACATAGTATGGCAGAAGTTGGGCATAGACCAATATCTAACACCATGTACCAAAAGAAATTCAAAATGAGAGCATGATCTACATATAAAGGCTGATACTGTAAGCAATATGGGAGAGAAAAGGAGAGTTAACCTGTCAGATCTATGGACAAGGGGAAGACTTCATGACAAAACAAAAGTTACAGAGCATTATGAAATGAAAAATGGTTAATTTTAATTACATTAAATTGAAAAGTTTCTGTAAAAATAAAGCTAATGTAGCCAAGATTAAGAGGGAAGTGGAAAATTGGGAAGAACTTTCACAGCCAATGTCTCTGATAAAGGCCTCATTTCTAAAATATACAAAGAATTGAGTCAAATCTATAATACAAGCCATTCCCCAATTCACAAGTGGTCAAAGGATATGAATAGACAGTTCTCAAAAGATGAAATTTAAGATATTTATAATCATATGAAAAAATGCTCTAAATCCCTATTGATTACAGAAATGCAAATCAAAACAACACTGAGGTACCACATCTCACCAATTAAATTGACTAAGATGACAAAACAGGAAAATGATAAATACTGGAGAGGATGTGGAAAAACTGGAACACTAATGCATTGTTGGTGGAGTTGTGAACTGATCCAACCATTCTGGAGAGCAATCTGGAACCATGCCCAAAGAGCTATAAATAAGTGCATATCCTTTGACCCAGCAATACTATTTCTAGGGTTATATCCCAAAGACATCAGAGAAATGGGAGCAGAACTCATATGTACAAAAATTTTTATAGTGGCTTTTTTTGTTGTGGCAAAGAATTAGAAATCAAGGAGATGGGCTGAATAAGTAGTAGTATATGAATGTAATGGAATGCTACTGTGCTATAAGAAATGAGGAGCAGACGCACTTCATAATCACCTGGAGAGACTTATGTGAACTGATGCTGAACGAGAAGAGCAGAAGCAGGAGAAATCTGTCCACAATCACAGATACAACGTATGTATAATGCCTAACTTCAATACAATGGGCTCCTCTCAGCAACATAAGGTTATAATATAACTCCAAAAGACTCTTGATGGAAAGAAGTATCCACATCCAGAGAAAGAGTTGTGGAGTCTGGATGCAGATTGAAACAAACAACTTTCTCTGTTTCTTTTTTCATTGTTTTGTTTTGTTTCCTATTTCCCACTGATCACTCCATTCAGTATAATTCTTCTTTACCACCTGACTAATGATTAATGTGAAGATATTTGTAGATGTTCTATTTGAGTGTGTGCCACCCTGATGGGGTTGGGGGGGGGGGGAGGAGAGGAAGGAGGAGAAAAGTTGAAACTCAAGGGACTGTGGAACTGAATGTTGTAAACTAAAAGTAAAAAAAAACCAATTTAAAAAAAAGACAACTCTAAAAGACTCATGATGGAAAGAGCATCATGAAGTTTTTGGCATTGTCTTTTTTTTTTAATCCAGAGAAAGAACTGCAGGATCTTAAAGCAGGTTGAAGCACACTACTTGCTCTCTCTCTTTTTTATTTTTATTTTTATTTTTGCTTTTTGGAGGGCAATTGGGGTTAAGTGACTTGCCCAAGGTCACACAGCTAATTTTTGTGTGTGTGTGTGTGTTAAGTGTCTGAGGCTGGATTTGAACTCAGGTACTCCTGACTCCAGGGCCAGTGCTCTATTCACTGCGCCACCTAGCCGCCCATCTCTCTTTTGTTTCATTATGTTTTGTCCCTCGTTTCTCATTGTCCACTCCATTGGTTATAATCCTTCTTTACAACTTGACTAATATTTAATGTGAAGGTATTTGTAGAACCTATATTTGATTGCATGTCACCATGGGAGGAATGAGGGAGTTGAGGAAGGGAGAGAAAATTTGAAGTTCAAGAGATTTTGAAGCTGAACATTGTAAACTAACAGCATCAATTTTTTTAATGCAAAAAAATAAAGAGAAACTTTCATGCAATCCAACAGATTATAACAAAAATAAAACTACCTAAACCAAGTGACCCAGTTTAGAATCCTTCTTCTGCTTCACTTAGATTTAGAGAAGTGGCATATTAACCACCATAAAGCCTTTAGATTTCCTTTACTTTTATACATCACTGTTATTTTTAGATCCTGTATCAGTTCTAAACTATTCAAGAATCCTTCCCAGTGATCTTTAATTGGCACATAATGCCAAAAATAAGCCTACAAAAATATTATTAATTGGGCTCACAGATAATAATCCATGGGTAGGGGGCTAGCTCCATCCCCCCACCCTAGGATCAAAGGAGGGAATTATTAGAGCCAAACTGACACAATTTTGTGAACAAACTCTCTTTTAAAACTTGTTTGTTTCTGTTTCCTATAAATTACCTGATTTCATGGATTTTCCTTGTGACTCAGAAAGTTCCAAATAAGAAATTAGATTACCTAATCCCACATCTTGTTCTGTATAATGTTCATTGCTTTCTTTTAATGTATATAAATCTGTTCAAAATCTCTATTTGGAGGTTTTTTGCCTGCTGAGAGGCCTTTGATCTCGTTTATTATCCTTGTCTTACTAACAAATAACATAGCTCAGAAATCTGTTTCCTCAATTATTATAAATCTCCCCATAACACTATGGAAAAATAAATAAAGAAAAGTGTTTTAAAATGTTATCTTGCAATCACACTATGTGAGTCAGATTTGGAACAGTTTTTTTAAGAGGTCATTGTTGAGAATTTAGTCTCAATTTTCTGTTTTGTTTGTCTCAATGAACTGAATATGATAATAAAATAACTTCATGTGCTATAGAAAAATCTGACAAGGGTGAATGGTTGAAAAAAAATCATCTAACAAAGTCAAGGAAGATGAGAGAAATTTATGTTAATAAAAGATCCATTGGCTTTAGCGAAGTTCAAGTTAACTGAGAACAGAATGTGACATCACTGTCAAAAAAGTTTTGTGAACTTTGCACTAAAAATTAGGTTGTATGCCTTAGTTAAATCATGTTTATTTTAGTAGAAAGAAAAGCAGTAACCTTTAATATGACTAGAAGAGTACATTTAAGGCAGATGAGAAATGATGGAATTGGAAGATTACTTGCACAAACTTGGAATAAGCAGCCTAGGCAGAGCAAGACATAGGATGGAGTATAATATTTATCTTCAAATTTTTCATAGGATTGCAGCATCTAGAGCCAAAAGGGACCTTAATAAACATCAAATTCAGAATTTCCTTTTTAAAAATGAAGAAAATAAGTCACAAAGAATTGAAATTGTTTTTCAAACATCACAAAAATAAATAACAGAGCCAGGATTTAAATTCACATATGCCAATTTCAAATTCAAAAGTGTAGAATGATTTGTTTTTGGTGAATCCATGACAATCTTAAGTCAATATGCATTAATTAAATATCTAGGGATTTGATAATGTATTAGGAATCAAGGGGTGTACCAGAGAATCCCAGGCCCCCATCTCTTTTCTTGGAAACTTATACAAATGAATACATAGCAAACATTGGATGTGTTTACTGCATATCTGACATCATAGGTATCTTTCTTTGTTTATGTCTGATCTCAAATACAGTAAATGCTGACAATGATTGTCCCTGGAATTATTGGCAAGATTATTCAAATTGTCATGGGTGCATTTCACTCAAAGGCAATGTAATTTGAGAGCTACCCTGCTTTTAAAGAGGTCATAGTCTAATCAGAAAGAAAGAATATAGGAAACTTGAGTGGAAAAATTAGGTGGCAATACCCTATAGTCTTAGAATTCAACAGCAAGGCCATAGAAGTATATTTTTTGACGTCATTTCCAGTTAAAAATCATATAAGTTCATGATGGTGAAGAACATGAGAGTGACAAGGATGTTAGCAGGAAGGATTTTCTTTTCTTAGTCTTCAGAATTTGTGATACCTGCTGAATCAGTCTCTTGGTTTTGTATCCTAAGGGATTCCTTTCCCTGTTGATGACTGTGGGACTTGAATTGGAAGTCAGATGCAAGAATGAATTTATTCTTTGTTGATGGTTAAGTGTAGTTGATAAGTAATTGTTAATAAATGGTGATTGAGAGTGGTTTGTGTGTATTTTATTTTATGAGTCAGGAGGTAATAGGCATGGTAACCAAAAATTACATTAAATAACTAAATTGAATAAAATTGCGTATATCAAATAGTTCTTGAAATATGTTATTGCACTTTTGCTACAAAGTGTGTTCCTACTGAAAACTTCAAGCTACCTTTTTGGAATTTCCACCCTTACATTTATTCAATTCTTGTTGTGCTACACAATATATGCTTTGGGGCAAGCTATATAGCCCTTCCACAGCCTCAGTTTTTAAATAGTTAAAATATTAGAATAAATGATTATTCTAGCTCTTCTAGCTAGAATAGCTCTTAATCTAGCTTTTAATCCTATGATCGTTATTCCAAAACCTTTATTTTACATATAAGGAAACAACTTAATTCAACTGATATATGGCATCTTGTTTATAGTAAGTATACTTAAAAAAACACTCTAAGTGATAAAAAATTTAGTTATAAAAATAACTCTAAGCATTATGGGCAACACAATGGCAAGTGCAAATATATCTTAAGTCAAAGGAACTGGCTTCAAATCATACCTATGATGGCTATTATCTGTGTGAAACTTCAGCAAGTCATTCCTTGGGTCACCATAAAATAAGAAGGTTGGATTGGATGGCTTCTGAAGTGTCTTATAAGTCTAGATTTATGGAACATTCACACAGCAAACTATGTTGCATGACAGGCTAATTAAAGATGCCTCCTAAAACACATTTAGTGAAGTCAACTACACCAAACCCACTTTCGGAGGGTCCATTTTATTCTACTTCCTATGATCCTAGTGGAGCTAGAAGAAATGTTAAGATCATCCAACCCAGGCTTTTCATCTCACAGATGAAAAAAGTAGCCCAGAAGGATGAATGATTTGCCCAAGGTCATCTTGATAATAAATAGCAGGGCTAGAATTTGAAACCCACATCCACTGCTCTTTTCACTATTCCATTTGCCTTTTTTAAATGTGAATTGAAAAGTCTTATCTCTTGTAAAAAAGAAATTCTCAAATCATCAAATAAGCCACAAATTGGCATTTTGTCAATTTAGGGGGCTAGAGCCATGGAAGAAGGGTCCTGGATTCAATTCAGACAAGAATACTGGCATATATGCTTAGGGGAAAAAAAAGCAATTAACACTATATGGATGGTAAAACAGCAGTAAAAACATAATTGGGTAGGGACAAAATATCTGATTCTGATTTGAATCCATTATTCTGAGGCAAAACATTTTCAGAAGACAACATTTTAGCATACCTTTGTGTAAGGCAGGGACCAGGAAATTCAGCTATTAATAATGCTTGAAAACAGCTTCAGATGTTTGACCTTTCTCAAAGTTACTTCAAACATTCAACACTCAGCAACTGCAACAGAATGATAAGAAACCATGGCAAAAAGACTGGGGAAAAGGAGATTATCAAATACCCAACAGTTAATTTGAGTGCTCCCCTCCAACTCAGTGGGCAGCATTGGTTTGAGTCTACAATTCTTCAAATTTGTGAGAAGAAAAAACTTTTAAAATTTGCATTTTCAGTGGCCACAAATGGGAAAAATTAAAGAAAGGGCAATGCAATTTATTTACTTAAAAAAACCCCACCAACAACAACTGTTCTATGAGGTTTAAGGGAAGCTAGGTGACACACAGAGTCCAGAAGTGAGGAAAACTCATTTTCCTGAGTTTAAATGTGGCCTTAGGCATTTCCTAACTGTGTGACCCTGAGCAATTCTCTTAAACCTGTTTGCCTCAGTTTTTTGTCTGTAAAATGAGTTGGAAAAGGAAATGGTAAACCACTCCAGTATCATTACCAAGACAACCCCAAAGGGGTTCACGAAGGGTCAGACATGACTGAAAAGACTTAATAACAACAACAATGAAGATCTAAGAAAGACTGTTTCATGCAATCTAATTTCAATTCATGATTAGTACAAAGTAAGAAGTCTGGGGAAATAAGGCAAATAGTTAAAAACACATTCAATTTTAAAAAAAACTTTAACTTTTAAGTTTTATGAAGTCCAGACTTGAGAAAACATTATGTTCTCATTCATGATCCTTTTCAAAATCCAATCTTAGTATCACTTTTCATGGATTCAACCTTCTTTTCTTAAATATCTGAGATCAAATGGTAGAGTCAAGATGTCAGAGTAAAGGCAATAACTTGCCTGAGTTCTTCCCAAAACCCCTCTGAATACTGTTAAAAATGACTGCACAAATTCTAGCAGCAAAACAAACAAAAAAGACAGAGTGAAACAAATTTCCAGCTCAAGACAACTTGGAAGATTGGCAGTAAATGTCTGGTATAATAGGTTGAGAAATCACATCTAGTCCAAAGTTGCTCCAATGGAGACTGGGCATCTGAAAACCCAGAGAAGGTCTCTGGGCAACTGAATCAGTGACAGCAATGGCAGTTTCAAATCCCCTAAGCCCACTGATGCCAAAGACAACCTAGAAGGTCACCAAGAAAGGTCTTTCATACCTAGGTGAGAACAGTCTAGCTGAGGCCACACCAGCACAGTCCCAGCCCCCAGGAAATCAGGAGCAGTGCCTTAGAGTGACTTAATCAACAGTGGTGCAGTGGTGGCTGCTTCTGGAGCTCTTAGCTCATAGATGGTAAGGGGATTGAATGATTGCTCAGAAGGAGATTAGAGGGGATTTTTTTTACTAGCACTAAGGCTCTGTTGCTTTGCTCATACTCAGATTCAGGTTGTAGTCCTGAGTAGCAGTCCCGGGACAAAGAGGAAAACTAGCATAGAAAAGTTTGCAGCAGCAGTTGTGGGATGGCTTTACTCACATTTCCAGGGTAGCAAAGAGTATATGTGGTCACTCATAGCTTAGAGAAAAGTCCAGGAGTATAGTAAACACCTCTCTTTAAATTATGCCATCTTGGAAGAACTGAAAACTCACAATTGCCTATCTCTAAAAACAGTTGCACAAAACCTGAAACTTGGAACAGTGAACTCTCCACCCTGGAAAAAGAGCCCTATGTAACAAAGAGTTAAAAGTCAACTAGCAAGCTGGTAAAATGAGCAAACAATGAGGGGGGGGGGAGAAACCTCTGACTAAAAAAGTTATGATGACAGGAAAGATTAAAACTCAAACTGAGAAGATAAGAGAGTAAAAACTTCTATATCCAAAGCCTTTAAGAAATATATGAATTGGTCTCGGGCTATTTAACAGTTCGAATGATTTTGAAATCAAGTAACAGAGGAAGAGGAAAAACTAGCAAGAGAAATGAGAGTGATGCAAGAAAATTATACAAAAAAGTCAGCTGCTTGGTCATGGAGACGCCAAAAAATACTGAAGCAAATAACACCTAAAATAATAGTGCAGGCCAAATGGTAAAAGAGGTTAAAAAAGTCAATCAGAAGAATTTCTTAAAAAGTAGAATTGGCCAAATGGAAAAGGAAGTACAAAAGCTAACTGGAAAAAATAATTCTTTAAAAAAATAGAATATAGCAAATGGAAGCAAATTGCTTTATGACAAATCAAGAAATATTAAAACAAAACCTGAAGAATGAAAAAAAGAAAAAATGTGAAATATTCCATTGTCAAAACAACTGAAATAAAATAGACCCAAGAGAAAAAATTTAAAAAATTATTAGACTATTTCAAATCATGACCAAAACCAAGCCTAGATATTTCAAGAAATTACTGAGGAAAAGTTCCCTGATATTGTAGAACTGGAGGGTAAAAAAGAAATTGAAAGAATATACCAATCACCTCCTGAAAGAGATTTCACAATGAAAACTGCCAGACACATTATAGCCAAATAGTAGAGTTCTCAGGTCAGAATAAATATTGCAAGCAGTCAGAAAAAGACAATTCAAGTATGGTTGAGCCACAGGATAAGACAAGATTTAGTAGTTTCTACATTAAATGATTAGAGGGCTTGGAATATTATATTATATTATATTATACTATATTACAGGAATATTATATTAAAGTAGCTAAGATTACAACTAAAAATCACCTACCTAGCAAAACTGAATATAATCCTTCAGAGAAAAAAAAGGACATTCAATGTGGTAGAGGACTTTCAAGCTTTCTTGATGAAAAGACCAGAGCTAAATAGAAAACATGACTTTAAAATACAAGACTCAAGGAAAGAACAGAAAGATAAACATGAAAGCTAAATCACAAGAGACTTAATAATTTTAAACTGTTTATATTCATGCATGGAAAGATGATATTTGCAACTCATAAGAACTTTCTCATTCTTAGGGTATTTAGAAGGAGTATATATAGACAGAGGTACGACGGTGAGTTGAAAATGAAGGAATAGTATCTGAAAAAAATAAAATGAAGGGGTGAGAGAGGAATGTGCAGAGAGAAAGAGAAAGGGAAAGATAGAGTTTTGGTAGGGAGGAAAAGGGAGTAGATTTAGCAGGAATGAGTGAACTTTACTCTCATCAGAAATGGCTCAAAGAGGGAACACCATACACACTCAGTTGGGTATAGAAATTTATCTTACGTACCCTACAGGAAAATAGGAACAGAAAGTAAAAGTAAAAGGGGGTATGATGGAAGGGAGAGCAGACTGGGGAGGCAGTAGGCAGAAGGAAAATACTTTTGAAGATGTACAAGGTAAAAGGAGAGAGAATAGAATAAATGCAGGTAGGGAATGGGATAGAGAGACATAAAGTAAGTAGTAACTGTGAAAAAATGAACCAAGTTTCTCTGATCAAGGCCTAATTTCTCAAACATACAAAGAACTGAGTCAAATTTATAAAATTAAGAACCATTCCTTAATTGAGAAATGACCGAAAGATGTAATCAGTTTTCAGATAAGTAATCAAAGCTATCTATAACCATATTAAAATAACTCACTGTTAACTGGAGAAATGAAACTTAAAGCAATTCTGAGGTACTACCTCATATCTATTAAATTGGATAATAGGACAAAAAAGGTAAATAACAAATGTTGGAGGAGATATGGGTAAAATGAGATATTAATGCACTATTGGTGGAGGTGGGAACGGATGATCAGATATGAATGACTTAGCTATTCTCAGCAAGACAATTGTGCATGACAACTCTGATGGTTTTATGATAAAAAATTCTGTCCATTCCCAGAGGAAGAACTGATGATGTCTGGATACAGATTGAAGCATACTTTTTTTTTACTTTATTTTTATTGATTTTTTTTTCTTCTTGTCCATATCTTCTTTTATAACATCCCTATGATGGATATGTTTTGCAAGACCACATGTGTATAACCTATATAGAATTACTTGCCTTCTCAATGAAGTAGAATAGGCAGAAAGGAAGGGAGAAAATTTGGAACTCAATATTTTAAAATTGAATTCTACGAAAGATTTTATATGTAACTGGGGAAAATAAAATTCTAAATAAAAACTAAAAGAAAAGAAAAGAAAAATGATCCAAGATCAAGTCTTCCTTTCATGGAGTGGTTTTGTAGCACTATGGACGGAGCATTAAATAGGGAGAAGGAAAATCTGCATTAAATATATTCTTACATATTTATTATATGGTTGACTCTAGGTAAGTCATTTGCCGCTGACACATACTCTGTCACTGTAAAATAGAGATCATAATAGCTCCTACTTCAACTTGAAATTTTGTTTGTAAAGCATTGAGCAGAGTCCCTGGTAAATATCAGTTAATGTATAAATGATGGTTTCTCCGTGTGTGGCCTGGGAGCTGAAAGATGTAGTGTGTGAGTTTCCTGTCAAATTGGTAGCCATGAATAACAAAATTTTTCTAGAAAGAGGTGCTTCTAATTAAAATAAATAACACATCAATGGAAAATCAAATTCTTTTCTCTGTCCCTGTAGCTGATTTCATTCTCTACCTGGGAAAAATTACAATATTATGTATGTGTTTTAATCATAAATCTCTGAAATTGATCATGTACAGGGATGTGAATATAAGGGTACTCAATTCCTTTAAGTGGATGATATGGGAATTCAAAGAAAGAAAACTAAATCCTCTGTGGAAATTTATCTAACATGTAACTGAGAGTAGAGTTTAGTGCTTGAAATTGATGCAATACACACATCAGGTAAAATTCAGCTTACTGGTGGACATGAGCTGGATACCCAAGTGCACATATAATTTATTGACTACACAAAGTAGTGAACTGTTTCTTGACCACAGAAAATATGGAATAGAGACCTTGTGCTGTTTGGGATAAGCACAGAAGTATTTTCAGAAACCTCTGGAAATGTTAAGGCTCTTTTTATGTTCTTAATTTTTACTAAAATTCTTAGTGATTGTTGAAGCTCAACTTCTCATTTAAAAGCAAATAAAATTCTTTTGGGGAGGGGGAGGAGACAAAGGCAAAATAATTGTTTAATGTGTTTTTAATGCTAAGAGGTATACCTTCAGATTTCCTCTGAATTTTTTTTTCTGCTGAACATGGAAAAAATGACATTGGATAAAATATTTTCTTTATCTAGTGATATGTAATTTCATTTATTTTGTTTTTCCCTCTGCATAGCATAGACAAAGATATAATTCCTCTATAAATAAGTATATAATTTTTAAGAATTATAAATTGTAAAGCCAATCATGGCAACTTTCCCGAGGACGGCTGCTGTGAATAACTTTAAGGGTCTAATCACATGGCATAATGAACTCTCTACTTATTCAGAACTAAACATTGTTCAACAAAGTAAAGTACTCAAAAGAACATAACATAACAGCTTATTACTAAGGTGGCCACATAGTCTTAAACAAAATATATCATTCAGTATATTTTATAACATTTCTCAGAATCCCCACACAATATATATTATTATATCCTCAAAGTCAGGGGTTCCAGACTAGCATTTTCCTGGCATAAATATCCTCAAGGGGTGGCAGAAAATAGAAACAACATCCACCATTAGTCACAGTAAGTTACAATATTTTCAATCAATACAGAGTGTCCAAATAAAGTCCTTTTTCATTTTGACTTGAGGCTGATTTCCAAGTCTCATGATTATTCCTCTGTGGGCTGAGAGCTCCCAACTCTTGCCTGGATTCACATGACTATCACCAGGATTCCCACACAAGCAGCTCACTGCTTCTTGTCTCAGCTCACAGGGTCTACTCCACTCCAATCTCTTCCTGCTCCTAATTGACAGCAGGCTCTAGAGGCTGCTGTCCACAGCTTTTGTTTCCAGGAAGAGAAAGCTTAACAGGGCTACAACAATATTGAAACACATTATAAGCACTGTCATCTGAATTTACCTTCTGTCTGATAAATTAACACAGATCAACAAATAGGGCTTCTTTCTGAGAAATTAACAGAGAACAACAGACAGAGCACCAGACATCACAAACATTCTTTCTGTTAGGCCTCCCCACAAGCAAGTTCTCCTGACCCACTCATACTTACTTTTCCCTCTCAGCTATGCAATCTCTCTCTCTCTCTCTCTCTCTCTCTCTCTCTCTCTCTCTCTCTCTCTCTCTCTCTCTCTCAGCTGTTCCCTCCTCTCCCTCCAAATATTGCAATACATACTGTTTCCAATAAAAGACTCTTAATTCAATCAAAGACTCTTAATTTAATCAAAGGTGAGGTTCAATGGAAGGTACTTGATTGACTAAAACTCAAGAGCAACAACAATAGTAAAAAGTACTACTTTGCTTGCCATTACTGCATATCAAAAGAAAAAACATCTCCTTTCCATCAACAACCAATCTTGTGAAAAACCTTACCATGCTTAGCTAAGTAAGTCCTGAGAGGAAAGTAGAACCATCATTGAAATCAAACTGAGGTCTTTTACAGTTTTGTAGGGTCTTGTACAGTATTTAACAAAACTAATAGTCACCTCTGTATCACAATGAAACCACAAAGTGTGTCTTTACTTGAGATAAAAGCATCAGTTAAAAATGTTTATGTAAAATTCCTTTATTGCCATTAAAATTGAAGAAAACTACATAGCATAAGAGATGTTCTGCAAAACCCAGAAATATTTGGCAAATAAGACTGGAGCTGCACAGAAGGAATGCAAAGCAATAACAACAACAACAAAAGGATGAGACATTTTGGACTGATTTTGTTTATGTCAGTCAACAAACACTTATTAAGCACCTACTAATGCTGCACTGAGATTTAGGAACACAAATAAAAGCAAAAAGACAGAAAATCCCTTCCTGATGGAGCTTGCATTCTACTAAGAAAGAGAAGAAATAATAAAACAAAAGCTAATGGTAGGGTATCCCCATATGTGGGTATTATGTTGAAGTCTAGAGAATTACAGCCTGATGAGAAGGTGGGAAATAAAAAGATGAGTGATGTGCACTATGTGTTACACTCCAAGTCTCCAATTAGAGGGAGGCATCTCTGGGATAGAGAATATTCCTGAGGTGTAAGTTCCTGATCTGAAGTGATCTTCCAGGATGCTGGGGTTTCTGGGGGTATGGTGCAGAAATTAAGCAGGAGTGTAGTTTGATATGAAGGTAAGAAATGAAAAATCATTGGTCATTTTTTTGTTGTTCAGTCATTTTCCCCTCATGTCTGAATTTTTGTGAGTTCATTTAGGTTTCAAGGAGTTAACATTTCAATGGAGGAGGCAATGTGAAAACAACTATGTACCAAACAAGATATATAGAAAATAAATTGAAGCTATTCAACAACAAAAATGGCACTAGGCTTCATAAAAGGTGTCAAGAAAGGCTTATTATTAAAGATAGGATTGTAACTGGGCCTTGAAGGAAGTCAAGGAAATCAATAAATGGTGATGAGGAAGATGAGAATTTCAGGATGGGAGACAAGACTTGAAAATGACCGGTCAGAAAATGCAAATTTTTTCAGAAAAAAAAATCACAAATGAGGCCAGTGTTACTAGATTAAAAAGTAAATTGGGAGAGGGGAGGTTAGATGTAGGAAGACTAGAAGGGTAGGAAACGATAAAGTTGTAAAGGACATAAGTCAGAGAGTTTTATGTTTGGTCCCAAGAATGATGAGAATCTACTAGAGTTCCCTGAATATGGAAGTAACCCGATGAGATCTGTGCTATTGGAATAATAATTTAACAGCTAAATGGAGGGTAGACTGGAAGGAGGAGAGACTTGATTCAGGGAGACTCAATCCACATATCAATTGATGAGGGCCTACATCAGATTTAGGGCAGTGTCAGAGGAGAAAAGGGGAGGGGAAAGAGGAAAGAGAATGACTTCATAAAGAACCTACAATGTTCCAAGGATTGTACTAAGAACTTTAGACTTTTAAAATGTTTACATTTTTCTTAGAACTCCTCATTCCTTACCTGAGATTTGAGACTACTCTGACATCACAATGTCTCAAGAAGCTCATTATTATGAAAACTTCATCATCCTGCAAGAATTCATTAGTTTTGGTATGCAATCTCATCCCATACCATCCCTCTCTGTGAACTCTAAACTTCCATTTAAGTAAGGAGCTCAAATCAAACATCTCTTCATTTCTAACTTGGCTGCACTAATTTTGAAGTTCTCTGATTTATCCCATTTCCCTCCTCACCTCTCTCAGTCAAGTAATTTCTCTGTCTCCCACGTCTACCTTTTATATATTGGTTTTGCCAATTAGATTGTAAGATCCTTGAAGAGAGGGATTGTCTTTTGTATTTGTTTCACCATTGCTTAGCACAGAGCCTAGTATCTAGAAGGAACCTAATGAATGTTTATCAACAGTTGACTGAAAATGTTATCTAATTCGATCCTCATAACAATCACATGAAGTCAGTGTTCTTATTAATCCCAATTTCACAGTTGAAAAAAATGGCAAATATGTTGTTATTTATCCAAGGTCACAAATCTAGTAAAGTATCTGAGGTCAAACTTGAGTTTCTGTCTTCTTAAAGCCAAGCTAGCGACCATTTAGGAAAGTTGTTGTAAAGGTAGAATACACAAGATTTGGCAATAGAATAGATATGGCAGTGAGAGAGAGTAAGGAGTCAAGGATGATTTTATGGCTGTCACCCTGGGTGACTAGGAAGATAATGGTTCCCTTGAGAATGATTATAAAGCCAGAAAGAAGGGAAGGCTTATAGGGAATAAGAAATTTTCAAACATATCTTGGAATCATGATATTTCAGAGCTGACAGGGTCCTTACCTGGTCAAGTCAAGTCATTTCCGTTAACAGGAATCAGTTACATCCATATTAAAATCCTGCCTCAGATATTGCTTAGCAAGATAACTCTGGACAAGTCATTTAACCTCTCAACCTCAACATCTTGTTCTATGAAATGGAGACAATAGTACTTACCTTAGGGAGTTGTAGCTACAATCAAACAAAATAATATATTTAAATCCCCTTAAAAACCTTAAAGTGTTTTTATAAACAGCATGATGTTGATGAAGAAGAAAAGATGATGATGACGATAATGATGAAGGTGGGGTTGGGGTAATAGTGATAGTGATGGTGAGAATTAACAGATGAGTGGAATTGTTTTGGCATTATTAAACTGAGGGAGATCTTCTAAGCCCAAGATTGTTGTTGCTGTTGCTAGTGCAAAATAAAGATCTGGATGACTGGAGATGGCCCTAGATACAATAGAAAACCTTGATCTTTTTAAGCTAAGGTCTTTAACAGGTCTCAGTTTGACTGAGGCAATATCAATTTAGTGATTAAGGCTAGAATTGTTATTTACATTCATTCTAAAAGGCCCAAACAATGACCAAGTGGGGTTTTGTCTGATGCCTACTGGTGGCTAGTCAATGAGAGCCAGAGTTATTTGTTTTTAAGGCATTGTCCTTAAGAAATAAATCTAACCTGTAAATCCCAAGATACTTAGAAGGTTTTAGTAATCAAAATCATCTCCCTTTGGGCAGAGTAAACAGATTCTCTTTGGTTACATAACTTGCCCTTGTTTCTTGACTCCCAGACCTATGGTTTGAGCTTACTCTGTATGAAACAACCTTACCTGCAGGTAAAGGTATGATAATCTATATTATCAGAAGGAAGGAAAGAGAAAAAAAGAAAGAGAGAAAGAAAGATGGAAGGAAGCAAAGAGGGAAGAAAAGAAGGAAGGAAGGAAAGAAGGAAGGAAGAAAAGAAGGAAGGAAGGAAGGAAGAAAGGAAGGAAGGAAGGAAGAAAGGAAGGAAGGAAGGAAGGAAGGAAGGAAGGAAGGAAGGAAAGGATAGAGAGAGGGAAAGAAGGAAGGGAGGAAGGAAGGGAGGAAGTTGTATTGCCCAAATGGCCAATTCCAGTTGGGTCCCTGGTGGGGGGGCAGTTACTATTACTCACATTGTTATTTGTCCTGTGTTCTTTTTTTTTGCTTTTTGGAGGAGGGAAGGCAGGGCAATTGGGGTTAAGTTACTTGCTCAAGGTCACACAATTAGTAAGTGTTAAGTGTCCGAGGCTGTATTTGAACTCAGGTCCTCCTGACTCTAGGACCGGTGCTCTATTCCCTGTGCCACCTAACTGACCCCCTCCCCCTTTTATGTCCTTTGTTCTTGAAAAGGACCATGATGTTAGGGAAGTAATCCCATGAAATGCAAGTGAATTGGATTTAGGTGAGAGAGGGCTGTGCAAAGTCACCAGTTTCACCAGAGCCACCTGTGTTCTATGGGAAGATATAGACCAGGACTACTAGAAATAGCCCTGGATGCAGGTGGATCCATTCTAACCTCAAGCAAAATGAAGAGGACGTTCCCTTCAAAGACTGTTATTTTTTTCTTTGACTAGGTAAAGAGTCCATTCTCTACCTTATTTCTTACCTAGCCTTACTCACTGAATGGGCTTTGCCTCAGTCAAACTGAGACTGGTTAAAGACTTTAGTTTAAAAAGGCCAAGGTCTCCTACGACTTCCAGGGGCATATCCAATCATCCTGATCTATATCTTGCCACCAGACCCAGATGGTCCAGAGGACAACGTCAAGAACAAAGTGAGGTTGGTGACTTTGTGCAGTTCTTGCTTACTTTTCCAAACTAAAGATGTACTCTTCCAGAAAGCAAAAAATACCTGCAGTTATACAAAATGCAGTCACTATATCCTTCTCATGACCTATTTAGGGGTCAAGATTTGCACTGGCTTGGGCTAAAGTGATAAAGGAGAATTGGTTCTCTTATGTTCTCTTCATTTTAAATTAAGTAATAAGTATCACCTATTCATAGTATTGTAAATGACTAAGGACATTAAGAGGGTTTTTGTCTATTAAAGTTTTATAATGTGAGAAAAGTGGCATGTAGGAAGAGAAAAATAAATCCTTTTTCATATAGTCCTTTAAGTTTCAAAGAGCATTTTTTTTGCAAGTTGGTAAGGTTGTTTCATACAGAGTAAGATCAAACCATAGGTCTGGGAGTCAAGAAACAAGGGCAAGTTATGTAACCAAAGAGAATCTGTTTCCTCATCTGTAAACTTGGGACCATAATACTCATTCTGACTATCTTGAGAGACTGTTGTGAGGAAAGTGCTTTATAAAGTCCTTCAAAATGAAGGCAATTTTTTTATCATCTCAAATCATTGTTGCAAAAAAAGATTGGCTATATTATTTTCATTTTTCAATTGAACAAATAGGTTTAGAAAGTTGCCATGACTTACTCTAGTGACACAGGTACTAAGTGTCAAGACTGGATGTTATCACATGCCTCTTCTGTATCTAAATCCAGCTCTCTCTATGTTACACTAAACTGTCTATTTTTTAATGTACAAAATGACCTCTGAATCTTAAAGTGATTGTATTATACTACATGTCTTTTCTAGCGGTATAATTAGCCTGAAATGTTCATGTAAGGTAACTCTAGACTAAGTAGTTTGTCCTAAAGGCCACATAACATCATGGAAGATTTTTGATTGTTTTCTGTTATGTGAATCTGAAGATCTTCCCTTCCCCTAGGCCTTTTACTTAAGTGGCTCTGAGAACCATTCCTGATTTGAAAGTATACTCTGCCCCCTAATAGACTGAATGCAGTCACATGGAGCCTGTGGCAGTAGGCTTGTTCTTCAGGAATGCTCATGCTTTATTACTTTGTGATTGGGCAATTGGTCAATAGGGCTGTGACATTCTCTGATCCAGGAGAAGGCTATATATACCCTGATGTGAGTCTTTGCTTTGGGGATCACTTTGGAAAGAGTTGTGTGATTTAGACAGATGAGACTCTGGGAGGCCACTGAGCCCCCCTGCTTTGAAAACTCAGATGTTGGTGCTTCCTTCTCTGGTAACTGAATAGATATGGATGTAATGGTCAGATGGTTGGAAGCCCAAGTGCTTATCTACTTCTTTGTCTGCTTGTAACTTCTGTTTGTATTCTCTGAAGTTCAGGGTGCTAACTTTTCCCCCTGAACTAGGTAAATGATATATGTTTGACTGATTAAAGTAAGATTGTTAACCCACTTTGAGTTGCTTTCCTTTAGAAAAGCAGATCTAAGAACCTGTGCTAGCAGCCACCCTGGGTATGCTAGGGTGCTTGCTGATACATTTTCTTATTTTTTTTGAACAGGGGGAGACATGTACAAATTGGCACACATAAGGGAAATTTTTTGAAAGATTTGTTATGAATGATTTTTGAGAGGAGTAGGGATTGGCAAGAGGGAGAACACTTTGGAGACTTGTCATATATTATGATGGCCTACCAAAGGGATGATGAGGGGGCTGAACTATGATGACAGCTGTGTGAAAGGAGAGGAGTTGGTAGGTGTGAGAAATATTGTGGAGACAGACTCAGCAGTACTTAGTAATTGTTTTAATGATGGAGAAAGAACAATCAAAGATGATCCAGGTTTTCATTTGCAGGTGAATGGGGGGATAATAGAAATAAACAGGTTAAGAGGAGCTGAAGGTATAAGGCAACAGATGATTTCAGTTTCAAGAATATTTAGTTAGAGGTGATATCAGTAGTGTTGAAATTTAATATCTTGAATCATTGTAGTCTAAACCTTGATACAAAAAAGTTTAATTAATTTAGATTAGTCTTTTTGATTTAGAAAAAATCAGCTTTTTTAATAAAGCAAAGCAAAACAAAAACTACCTAGATGTCACTCTACAGAGAAAAATATCAAAATTGCTTTTATATGAGAAAAAATGAAAAAATGTTTTGACCATTTCTAAAATTTTGTTAAAGAAAACTTCAGTGCTTGAATTGAATAATTCTTAGCTAAAAAAAAGTCTTAGAAATTTTGCTAGTTTCCCTTTGCTGCACTATCTGTAGGGATATGTCAGTAAATAGAGAAGAAAATAATGACTCTAAGTTGGTGAGGATCCCTGGTGGCACAAAATCGATCAGCAAGTCCATTACTTGCTGCCTTTTTGTTGCTCATTATACATACCTGCATGATAGCCCCCAACTTGAAGCAAGCAGCTTTTAAAAATCTATTAACCCTGACATTCCTTTTAAAAATGTGAGCCATGCCTGAAGTGAGGGAACTTGAAATGATTTGAAGGAGCAAGTTTAGTGGGAAAGATCAGGTGGGCAGTTTCTTCTGGTCTTCCCTTCCTCTTTCCTTTCTTTGGCATATTAAGTGGTGCCCCTGGGATGGGAATGAATTAATTGCAACTTCCCCAGTGAATGGCATGCTCTCTGAGTGTGAATCTCCTGAATGCCTTTTAAATGTTCCTCGGGGTAAGGTCTTCCAATTAAAATGGGTTATTTAGAGAGTTCATCTGAAGAATTAAAGAAATAATATTCCCCAATATAGTTGCCCTTCTGGGATTTTCTCTTTGAAGCTGGTGAAATGGATTTTAAGAATAGCTCATTACCAAAGAAGTTAGTTCTTATGTCATTTGGTTACATTGCTACATATTGTCTTTGTCCATTATCACAATCATGGTCTTCTCAGCATCGGTCTGAGTATAAGTGGTAAGGAAGAGTGTACACATTTTCCCTGTTTGATGGCTGGATTTTGAGTATAAGAGAAGAAATAATTGGAGGTGAGATAGTGAAACTGTAGCCATAAATAAAAATAAAATTGGAGATAAGGAAACCAAGAAGGATAATAGAAGAAGATAACATGACGTTTTCATTTGGAACTGATTGGAATTTGAATAACATACATAGAGAAGTTTTATAGGAGCAGGAAATATGAATTGGCCAAATATAAGGATAAAGGATGAATTCAGTTCAGCAAGTCTAGATTAAAGGTCCTTGATCTTCTAAGTATTTTCTTCTCTGTTGGAGATACAAATGCATAAAATGGCTAGCTCTGGTCTTAAGGAACTTACATTCTACTTCAATGTATGCTGCAATGATGTGATGTATATTGAGTTAAGAATAATGCATAATAGGATAACAGTTGGTAGGAATTTAACCAAGTATCGGGCTCTATGAATGACAAAGATTTAATTCATAGAGATGAACTGTTCAAGGTCGCACAACTATCAAGACTAAAAACTAGGGAACTTTTAACTCTTCTTTTTGCTCTCCTGGGAGAAAGATGTTCTGGAAGGAACAGGGGGAAAAAAGATTTCTAGATTAAAATAAGGAGAAAAAAATGAAATAGTTGATTTTGAATAATGACACATGTAAGAGTTTGAATTTGGGAAGTAGAAATTTGACACCATTTGGAGAAATTTAAGAAAATTTAAAGAAGATCCATCTCTAGGTCCAAGTGATCAAACCCCATCCTCCTAACTGACCCATCCAGATCTTAATAGCCTTACCTTCTTGCCTTAACAACTTGAAAGTTAACTTCCTTTTTCCTTTATCTGGATGTTGACTAGAGTGTTCTTCTCAAGTTAATTTCCCTGCACTTATTATTATTATTATTATAAATTATTTTATTTTTGTATGGCAATTGGGGTTGTGACTTGCCAAGAGTCACATGGCTAGTAAGTATTTCAAGTGTCTGAGGCTGGATTTAAACTCAGATACCCTGACTCCAGGTTAGGTGCTCTATTCACTGAGCCACCTAGCCACCCCTCCCTGTACTTATTAATCATTTATTTGAATTATTTTCAAATTTAATTTTTGAGCTTACTTGATGTAATAGTTTTCTATGTAACCTCTATTTACTTACTTTACACACTAGCTCTTCCTTTTCTCATGTTTTTATTTTCAGATCGTTCTTCTTTCATTTTTTTCCCATTTAAGTTGGAGTGTCTTTTTATTCCTTCCTCAATTTGTTTCTTCAAGTTACCCTCAATAATTTTTTATATTTCTCCAAATTTCTTCTCAAATACAATCTCTGACCTGATTCACATATCCAAAGTCCTCTAAATCACCTTTGTAATTTATTTTTTTCTTCTTGTTCAGCACA
>CM053595.1:265969147-265976647 GCA_028646575.1 Pseudocheirus occidentalis | reverse complement strand
TAAATTGAGGTGGTATTGCTATTCTTGTCATGCTGACTTCGCCCATCCATGAGCAATGAAAATTTCTCTGTATACCTATATATGCACATGTGTCTGAATAGTGTTTTGTAAATATATTTATATAGTCCCGTCTGTGTCGTAGCAAATAGACTCCCCAAATTTTTTTTCTCTATATTAATTTTAAGTGGAATTGCTCTTTATATCTCTTCCTGATGGATTTTGTTGGTAATATGCAGAAATAATTTTTGTGGGACGTTTTATGCACTGCAAATTTGTTGAAGTTGTCAAGGTATTTATAAATTTCATTTTTACTTGACTATATAGGGTTATTAAAATATGCCACCTTATCATGTGTAAAAAGTGATAGTTCTGTTTTTGATTACCTATGCTGATTACTTCCACTTGTTTTTCTTATCTTATTGCTTCAGCTAGTATTTGTGGTACAACAACGAATAATTATGGTGATAATGGATATCTTTATTTAAATGCCTATTCATATCGGAATGACTTGTAATTTATCCCCATTTCAAATAATGCTTGCTAATGATTTTGGATAGATATTACTTATCATTTTAAGAGAAGTGCATTTATTTCAAAGCTGTCTGGCATTTTTTTTCAAGCTGGACTAGTTGTATTTTGAAACAAAAAGCTTTTCTTAATCTATCAAAATAATCATATGACATTTTGGTGAGTTATTGATAGGGTCTATTTTGCTATAATTTTCCTACTATTGAACTAGCCTTCCACTCCTGGTATAAATCCAACCTAGTCACAAAGTATGATCTTTATGATATACTGTTGTAATATCTTTGCTAGAATGTTAATTAAAAATTAAACATATACGTATGTCTTTTTGGCTCTCACTTATTTAGGCCTAAAAAAATGTATTTCTGTCAAATAAGGAATTAGTTATGCCTTCTTTACCCTTTTCTTTCCAAAATTTTTATATAAGAACTGGAATTAGTTGCTCTTCAAATGTTTAGTAGAATTCATTTATAAATTCCTCTAGATCTAGGGTTTTTTTTCAAGTTGCTACCCTGATTTTATTCTTTGATATATAATATTCATCTGGTTATTGCTTCAAGTTAATATTGCTTTTTTTATTAAATAAAAACATCATTGTTATTGCTGTTATTTTCATAGAACTACAGGAACTCAGAACTGTAATTTTAATCTCAATGCCAGTTTAGATATTCCCTACAGAAGCTTCCCAATGAACTCTCTAAACTGCTTTGCACACTGACAGGTACATAATAAGCATGTAATAAATGATTGTTTCTTTCTCTCTATAACTGGCTCCTTCATTTCCCCACCCTTACATGAATTCTCAGGCACTGTGACATTAAGAATATACTATAGACCAAGCACTGTGCTAAATCCTTTTTTTTTAATGCAGATTAAATTAATTTTTTCTGAACTCTATTTTATTTTTTGGTTTATTTTCTTGTTTACAACATTGATTTCTATGAGATTTTGAGTTTCATTTTTCTCACCATCTTTCCCCCACCCACCACCCCAAAACAGCCATCCCACTGTAAAACCCCTACACCAATCTGCTCTCTCCTTTGTCCTCTGCCATTGCCCCTCTGACTTTCTAGTAGGGCAAGATGGATCTATCTACCCCAGTGCCTGTATATCTTAATTCCCAGGTGCATGTAGTAAATTATAATAATAACTCTTGTATACACACACACATATGTACACACACACATACATACACACACATATATATATATTAACATTTGATTATAGAACTTTAAATTCTAGATCATTTCCCTTCCTCCATCATCACGCAGCCCCACTGGAAAGACAAACATTTCAATACAGGCTATACATGTGCAGTTATTCAGATAATCTTCACAATTGACATATGTCGACTTATGTCCCTCCTTCCTTTTCCACCCTCCCCTTGTTCTGTTCTCTACCCTGTCCCTGTCCCTGCCCCTTTACAGAAGTGTGTACTTCCAGCGACCTCCCCCCTCAAGGTGCCCTTGCCTCCATGATCACCCCTCTCATCCCCATTCCCCCTACTCTCCTGTGTGACAAGATACTGAGGTTAGAGTATATGTCATTCCTTCCCTAAGCCAAATTCAATGAGAGTAAGATTGACCCTGTCCCTTTTGCCTTCCTGTTCTTCTCCTCCACTGTAACAGTTATCCCTTGCCTCTTCTATATGAGATGATTAACCCCATTCTGTCTCTCCCTGTCTCCTCTCATTCTAGTCCTCTCCCACCTCAGAATTTCACCTTTCAAAGTATCATCACTTCCTACTTAATGGATCCTATGCCCTCTATGTGTACATATATACACATACTCAGATATGTATTCATATGCATATATGTATAGATGTGTGTGTACATATATATAATGCACATACATACACACATACACCCTCCTATATAAACATTGCATTCCCTTCACCTATCCTCATACTGAGGAAAGTTTCATAACTTACAATGATCATTTTTTTCCATGTAGGCATGTAAATAGTTCAACTTTGATAAGTTCCTTATGATATCTTTTACATGTTTACCTTCTTATGCTTCTTGTGTCTGAGTGTCAAATTTTCTTTTCAGTTCTGTTTTTTCAGGAAGAATGCCTAAAAATCCTCCACCTCACTGAATGACCATATTTTCCCCTGAAACATTATACTCAATTTTGCTGGGTAGGTGATTTTTGGTTTTAATCCTAGCTCCCTTGATCTCCAGAATATCATTTTCCATGCTATTCAATCCCTTAATGTAGAAGCTGCTGATCCTGCATTATCCTGGTTGTGTTTCCACAGTATTCAAATTATTTCTTGGCAGTTTGTAATGTGTTCTCCTTGATCTGGGGTCTCCAGATACTGGGTATAACATTCCTAGGAGGTTTCTTTTGGGAATCTTTTTCAAGAGGTGACCAGTGAATTCTTTCAAGTTCTATTTTGCCTTCTGGTTCTAAAATATCAGGGCAATTTTCCTTGAGAATTTTTTGAAGGATGTTTTCTAGGTTCTTTTTTTTTGATCATGGCTTTCAGGTAGTCCAATAATTTTTAAATGATCTCTCCTGGATCTATTTTCCAGGTCAGTGGTATTTCCAATAAGACATTTCACATTACCTTCTATGTTTTCATTTGCTTTTATCTATTTAATAGTATATTGATTTCTCATAAAGTCATTAGATTCCATTTGCTCCACTCTAATTCTGAAGGAATTATTCTCTTCAGAAAGCTTTTGAGATTATTTTTCCATCTGGGATATTTGACTTTTCAAGGCATTCTTCTCCTCATTGGCTTTTTTGGTCTCCTTTGCCATTTGAGTTAGTTTATTTTTTAAGGTGTTATTTTCTTCAGTCAGGTTTTGACTCTCTTATCATGATTTTCTTGCATTATTCTCATTTCTCTCCCCAATTTTTCCTTTACTTCTCTTATATGGATATCAAATTCCTTTTTAAGCTCTTCTATGGACTCCATCCACTTCATATTTTTCTTGGAAGCCTTTGGTGTGAGAGTTCTGACTGTGTTTTCTTCCTCCTGTTCCATACTTTAGTCCTTTTTGTCCCCCAAAAAGGAATCTAAGGTTGTATTGCTGGGCTTGCTTTGCTTCCTTTGCCTGATCATGTTGCAAATCAATTACATGCCTTTTGAGTTCAGTAGTAAACTCTGCTTTCAGAGGAGAGAGTTCTGTCCCAAATTTCTGGGAGTTTTGCAGCTGCTGGGGCTATTTGGAGGCTGCCATTTTTTTGCAGCCACCACTAGCTTTGGCTCACTAAAAATGCACCTCAGGACCATCACCCAATACTGTGATCCTATCCAGGGATCTCTAGTCAAGAACACTTAATCTCTGAATGATTGCTTGACCCCACTGCAAACTGTAGGCCAGGAACTTCTGAAGTAGCCATGTGCAGGGGGCTGCAGGGCCACTGCTTCAGACTGCTGCTTGCTCTGGAGGCAGTTTGGCCAGACCCTCTTCCCTAAATTTAGCTGAGTTTCACTGACCTTGTCCCTTTGTCCTTGGCTCTTGTGGGCTGGTGATTCTGGAAATCACCACAGCTGCTGATGATCCATGCTCCTGAATGCCTAAACTGTTGCTTATCCTGGAAACTCTGGGGTTGAAACCACATGGAGCTGGGGTCTGCTTCCAGTGTGCTGTGATGACTGCCTGCTGGGCTGCCTTCAGAGAGAGATTTGTTACTCCATCATTTTTGTGGAGTCTGGAGCTCTAAAATTTATTTAGAGTCATATTTTATAGGTATTCAAGGTGGTATTGGTGGAGCTCACAGAGTTCTAGTGTTACTCTGCCACCATTCTGACCCTGCACCCTGTGCTAAGTCCTTTACAAATATTATCTCATTTGATCCTTACAACAACCCTGGGATCCAGGTGCTATTATCCCCATTTTACAGATGAGGTAACTGAAGCAGACAGAAGTTAAGTGACTTGATCAGGGTTATACAGCTGATAAGTTTCTAAATCAGAAGTTGAAATCAGATCTTCTAACTCCAGGCCCAGGGTGCTAGCCACTGTACCACCTAACTGTGTTGCTATATATGCAAGGAGAATCAGTTAACTTAAAATGTTCCATTTCTCAAAAACTTGTAAAAAAAAAGACTGTTGATATTAGCATGATTGGTATAGCATCTAAATATGAACTACTCAGAGCTTCTGTAAGAAAAAAAGCAGCATTTTTGGGGAATATTTCCCAAAATAATCAATGATACTTAAATATAATGTTTCACAGAGATTATCTTGAGTCTCACTACGCCATGGTTGCAATTGACTCTGGGCTAGGGTTCTAACAACACACTTTTAAATTTAATCTGCATTATTCAAATTTCTCCATTTCCTTCTCAAATCTAGACTCAATTCAACAATAAATTGAGCCCTGTATCAACAATACAATATTCACAATACCTTGAGTAACTACTAGTATGCTTATATGGTTATTAATCACAAAATGTAACAGACTCTCTACATGAGAAATATAGCTAGAACATTTATTTAAATACCAGAAAACTGAGTCCCCAAACCAGAAAGTCAAAGCCAACACAGTAGTTATGAAGTTGGCACATGTAGTTAAAGTAGTAAACACCCACATTCTCAAGCCTTCACAACAGTACAGGCTACCTCAGGCAAAGACCCTCCTCTCCTCACTCATAACAGCTGCTCAGGATCTAGGTAGCTTGCTCTCAGCAGCTCCAGCCCCCTGCGGTTCCTGTCCCTGGCAGTCCTCAGCAGGAGTTCTTAGCAGAGATTCTTGCTAGCTCAAAGAAAAGGAGTTCACACTGTGATGGCAGCCACTGCTGCTGCCACTGGTGCTGCTTCCAGTCACCATGGCAGGGAAACTACCTTGGTTCCAGCTTTCTCTTGCTCCACCCCTTTGTGCTACTTCAGCAAGTTCAAGGGGGCATGGAAGATCTTCAAATCCCAGTATCATTACAAGCCCTACTTTGTAGACTCAGAGGTGCTGTTTTTGGTTTTCTTGAGCTGTTACTCTTGCTTGTAAAATTAGTGCCATAGATATAATTGAGAGATTAAGTGATTTGCTTAGGCTACTGTGATGGGACTTGAATTCAGATTTTCTTTGCTCCAAATCTAATGTGCTGTTCACTTTAACAGATTACCTCTCCCCAAATGTCCTCCTCTGTCAAGTGGAGTTGTTGGACAGAAGTCTCCAAGATTGGTCCAGGTCTGACATGCTATGTTACTCCTAACGAATTCATTTGATTTGGCCTACCTTTCTATCTTTTCTGTCAGTGCCTGTGTCTCTTTCATCTCTCCCCTGCTTCTCTCCCTACTCCTCCCTCTTCTTCTTTGTTTTAAACATTTGGTTTTAAAACTTTGAGTTCAAGATTTTTTCCCTTCTTCCTTCCTCACCCACTCCCACTGGGAAGATAAGGAATTAAATAAAGGTTGTACAAGTGTAGTTATGCAAAACACTTCCATACTAGTTATATTATCAAAGGCTAACTATAATTCTCTCCATCCTGTCCCACATCACCACTTACTCTATTTTCTCATTTGACCTGTCCCTTTTCAAAACTGTTTGCTTCTAACTACCCTCTCTCCCAATCTATCCTCCCTTATATAGTCCCTCCTCTTATCTCCTTCCTCCCTACTTTCCTGTAGGTTAAGATAACACAATTGAGTGTGTATGTTATTACCTCCTCAAGCCAAATTTGATGAGAGTAAAGTTGATCTATTTTCTTTCACCTTCCTGTTCTTCCACTCCATTGTAACAATTTTCCTTTGCCTTTTTTACATGAGATAATTTACCCTATCCTATCACTGTCTTTCTCCTTCTCCCGATGTATTCCTCTATCACTTAATTTTATTTTTTAGATATCAGCCTTTCCTATGCAACTCATTCTATGCCCTTTTTCTATTAATACATGTGCACACATAAACACACACATTAATGTATATATGTATGTGTGTGTGTGCGTACACACACACCCTCCTATATATATAATGTGTCTTCTTATTAGTGTATTGAAAAAAATTAATTTAGTTGATAATTTCCATATTTTCTTTTTAATAGTATTAATTTGCATTTTTTATCACTTATTTGTTGTGGAACCATAATTGTGGTGTGTCGGTTTACTTTATTTTAATTTATTTTTAGTTTTCAATATTTTAAAATATGTATATATATGTATATACAAATATATATTCTTATATACATATATATATATTCCCTTCAAGTATCCTCATACTGAGAAAAGTCTCATGAGCTACAATAAACATTTTTCCATGTAGGAATGTAAATAGTTCAACTTTAATAAGTTCTTTATGATTTCTTTTTCCTGCTTACCTTCTAATGTTCTTCTTACTTCTTGTATTTGAAAAATCAAAGTTTCTATTCAGTTATGGTTTTTTTGTTAAGAATGATTGAAAGGGGGAGGAATGAAAATGGTAGCATAGAAGCAGCAGAACTTTGCAGCTCCCACACAGCCACCTTTAATACCCAGAAAATATGACTGTAAACAAATTTTAGGGCTCCAAAACACACAAAAATACAGAAAACATCTCTGGCTGAAGGCAGCTTGGCAGGTGGGGCTCATTGTGGCAGGCTGGGAGCTGAGGCCAGGCCAGCCTGAAACTGCAGCCTGGCCCCAGGGTGGTCAGAAGAAGCCATAGCTGGAGTGTACAGTCCACAGGGGGAAGTATCCACATTTATCAAGCCAGAAGAAATAAGGCTAAGAGAAAGGTCAGTGGAATTCAAGCTAAATTTTTTGGGAAAAAAGGAGTCCAGCCAAACTGCCCCCAGGCAAGGAAACAGCCCAACCCAGCTGCTTCAGAGCACCTGGCCTGCAGAATGCAGGGGGGCCAAACTATTGATCAAAGGCCAAGGGCTCTTGCGATGAGTGGCATGGATCTGGATCGTGGTCTTGGATGGTGGTCCTGGGGTGCACTTTCGGTGAGCCAAAGCTGCTGGGGGCTGCAGCACCAACCTAATAGCTCCAGCAGCCACGAAAACCCCAGCAATTTGGGACAGAGTTTCTCCCCCCACCCCTAAGCAG
>CM053595.1:265951855-265968647 GCA_028646575.1 Pseudocheirus occidentalis | reverse complement strand
GGGATAGGGATGAGAGGTAGGATGATGGAGGGCAGGGCAGTGTCTGGGGGATAGTTGCTGGAAGCACACAGTTCAGTAAAGGGACAGGGACAGAGCAGGAAATATATCAAGGGGGAAAGGAGCAGGATAGGAAGGAGGGACATATAATCAGCCTTTCACAATAGTTCCACTGTGGAGATGCCCCGCATAATTACACATGTACAGCCTGTATTCAAATGCTTGTCCTTCCAGTGGGGGTGGGTGACAAGGGAGGAATCAAAAAAATCTAGAATTTAAAGCTCTACAGTCAAATGTTAAAAAAAAAAACACAAAACTACATGCAATTGGGAATTAAGATATACAGGGACTGGGATAGGGAGACCCTCCCTGCCCTACCAGAAAGTTAGAGTGGTGTTTGAGGAAGACATAAAAGAGAGCAGACTGGGGGAGGGGCTTTACAGTGGGACTGCTGTTTTGGGGTTGGGGGTATGGAAAAGATAAGGAGAAAATTTATAACTCAAACTCTCGTGGAAAGGAATGATGTAAACAAGAAAATAATTTTTTTTTAAAAAGAGTGATTGAAAGTCCACTGTCATTGACTATCCATATTTTCACCTGAAGTATTATGCTCAGTTTTGCTGGGCAGGTGATTCTTGGTTTTAATTGTAGCTCTTTGAGCTCTGTAATATCATATTCCAAGCCTTTCAATCTTTTAGTATAGAAGGTGCTAGATCTTGTGTTATCCTGATTGTATTTCCACAATACTTAATTTTTTTCTTCTTAACTGCTTGCAATATTTTCTCCTTGACCTAAGCAATCTTGAATTTGGCTATAATATTCCTAGGTATTTTCTTTCTGGGCCCTTTTTCAAGAGGCCATCAGTGAATTCTTTCAGTTTCTACTTTGCCTTCTGGTTCTAGGATATCAGGTCAATTTTCCTTGAAAATTTCTCCAAGGATAATTTCTACGCTCTTTTTTTGATCATGGCTTTCAGGTGGTCCAATATTTTTACATTGTCTCTCCTGGATCTGTTTTCCAGCTCAGTGGTTTTTCCAATGAGTTATTTCACATTTACGTCTATTTTTCATTTGTTTGTATCTGTTTTATAGAATCTTAGTTTTTCATAGTCATTAGCTTCCATTTGTTCCAGTCTAATATTGAAGGAGTTATTCTCTTCAGTAAGTTTTGAAATTCCTTTTCCATCTGGTCAATTTGGCTTTTTAAGGCATTCTTCTCATTGGTTTTTGCCATTTCAGTCAGCCTATTTTTTAAGGTATTGTTTTCTTCAGTATTTTTTGGGGGGGTGTCTCCTTTATCAAGCTTTTGCCTTGCTTTTCATTACTTTCTTTCATAATTCTCATTTCTTTTCCCATTTTTCCTCTACTTCTCTTACTTGATTTCCACAATCCTTCTCATACCTGCAACCAGTTCATCTTTTTCTTGGAGGATTTTGTTGAAGGCATTTTGATTTTGTTGTCTTCTTCTGGTTCCTTGTTTTCATCCTCTTTGTTCCCAAAAAAGGCTTCTATGGGTTGATAGCTCTTCCTCTACTTACTCCCCTTGCCAGCCAATCACTTGAATATCAAGCTCTTCACCATGGAGGACTTTGCTTCTAGAGTGGAGAGAGCTATGTCTCATATTTCTGAGTTTTGTCAGCTCTTGTCAGAGCTGTGAGGAGCATGCTATCTCTACAGCCACCACAAGCTCTGGCTCCCTAGCATTCCTCAACCCAAGACTACTACCCAGGTTGGCAACCCAGATCCAAGCAGGTCAAAACAAGAGGGATTACTGTCTCAATGATCCCTTGGTCCCCCTATGATTTGCAGGCCAGGAGCTCTAAAGGCAGCCATATAACAGTAGCTGCAGCTGACAAGCTGCCACCACCTCTGTCAACCTGGGGGTAGGGACTGGACTGCACTCTTCTCTCCAGTTCCAACAGAGTTCCCTACTGACTTTTTACTTTCTCTTTGGAATTTATAGAATTTAGATTCTGGAAACCACCACAGCTGCTAGTGATTCATTTTCATGAAGTATGCCCTGTTTAGTCTGGCCCATAAGTCTGGGGCAGAGTTGTTCCTGGGGGACTGCACTCTGTCCCCAATCCAGTGCCACATACCCTTCCTGTTGGTCTTCCAGGCTGCCTTTGGTGAGAGATGTGTTTCTCTGTCACTTTGTGGGTTCTGCAGCTATAAAATTTATTTAGTCATTTATTTTTACTGGTATTGGAGGTGGTTGGACCTGTAGCTGAAGCAAGTTCCTACTTTTACCCTGCCCTCTTGGCTCTGCCCTTCCCCCTGTTTGTTTGAATTTTCAAATGTAATTTTTAATTTTTTTTTTAGCAAAGAAGATTGATGTCAAGATTTTTATATGCCTCATTTTCTTTTCTTTTAACTTTCCCAATTTTGTAATTGAAAAACAACTTTGAAATTTTGCTTTTTTCTTCTTTGTTCTCATATATCCACTGCTTGTTTACTCATTTCATCACTAGATATAATTAGGAAAATTATATCCTTCTAATCTCCATTTTGTATCATTTTAAAAGCATTTGGAATTTGATGTGGTATGAAGCATAAGAAAGTCTAAGTATATTTTGCATGTGAATGTTCATTAAAAAAATGACCAGATAATGAAACTTCAACTTCACTCCTGTTGTTTGTGTTGTTCTAACAAATCTCTTATTGCTTTTATTTGCTCCTAGATTGTGATTATTTAGAAAAGAGCTTTCAAAAATGTATTCTGGAGTCCCATTGGAAACCACAACCCTTTCCAATAAGCCTCCAAACAGAATAAAGAAGAATTGTGGAATATTTAGGAAAAATAAATTAAATATAATAAAATCAAATTGACATTATTATGTTTTTTCTAAGTGTGTATGTGCCCTGTAGGAATTATATCATGTATAATATCCCCTATTTCTATTTGTGTTTGATATCATTAATTTAGACCATTCTGTTATAGTGTTTCCATTTTTAACAATGGAAAATTATTTTGATAATAATAGCTTCATAATATTGCTTAGTATTTCCTAAATTTAGGTCTCCTTTATGTAATATTTTTCCCATTACTTCTTTTGAAATCATTTACTTATTTGCTGCTCAACATGATAAAAAATTAACTTATGTCTACATCAATAAAACATTTCTTTGGTTCAGTTGAATTCTAAAGTGATAGGTTATTTTTTGTAGTCTTGCCATTTTTATTGTATTGGCACTACATCAATACAACCCAGGCATGAACATGGATTATTTCTCCATTTATTTATTCTTGTTTAAAAAAGATCACCAAATGTTTTAAGAATCAATCTCTCCTTCTCTCCCTCAGAAAATTTTGCAAATTTTCAGACCCACTGAACTTATATCTAATTATTTAAATATATGGGTTTTTAAGACATTATTATTGCTTTTTTGGGGTTTTCCATGTTCTTTTACACATGAATACACAATTGTGAAAGGAAGTTTGTATTCATTTGGTGTGCAAGGGCTTCTGTTTAATTATCAATTCTTTCTCCATTTCTGAGATCATAGCTCTAAATCTAAACTTCATATTTGGCAGTCATAATTGAAACTCTTTCCTCTTACTTGTCTTTATTTCTTTCATGAGAGGCAGCTTAGAAGAAGTCAGAAGAACACTGACTCTCATGTCTAAGGACATTAGTTTTAAATCTATTTGAACGGCTGCATTTGTGTGACCTGGACTAGAGGATTTAAATTCACTAAGGCATGGTTTTGTCATTTGTTGAATGAAGAGTTTGATCCAGATCAGGGCGTCCACCTTTTTTCCATCCCTTTTTTTTAAAAAATAAAGCTCATGGATCCCTTCTCAAAAGAAAGTTTTATTTTGTTTTAAGGCATAAAAAAAATGCGAAGGAATTTGAAAGGCTATTGAAAGAATAGACATAGGTAATGAAGAGTCAAAACACAACAATTATATTAAAATAGTGCTGAGCATAATCCCTGACAAATGACAAATGCTTAGAAGTGCTTAATATTGATTGAAATATAGTTATAAAAATTAAATCCAGGGACTTTATGATAAGAAATGCTGGTGTAATGGTCCCTAAGGTTCCTTAATGCTCCTTTTCTGTTTTCTGATTCTGTAATTCTCTATGTACATCAGAACAATCTAGTTAAAATTATCAGGATAAAATCTATGATTACTGATAAGATTTTAGTCAAGTCTGTCATCACTCATATTTATGGAGAGGAGGAACAAAATTTAAAAAGTAATTTTTTTCATGTATTACAGGTTTCCATTGGAGATGAGGACAGGTGAATTTGGCAATACTTTGAATGTTCTTAACTGTTAGTTTCTGCAAAACAGTAGGGTAAATAATCTGATATTGGAAATTGTGATACCCTCAGTGAAGACATTTTTCAGATATCTTTCTGGCCAAGGACTGGATAAATAAATTATAAAGGTGATTTTAAAGAAAGGCCTGAAAAATTAATGGAGGTTTAAATGATCAAACTTGATGAGATCTATTATACAACTGTGTAATTCCTATCAGGTCTAAAGAATTTTTGCTTTCCTACACATAGTTCTAGAAAGATTTTCATCATAATACCATATCAGCAAGTTATTAATGAAGATAAAAGTTTTTTTTAAAACATCAGGAAATTGAAAAGCATAGTACCAACTTTGAAGATGAACATGTGCTTTCATTTATTGTTTCTCCTATAGCAGGATCATGGTGGCACTCTTAGGAAGAAGAGTAGTAAACTTAGACAAGGTGCTTTACTATTCACTACCTGCTTGATCTTGAATGAGCTCTCTTTTTTTCTGGTCCTCAGTTTCCTCACTCATAAAGTGAGGGCATTTAATTAGTTGAATTCAAAATAATTTTGTAGTTTTAAGTTCAATAGTTCAATGTCAGAATGGAAAGCTAATGATAATAACAATATAGAAAAAGTTCTCATTTCTCCACTTCCTAAAGATTTACAGAGATGTTTTTCCTCCTTAAAAAACACTGTGAGGTAGATGTGGTATTTTTTATCTGCATTCTACAGACAAGGAAATTGAAAGGAAGAGAGTCAGTAATGATGCTTAGGTAGTAGTCATTTAAGAATTGGATTTGAATTTAGATTTTCTTGTCAGAATTACCCACCCAACAAATAAGAAATTAGTAGTTATTTCTGTTGGGGAAGGAGGGGAGAGGCGTCCTCTGGCATTGTTAACAACCTGTTTAGAAAATTGCCTGAGGCTCAGAAAGTATAAGACATTGTCATAATCATCTAAAAACTAGGTGTTAGAGAAAGTATTTAAATTAAAGCCATCCCTTTTTTTTAAGGCCATCCTTAATGCACATCCAGCACTCTTTCAACTTTATGACAGCATCTCAATCATAGTTGTATCTAGGGCATTTCGTAACTGGGAAAAGTATCACACACTAGAAAAAAATTGACCAAGAACATTCTAATTGAGGATAACTGTGGTAAGTAGGTGAGGTTGACCAACACCTTGTGTTAAAAAGATAGATATCAGCATGATGTGGGGAGGGATAAAATATGTTTGCAATGGAAAGGAGCTCATCCCAATCTATTATATAGTAGGTTCTTTATTTTAAATATTATTGAAAACTATGAGAAATTTTCATTTTGATATTCAGAAGGGATAAAAGTTTTATTTTTGACTTATTAACAGAGAGACCAAATGCAACATCCTTCAAATCCAGGGCACTTTAAATTTGAAACCAGGATATAAAACTCTACTTGCTCTATTCTACTAATGGTTCAGCTTCTGACTCCAAGTCCATTGTTGTTTTCACTATTGCATGATGCCTGGATCAGGGGACCTCACAAATAAAATATGGGATTCCAAATAAAGTTGGCAATAAGGAGTCAAGGAACCCATGGATATCAGATGCACACAATAGATAGAAGAGCAGACACCAGATAAATCATCATTACAGCAAATACAAGGATCTAGGATCTAGGAGTAAGATATATGATCTAGGCAAAAAAAGATGTTATAAGTAAACTTGATTAATATTAACATGTTACCTGTCAGATTTTTGGATAAGAAAATAATTTACATATAAGACATAGAGGGTATTGTAGGATGCAAAGGGATAATTTTAATTGCATCAATATTATTTTGGCAAAAAGGAAAGACTTTATTAGATGTCTTGAGAAAGGACACTCCTTTGTCACCCTAGATGGGCACCACCCATGGAGTGCAAGTTTCAGAAGCTCACAGAAGTCTTTTATCTTAATCCTAACCCCAACTCCAACCCCTGTCCCACCTTACCATTTGTTGGTAAGGCAAACTCACAATCTTCTCACTAATGCTAACTAATGCAAAGAAATCACAATCTATTACCATAATTATTACTAATGAGTCTTTAATTCTATTAGATAATATACATGATACATGAGATTCATTAAGCAAGGGCATCAAATTTTTTTTGTTTTTTTTTGGAGGGGGCAAAGCAGGACAATTGGGGTTAAGTGGCTTGCCAAGGTCACACAGCTAATAAGTGTTAAGTGTCTGAGGCTGAATTTGAACTCAGGTCCTCCTGACTGTGGGGCTGGTACTCTATTCACTGTGCCACCTAGCTGGCCCCCTACATCAATTTTAAAAAAGTTTTGTACAAATAAAACAAATGTAGCCAAGATTAGAAGTAAAGCAGAAAATTGGAGAAATTTTTATTGACAGTTTTTGAGATGAAAACCTCAAGTGTGTAGATCTCAAGTGTGTAGAAAGTCAAATATATAAAAATAAGTCATTCCCTATTTGATAAATGGTCAGAAGCTAGTAACAACCAATTTTTGGAAGAAAAAAACATAGAAGGTATATAGAAACATGTGAAAAAATCCTCAAAATCATTATTTGTTAGAGAGATGCAATTAAAAAATGTTAGGTAACCATCTCACATCTTGGCTAAAATGATAGTAAGTGAAAATAACCAGTTTTGGAGGGAATGTGGAAAAATTGTGACATGAATACACTGTTGGTGAAACCATGAATTCCTTTTAAAAAAATTATATTTTTAATTTACATTGACCTTTTACTTTGTTGTAGGCCTTTATGGATTGATAATTCTGGAATCCGCCACAGCTGCTGGTGATCCACTCTCCCAAATGCTCCAGCCATGGCTGGTCCTGACCACCCTTGGGCTATAACAGCAGGTTCTGTGAATTAATACAACCATTTTGGAGAACTATCTGGAATTATGCGCAAGAGTTGAAAGACTGTATATGCCTTTGATTATGAAATACCAATATTAGGTCTGTTTTCTGAGGTGAACAAGGAAAAAGGAAAAGAAACTATATATTCTAACAAATTTATAGTGGCTCTCTTTGGGATTGAAAACAAGTGGAAATGGGGGATGGCTAAACAAGAATTGTGGTATATGTGGTGTATATATATTGTGCTCTAAGTTAAGTTTGGTTAAAAAAAAGACTTGGAGAAACTTAGTATACACTATGGGGAATTATGGGGATATTTTACTTTCAGGAAGTCATGGACTCAGGCTGGAATGTGAGCTGGTCAGATAACTTTAGATTATTTACTTTTTACCCTTAGTATTCTGCATGCTGCTGGGGAAATGCCAAGTGAGGCTGTGGAATGCACAATTGTTTCTCTGACCAGTCATCCTATCTGTTTTGATCATACTTTTGATGTTGAAAATAAATAAGCCAAATCCATTTGTTTCTTTCATCTATTTCTTGATTTCTAACTATTCTACTTCTGAGCTGTCTTGAATGCGAATTAATTTTGACTGTGCATGCCCATGAACTGGTGAGAGAATATCTTCATGCATGAAATTTCTGCTATTTTTCAGAGAGTCTCAACATTATTGCTTCTTAAAGTTCTTTGGGGAGCTTGAGGCTTTGAGGGAAAGGATAGAGGGCAACAGAGCATGCACAGGGCTTCAATCAAGCAGGGAATCAGACCCCATACTTTTTTTAATAGAGGAGAGAAGAAAGGATACAATTGTTACTTTGTCTGGACTGACTAAAAAGGCTATAGCATCTCTTCCTTTAGTGTACGCTGCATTTCCAGATTATGTGTTAGTAAAAATCTGTAGAGAGAGAAGAATGCATTTTTTTCTCAAGTTATATGACCACTTGGTGCTGGAAGCTTACCAAATTAGTTATATGTTTTCTTTAAGATGGAAAGATTATTCTATGTGATAAGAAAAGATTACTGAATGAAATTTTTATATATATATATATATATATATATATATATATATATATATATATATAAAATGCTTACTTTTAGCTTTCCAAACTATTTTCCTAAATATTATTTTATTTGATCTACTAACACTATGAAATGGGTTGGTTATATCAAGGATTATTAGTCCCATTTCACAGATGAGGAAACACAAATAGCCTTTCTGAAAAGCTAGGTCATCCCCTTTGTTCACTTCTCTCTTTGGAAATCCTCCTCTATCTTCAAGTCTCATATTAGATACCATCTCCTGGTGAAGTCTTTCTTGATACCCTAAATTTTTAGAGTTCTCTCGATCTTTGATTTGCCTTAATTTTTTTTCTCTATAGCAACGTTAGTAGCTATTGTTGGTGTAGTAATATGTTTGTGTGTTTGTGTGTGTGTATCTTTGAGGTTTTCAAAGTGCTTAAAAATGGAAACTTATTTTGTCATGAGAGCAACCTTGTGAGTTAGGCTTTATTCTTAGCCTTATTTTACATATCAGGAAACTGAGATAAATGGATGTTAAGTAACTGGTTCAAGGTCACAAAGCTAATAAATGTCTGAAGGCAGATTTTAACTTTGGTCTTCCTGATTCCAGGTCCAATGCTCTATCCATGATGGAATGAAGTATGTAAAATGTAAACTCCTCGAGAGAAGGAACTGCTTTTCATTTCTCTCCTTATATCCTCAGGACCTAGTAGAGTACATTGCACACAGAATATATTTAATCAATGCATGTTGAATCGGAATTTGAAAAGGGGCAAATGGTTTGCCTGAGATCTCAAATATTAGTATCAATCCTGACAAGTTTATTTTAGGGAAAGGCTTTTGTAAATCGTAAAGTGTTAAATGAAGATATTTTCTCCCATCTCTGTTCACACTCTAGACTTCATTTTCTTTACCATAGATGTGCCCTGATCAGTTCTCACATCCTTTTCCACCTCATCTTTTTATGTAATCATCTACCATTAGAATTTAAACTCCTTGAGAACAATGTAATGGCAAACAAAGAAGTAGTTAACTCCTTGTTTCAGCTATTGAGTTAACACCTTTTTTCAGCCACCTTTTTTTTCAGTAAACACCCTGTTCCAGTTCATGATTATAACAAGTATCAAGATCCAGAAATTGTGAATCCCACAGCTTGTGAACCCTTGAACTTGGGAACCTCTGCAACAGGAAGGGGAGGGCTAATGATCATATATAAAAAAAGCCCAGCCTGGAGAGAGTAGAATTGAGTACAGGGCTTTTGTGAAGGAGAAGAAGAAAACTTTTGGTATCTCGGAACTCTATGCCTGTTCTGTCTTTGTTGATGTTTGTTTGTGATACTTTCTATAGAAGACCTGGGACCTTACTGGAAGCCCTGAAAGAGGATTGTCTGTTAACAGAAGTCCTGGAGGAGGGTTTTGGGGGTCCTGGAACTTTACTTTTGATTTGTGTTGACCTCTTAGACCTTGTTTGTGGGCCTGTGTTGATATCACAGGCAGATTGTGAATTGATGATGGTGCCAGCTATGTGTATGGATGTTGTTGTGGCTCTTCTATACTTTGTCATCTAAGGAACAGAAACTATGAAGGACTTGAGGTGGACTGGTTACTGTGAGCTTCATTACGGAATGGGAACTGGACAAGGAGCTGGACAGGCAACTGGGAGTTGCTTGCCTTTGAACCCAGGTGACAGTTCTGTAGATTCTAGCAGGAGCTAGGAACATGGAAGAGGAACCATAGAAGCTGAGAGCCAGCCTGTAGTGAAGATGAAAATATCTCTTCTTGGTTACCTGATGCTGACTGATAAGAATATGATTTACTGTGACCTAGGAGTGAAGGACTTTGACCTTTGTACTTTGTGTCCATTAAAGAGACAATCCTCCTTAAGGAGGATTGATTTAAAGACTTAATAAATGATTGAGTTACTAAATGAATGTACCTTTTAAAAATTTATGAGGCCACTTCTATGAAAACTACATGGTTTTAGTGATAAGTTATGTCATAACATTATGAATGCTGTATTTTGATTTATGTGAATGTTATGCTTTAATTTATTGCTGAATAAATAGAGAGTTTGCTATACTATGTAATGAGAACCTTGATGCTGTCCATAGCAACAGTCCTCTGGAAAGCTACGCCTGCTTGGCTTTACAACAAGGAAGGTCTTGTTTCCTTGTGTTTTATCCCTAGCACTTAGGATAGATACTGGCACAGAGTAAACACATAATAAATGCTCTTTATCTGTCATTTCTCTCTTCTTGTCTATCTTGTCTTTTACCTTCTAATTTTCTTTTTGGTTCTCCTCCTTTTTCCCCTCTTTCCAGTTCTCCATTATCAGCAAATGTTTTTTACCATGAATATACCTGGAAGTGCAGCTCACTCATCCCACAGTTCCCAATTCTGGGTAGTCTTCTACCCAGATTTATACTGTATATGTCAGGAAGGTATAAAATTACACACATCATGGTTGATTTGCTGATACCCACTCTCAAGAATCTCTTGAATGTTCCATAAAATGCAGGGGTTTCATAGAGCTGGAAACTGAACTTTAGAGTTAATCCTGTCTTAACCCATAATAACTTCTTGGAACACCAAAGATAGAAGGTCCCTTAGAAGTAGTCTAATACATTTTCCACATTTTACAGATTGGTAAACTCAGTTCCACAGATCTTAAGACATTTATCAAGGGTCACAAAGGAAGTTATATGCAGAACCAGGACCTAAAACCAAACCAAAACAAAAACATTTTTCCTATGATATCCTACTTCCATATCATACACATGGGATATAGATATATTTAATAGAAATCTACCTGATTTAAATGCACTTGAGATATAGGATAACTATTTTCTCACTGCTTGTGAATATATTTAGGAGACATTAAAGTCCATTATTGAAACTGGCTACACATTCATTTTAGTAGAGCTCAATTTAGAATACAAATTTTTATTAGGCTGTGGAAAATATGATCCAATGTATATAATCATTTCAAAACCCATGAAGCATCAATTATCTATCCTAAGAATCTTCTCTCAATTTTATGGGAAAAATGTATCTTTCAGTGATGAACAAAGATGAAATTGGTTAACTCTGAATCATTAATGCTGGCATTTAGGATGATCTGTACTACTGTCATGATGAATGATAGGAAATTAGATTATGAATATGAAATTAACTCTTTTGCATTTACATGTATTAAACATACATTTCACAAATTGGGGGAAAGATATTAAAAAGGAGGGATGTAGGAAGCTATGGGGAATCTTAAAACTAGGGGAGTTATCCAAATACACCCACAATTATAGTAATTAAGCTAGGCTATGATTGCACAGAACAATCTGAAGCAGGCCTTTGGACATTATCCAATAATACTGGCAAATGTTGACAGCCAAAGCATACTTTGGAACCTGAATTATCCCTGTTGGCTTTCAGGTTTCTTCAGATTCATCAGAACTTCAGAAATTTTCACCTCTTCTTATGTTATATAAAAGCAGTTTTCAACTGATGAGCCAAAAAAAATTTCTTTTGTAAATTTCCAAAGACTAAAGGGTTTCAGAAATGCATATTTTAGATTAATTTTCCTTTTGCCAATATAATGGCTACAACTTATTCTCTCTTTCATTTACATAATTTATCTTGAATTTTTTTGTAAAAATGTTTAAGGTCATTTTTCCCACCCAGGACATCAGATACATTCATTATAATGAACTAGCACATAAGCACACAAGGTATCCCTAGGCATTAAAAGTACAGTCATGATTTAACTTTTCATTTCTTCTTTTCTCAAAGGAGTGATTAAGAATGTTAGATGAGCACGCCAAAGCTGCCATTTTTTTCCATATGGAACAGACCTCATTTAATATTTAAGTATAAAAATAGATTTTATGTAGAACATTCCCAGCATTTGTAAGCACCAGTTTTATTTATATCTATCTATTTTCTATTGTTTATATTGCCTAGAATAAGACACAAGTTTGAGGAAATAACCTGTAGTCTGTCTGTCTGTCTATCTATCTATCTATCTATCTATCTATCTATCTATCTAGGCAGGTACCAACAGACAGGCAACAAGGCTTAGAATTTAATTGAAAAAGGAACTCAAGCCAGATTTTACTTGGATCATTTTTACAGTGTATTTACTGAACTCAAAATTATTATCTCTTCAACACAAATATCTTCCTAGGAATGCTATTTACTTGTGAATCATGGAACAGCACAGTGCTAAAAGAATAAAAATTTCAGGTACCTGAAGGACAATGGAAAGACCTGGTAGGCAAATATAGGCTAACATTGTTTACTGATGCTGAACTGAACAAAAAAGCAGTAAGATACATTATCAAGGGTATCTATAACTTGAATAAAAGATGAAATAGCAATAGATTTATAATTAATTTAGGATAATTACATTGTACATATATGTGTATGCAAATGTACATATAATGTACATACATGTAATGATATGTAATATACACCAATGTACATATACTGTAATACATGAAATAGATATATAGATAGATAGATGTATAAACATTAAAAAGAGATGCTTCTATTGAGCAAAAGCCAGTAGCTTTTTTCAATAGCATATGTAGGAGGCTACTTCCAGCATGTCTACAAAAAAAGATATTAGTTAGAATTTCAAAAGTAGAATTTATATGAGACTGTTATATAGCAGATATAGTATAACAGCATGTTTATTGAAACATGGGTCAACCAAAGACACAGGTTCAAATGTTGGGTCAGGGTATACTCTCTGGAATGAATATCACAGCTACATTTTAGGAACTTCAAATGCTCTGGTACATTCATCTTCAATAACATAATCAGAGAATTTCAATATCTGAGACCATATCTAATTCTTCTACCAAGATATGCTAATAAACCTTCCTTATAAATGGTGAAGACTAGACTGCTTACAGAAAGAACAAGTTTATTCATATACAAAGGAAAGAAATGAGAATTCCAGTAAGAATGCCAAGGAAATTTCAGTTCCTCTTGATATAACCAGTATCAAGACAGTATCTGGACATACAAGTACCTGTCTATCACATGAGCTCCCCACCCAAACAACAAAGCTTCATAATACCAAAAGGAGTAAGCTGTGGCTATTAACACAGGTTGTTTGGTAGAAGGAGAAGTCTTTCAGACTTCATGGACAATGTGAGTATTACTGTGATATTGCAGGGAAAAATAATATAATGCATAGTGTCTATGACTAGAGAAGTGATTGTCTTGATGTACTCTTTCCTGGTCAGTCCATATCTATTGCCTATGTATAAGTTGGAGAGAATTTAAAGTTCAGCAGGGTGAAACATCACCTGTTCATGTTATGCAAACATTGTTTGCAAATATAGAGATGCTTGCCTTGGAGAAGAAAGGACATTATAGGAGTTGCTATTGCTGTTCATTAATTTCAATTTTATTTGACTCTTCATCACCCCATTGGGAGTTTCTTGGATAATCCTGGAATGTTTTGCCTTTTCCTTCTCCAGCTTATTTTACAGATGATGAGACTGAGGCAAACAGCGTTGAGTAACTTGCCCAATGTGAAAATGCTTATAAGTGTCTGGACCACATTAGAATCCAGGCCTACCTTACTCTAGCCCATCTTTCTATATACTTAGCCACCTTCGTGTGCCTGTTCTAGGAGTTAGTTTCATGACCTTTCAAATATTTGAAGAAAATCATTTGAGTCACTTTCTTGAAATTCTTGAAAGAATATCAAGGGGAAGAAAGAATAGCTGCTTTCTGCTTGGCCCCAAAAGAAAGAACTAGTAACAAAGGGTAAAAGTTGCACAGCAAATCATTTAGTGTTCAAGTGAGGAAAAGTTTTCTGACAGGCAGGGCTAACCAATAGTTGAATGATCTGCCTTGGAAAACAAATTTAGCTCTTGCTGCAGTTCATCAATAAAATGTTGGGTAGCCACATATTGTGTATACTCTGGAGATAATTCATGTTCACATGAGTATTGGACCTGGTACCTTTTGTGTTCCTCTGAGGTTTGGTAATTCTACAAATTATAAAACTGGCTCAGAGAAATCAGTTCAAGTTCACACAATAAAATGGCAGGCCTACAATTTCAACCAGGTCCTCTGACTGCAGCTCCATTGTTTCTTCTATTCTATTCTACCCTCCAGGTTTATCTTGCTGTTCAATTAAATTAAATGTAACAACAACAACAACAACAGCAACAACAACAAAATACATATTTGTTCCTTTGATGAGCAAGGGATACTGGGTATTGAAGAAATACACATTTAAAGCACTACCAGAACTGTCCTGAAGGAAATTCCAATCTAATAGGTAGGGTGTGATCATATGACATGGACATATTTAACTATGATAAAATGCAAAGTATGTATGATAGGGGTCAAAAAGAGTTCTAGGCACAATGTTCTAGAAAATGGAGAATGAAAAAATACTTTGAGGAAGAAGCAGGAGAACTTTCATTGTTTCATGTTTTGTCAGGACAGGGCAAGACTGGAGAACACCTGAAAGTATGGTTTGACTGAAAATGGAAGGCATGAATAATGGTAATGCAGCATTTAGAAAATGAAAAAAAAAGTAGTTGGGAATCAGACTTTTGCAGGGTCTTAAGTGACAAGTTATGTGTTTTATATCTTATCCTGTGGGAAATAAGGAGTCATTGAATGTTTCTTAACACAACAGTCACATGGTCAAATCTGTGGGTTTGAAAGATTGCTCTGACAGTGACTTAGAAAAATGAAGTGGGGTGGAGAGAAGCCATAGCTGAACAGATCCATTAAAAGTTTATTCCAAGCTCTCTCGCTTTGCAAAGGTTGAAGGATTATGCATAAGGGATGTCTGATATACAGTCTGACTCAGATGATGTGTTGGTAAGTTTGTCTAAGTTGCACCTCCCAATTTTTATTATTCATTAGAAGAGGATTTATTTCTGGCTACAAGGAGGAGAAAAGACATTATCTGAAATGGAGGTAATGTAAAAAATGAACAAAAATTAATACAATTTTGAATTTGGGAGTAAACAAAAATATGTTTACTCAAAGAAACATTTCCTATCATCACAGAATAGTAAAAGAACTTCTGTTGCACGCTAACCAATGTGACCTGTTCTAAATAGAATCAGGAGTAAATCTATGAGAAGTAGAATGGATACTAATGTTACTTCAGCCTTATAGCCTCTTATTCTAAGAACTGCAGCCACAGCATACCAAGAAACAGTACCCAGGAAAACTATTAGGCAGAAAATGCTGCCTTGGCTCCTTTTCTAGAATAAAACTTGAAATAAAGGTTTGGAGAATTCAGTTTGATTGCATGAAAATAATGGAGTGTCAGGCCTACTCAAAAGAGGAAGCAGCACATGGGGCATTTTGAATGAAATTGAATGAATCCTTGAAAGAAGCAAACAAAAATAATGGCCACTCCTGATCTCCTTTTCTTTCTTGATTTTAGGAAAATATCAAATGATCAATAACAAAAGTAAACAGGAAAGAAGTTAGTGCAGAAGGAGAAAACAAAACAGAACAGATAAGAAATCATGTTTATGTCCTTTTATTATGCTGAACTGGGGCACATATTTTTCTCTTGTCATTTCCAATGGTTTACACATGAAAACTTGCAGTTAGTTTTGTGAGAATTCTCTCTTTCTCTCTTTCAGTCTCTGTCTGCATATCTCTCTGTCTCACTGTCTCTCTATTTCTGCCTCTATATCTCTGTCTCTGTCGGTCTTCCTTTCTCAGACTTCTCATTTCTATTCATATAGTTCCACATTGGGAGTTTCTATACTGTCCTTCTACATGTGTTCTTATCTGTTTTAGAGGAAGAGAGTGATACCTCTGATCATGTGAATTTTAAGAGATCAAGAGGTGATCTTTGGTATCCAAAGTTTGGGTCTTACAATTAGCACACATGATAATCCAAGGGATAAGATATTACTTTCAGGTATGACCTTCTGAACACGGGCCGCCCTAAGCTGAAGTGAGGACTCACTGGGGAATCAGGTCACATCTGTGCATGGACTTGGTGGAAGTAATGTTATGTAGCATCCTAGCTCAGTCTGTCTCTAGGGTGTTAAGTATAAATATTTGTACATTTTTTTCTGTATCCTTGGACTAAGTATCCTTTTGAAAAATCTAGTAGGTTTTTAGAGATGAAATGCAATGGTGCCACTAGTCTACAGAGTCTTACAATGAAGGAAAGGGTCCATATGTTTAATGGGGACTTTTCTATCACAGACATTACCAATGTCAAGGGGGACGGCTCATTGGTGGCAGGGGCAGTGGCAGAGATGGAAGAGGGGTGGTGGCTTCATGGGCTTTGTAGGAAGGGTCAACAGATCCATCAGTGAAGCTGTAAGCAATTATAACCCAGAGCCCCCACCCCCTCAATCCCACTTACTCATGATTATGGACAATAAAAGTGATGAGTTCCAACAGTTCAGGGGACGGTTTGCTCAGATAGTGGAAAATGATATGGAAGTCAGCAATTCTGAATTCACGAACATCTTGAATAAGGTGGTGACTTGACATTCTGATCTGAAGACTGATGGTTTGGGCACCAACACCTGAATTGAAGCATGGTGGCTGTCATGGACATATCCTTGAGCCAACTTGCAGGAATTGGTGGGGAAGAGTTTTGAGAAACACATCCTTGAGGGTATGAGCTTCAAGAGATATGTGAATGGGTCAAA
>CM053595.1:265931849-265951355 GCA_028646575.1 Pseudocheirus occidentalis | reverse complement strand
CGGGGGAGTGATAGGAAGGAGGGCATATGATCACTGTCACAATATGTCCACTGTGAAGATGTCCTGTATAATCACACATCCGCAGCCTGTATTGAATTGCTTGTCCTTCCAGTGGGGGTGGGTGACAAGGGAGGAACCGCAAGAATCTAAAATTTAAAGCTCTGCAATTCATGCAACTCAGAATAAAGATATACAGGGACTGGGTAGGGAGACCCTCCCTCACCTACCAGAAAGTTAAGAGAGCAGATCAGGGGACAGTCTTTACAGTGGGATCACTGTATTGGGGTTGGTGTAGGGGAAAGATGGGGAGAAAATTTGTAATTCAAAAATCTCATGAAAATGAATGATGTAAACAAGAAAACAAATTTTAAAATATTTTTTTTAAAACAGTGTATGTTGCTTGTAGTAAAAGAACATAAATTTTCATCTCCCCACTATCTTCCTTGAAGATGAGCATCACGAAATTTTTTCATAAGAGCAACTGGCAACCCATTTTTATCTATTTTCCTGCTTTTGTTTTTCATTTTTGTCTGTTTAGCTAAGTTATATCATATTGATCAACATACTAAAATCTGAGGAACAGAATTCATTCTTTACAATTTCAGGTTTTTTGCTTGATTTTTCTTGTCATCATATAATGATTTCAGAACAGTTGCAGTCTCTGAAATGTAACATGATGGATAGTTCATCTCCATTCTCCAATGTTCCTTTTCCCCATCCTAACTGGACTTGCTATTGTGGTCCTTATTGTCATGATGATCACCATCATTACCATTGTTTTCTTATTTTCTCATATCTTTTAATGGAATTAAGATAAACATGTTTTAGTGAGGAACTCTTTTCTGTTATTAGTCTTACCCTATTTACTTTTGTGTGGGATATTACTCTAATGGTTAAAATTAATATTATTTTTTGTAATTTATTTAGCATTTATGGATTTAAGCTCATCTTCTATGGATTCACTGAAAATACTTTTCAGAATAACTACAGTACCCAGCAGGCTTAAATGGATTTGTACTGTTTGTTCTTCTCATATGATTTCATTTATTCATTTTTATTATTCTGTCTACTCTTCATCTATATGTTAGGGGCATTTAATTCCATGTCATTTGGAAACAATGAAGTATTTGGTTTAGGGCCATCACTTTTTAAATTGTATCATAAAATAGATAATGTACAGATGTTAATTGCTCTATATATGTTATTGCTGTTAAGTTTCAAAATCAGGATATGAGTCATTTGCATAACATATGCAGTCTCCAAAATCTTCTGGATACCCTCATGTCTTTGCTCAAGAATACAAACTTATATTCTTTCTGCTGTGGTTGCCTTTGGGGCTATGGAAGCCGCAGCCATGGCTATCCGGTACCCCATGGCCGTGGGCCTCAACAAGGGCCACAAAGTTACCAAAAACATTTCAAAGCCACGACACTGCCACCGCCGCGGGCATTTGACCAAACACACAAAGTTTGTGAGAGAGATGATCCGGGAGGTGTGTGGATTTGCCCCTTAGGAGAGGCGGGCCATGGAATTGTTAAAAGTCTCCAAGGATAAGTGAGCCCTTAAATTCATCAAAAAAATGGTGGGAACTCACATCCAAGCCAAGAGGAAGAGAGAGCAACTCAGCAATGTCCTAGCTGCCATGAGGAAGGCTGCTGCCAAGAAGGACTAAACTGGACCCTAGCAACCCTCCCCTGACTTAAACAATAAAGATTTGACAAAAAAAGAATACAAACTTATTTATATCACTTTGACTGGTTAATTTTGATATCTGGTTTTAAGGAGCCATGTTTCAATCTCTATTTTTTTTTCTGGTACACACTGAGAATTTTATTGCTCTTCTGAAGTACTGAACTAGCCCCCTACCCATAAAATGACATGATAAAATTTGTTATGCAATAACAATCTCATTATCAAAAAAATTGATAACACCCATGCATCATAAATTAGTGTAATCTTATTATTCTAACATATACATATATATATATATAAAACATTACTTTTTTATAATTAATTTTTATCTGTGACCTTATTTATCTAGTCTCTTCCATTCATGGAGCCAATTAATGGTATTAGACATCAATTAATGATATTAAACTTTTTAGACTTACTATTAAAAAGTCATGATACTAGATGGAATTAGGCACAGATTAATAATAGTAAGTTGTAAGTTAATTTTAGGCACAACAAATGATAGTAAACCTTTACTTATGGCCCAAAGCATGTTCATCATTGGAAAAATGAGAAAACTGAACCCTCCTTTCAATAGAGGTAGTACTTATGAAATATAATATCTAAATTCCATATATTTTAAAAGAACAACCTTAGATATTAGAAGAGCTTATGATATTAACACAAATGATGTATTCAAGCTAAAATAAATCTAAGATTATAATCTATTTGACCTGAAAAGTGTCATGAATATGAGGTAATATAGTCAAGTTTACAGATCATGAAATCAAGAACCATTTCTCTTTGATTTCAATTCTGTTTTCTTTCATTTACCATGTGTAATTGTATGCAAGTATCTAACCTCACAGGATTTTAGTTTCTTTCTTTATAAATAAAAGAGTTGAATCCGATGAGTAAGAGCATTTCTTCTATACCAAAATCTATAATCTTGCTCAATCTCATTATTTTTAAAAGGAAACTGTGGCACAGAAATTTAAAGTGACATAATAATTGATGACACATAGCAAAAGAGTGACTATAGGTATCATTGAAAACAAAAAACACAATGCAGAGATTGTAAAAAAAATGAGAGAATATGTTTCTTTTATAATTGTCTTCGGGCAGCTATGTAGTGCAGTGAATAGAGTACTGGGCCCCGGAGTTAGGAGTATCTGAACTCAGACACTTAACATTTACTAGCCATGTGACCTTGGGCAAGTCACTTAACACCAATTGCCCTGCCCTGTCCCCTCCATAAAAGCAAAAAAAAAAACCAAACAAACCCCAAAACAAAAACAAAAATATCTTGACCTAGCCTTTTGAAAATTGTATGATTACATATGAAATACATTTTAATCTATAGTTTTGTGATTTTCATCTCTAGGTCTTTATCTTTGTATAAATTTTGAGTTTTCAAAGGTACAGTTTGGGTATATATTAAACCATGGTCATCATGCATAATATTTAAATATAATTATTCCAAAATTTTTGAAGAAAGCAATCCATGACATGATTAGTGGATCTATTTTTTTAATTGCAGGAGGACAGGAATGAAGGTATAAATTTGAAAGTTGATGTAGAATTGATATAATTTTTTTTTCTTTTTGTAATCATGTACACATTACAAATCATGTTTTGTTTCATCATTATGATTCCAGGTTTCTGGTTGTAGTCATGTAATTTATATACAATTGAAGGAAACTTGGGATGGGTGAGGTACATATCTTTTAAGAAGAATATCACAGAGGGCAGTAAGGTTCAAATAACTACTAAAGTTTCTTTCAGCTGTAATATTAAAATACTATTAATATGGCTAAATATAACCAAACTTAATGAGGCCTATCTTTCTGTAAAGTGTTCTTTATGTCACTGTCAAAGACAGAATAATAGATGCCTTAGTTCAAGTATTTTTTCTTATCTTCTTATTTTAATTTGTTAATGTTTTTATATTAATGGCATGGGAATTAAATAATTCAACCTACAATAAGAGACTGAGGCAGAGTTCTGAGCCAATAGCACTTTATTAAATGGTCTGTGATACTCTAAAGAAGGGGACCTCAGAAATCCCTCACAATCTGAGATGTTCCTTTCTTCCAGGACCATGTTTTTATAGGATTTCCAAATATGCAAAAGAGACATGATGAAATACAGAATCTCATTGCTTGATAGACCTTGCTGTTGAGGGTCAAAAATGACATAACATCAGGGGGTAACAGACTGGGCAAAGCATGGGTCATTTCCAGTCACTAAGTTGCCATAAGATGGTCCCTTCCTCATATTGAACAAGAGAGAGGTCTGGAGATATAAAAATAAATTGGGGGAATTTCCAAAGTATCAAGGCATTCCACCCATGTTGGGTTTTGACACAGAAATTATGCAAAACAGGATGGAGATATCTTTGTCTGTACTCTTCTTGTTGCACAAATGATCCGTGCAATTTTGTAAACAAGTATAAATATTATGATATAGTTTAAGGCCCACTATAATAACCTATCTAACCCTTATATGATTTATGCAATATATCAAACCAATCAGAATAGAGTAGGAGTCCAAATGAATTATTTTTCACAATAGATCCTCCAGGAAACATTGACCTACAGGACATTTTCTTTTAATTATTTGACATCATCTGATATTAATCTTATGCAAAATTTAATCAGTTCTAATTCCATTAATTATGTTCTGTGAAAACCAATCCACTTCTATAACTGGTATCACTACTTTTCAAAACTACAGAATCTTAGTGTTGGAAGGAAACTTGCAAAAAGCTTTGACTTTTTCTCTATTTGTCATTTTCTTAAAAGTTTGAATCCACATTATGTTAACTGGAACTTTAATTATGGACAACATCAAAACAGAATTTATGTTGGCTTTCAGAAGTGGTGTTTGATTCTTGCATCATTTCCATAATTATTATCAACATGAACATCACCATTCTGTATTAGTTAAATGATTGCTATGTTTCAGGTACTGTTCTAAGCACTAGGGATACAAAAAAAGCAACAACACGGAACCTGGGCTAGTGTAATTTAGAAGTAATGTCTTAGAAAAAGTGCTAGGTGTGTAGAATTGAAGGGGATTGAAAATGTCTCTGGAAGAAGCGATTTAAACTGTCGTGAAGGAATACAGGGATTTTTAAGATGAAGTAAATATTGTTTTTATTTGTAAAGTCTATGAAAGAATGAGATTTTATTACTTTGAAACCAAATTAAAATTTTGGTGGAGAAATAAGCTGATTCTCACATGTCTTAGAGATTTAGAGAGTGGGGTACAATACATGGGTTGCAAGAGGTACTTTGTATATTAGGGTAAAGACTGTTAGACTTTGTGTGAACAAGCCCTAGGTATGATGAACACCTTAAACTAAATAGCTCTGTGAACCTGCGTGATTCCTTTTGTCTTTCTGACTCAGTTTTCTGTGGCTTTTGTAGGGGTCAAATGAGATAATGTATGTAAAGTATTTGCCAAACCCTAAAGCTCTGTATGAATATTGGCTGTTATTGTTTTAATCATTATTATTTTTCATTGTTGTTGTTCCTGTAAGATTCAATCAAATCATTCCCCATCATTTAGCCCCAACATATATAAAATGTGAGAATATCATAAGCAGCAGCATCAGTAACAACTTGATCATGATTATAATAGGAAGTATATAGCATCTTACCATTTCCATAATGTATACAAATATTTTATCTTCACAAAAGCTTGGGAATTAATTTTTTTCCTCTTTTGCAGATGAGAAAATAGAGGTAGAAAGAAGTATAATTATTTGTCCAGGGTCACAAAGGTAGAACATGTCTGAGAACATATTTGAACTCAGTTTTTCCCTATGCTAGGTCCATTGCTCTATCCACTGTGCCATGTAGTTGCTAAACATAAATCATTCAATAAATTAATTTCAGTGACATGCCATTAGAAGACTGTTACAACTGGTTGAATAAATTAATCACTCCTTGTGTAATTTGTATAAAATGAGTTCTCAGAACCAGAGATTAATTTTTGAGAGTTTGCCAACAGATCAGGAGACATAAAGACTTGACTCCAAAAGAATAGAAATCACATCAATAACTGACAAAAAGGGGGAAAATTAAACTGTAGCAGAGAAAGGAATGATCAGGGAGGAATGTCTGCCTGAGGGGTGTTGTGGAGCCAAAATGGAACTGATGCTACCTTTGGAAACCTGCATTCTCAACAACTGAGGAAAGATTTGCTCTTTCTTGATCTTCTCTCTCAATGATACACTATTAACAGGTACTGCGTTGGTCTTGGCCTTCAGTCATTTAGTCACATCTGACCCTTTGGGACCCTAGGTATCATTCTGCCCATGAGGTTTTCTTGGAAACGATACCAGAGTGGCTTGTTATTTCCTGCTTTAGCAGACCAAGACAAAAGAGATTAAGAGTCTTGCTCAGGATCATATAGCTAGTAAGTATCTGAGGCCAGATTTCAACTGAGGTTTTTCCTAACTCCAGGCTGAGTATTTAGTTATCTCCTCTGTAATATGCTCTGTTTTATTTTACCCAGATGTTTCTGATAATCTTAATTTTCACCTCAACTACAAAAGACTAATGATTAACTATAAATAAGTGCAAATTAAACAGAGAGAATAACTCCACCAAATTGTTATAAATTTTATTAACTGGTGGCTTGAAGCAATTAAGATGGTACTTTAAAAGTTTCATTTAATATAAACTTCCTAAGCCGTAATTTGAGGGAACCACATGGATTTGAGGGCCTATTAAATATCTCCTAAGTTCAGAGTGAGATATTTATTATAATAGATTATAAGTTACTGTAATTTAATTGAATAATGGAAACTTTTCTTTTCCTTTTTCATTTGTTGATGGATTTTAGAGAGAAGCAGTAATAGAACAAGTTGTTATAAGGCCACCCTTCTTAAAATCATACTTAGTATTTTATGGTGTATTGTGCATGTGGCTAAAATAATGTAATTTTGTAGCTGAATAAAATTAGTGATATAAAACTTTATCTTTTCTAAACTCACTGAAAGCTTCTCCGTTAAAAATCTCATGCCAACATAGGTATAATGTTGACTTTATCCTTCTCCCTCCTAAATTTCATTCCTTAACTTGGTGTCAATAAACTTTTCATTCTATTTGTCTTAGAAAGATTACACATATTTGTTATATATGCTATCAGATTATTTTTAAGGTTCTTGGAAATATCTTATGCTATTCTTGTGGAAAAGTTGTGGATATTTTAATTAGGTGATAATGTAGTTGAATGGATTCAAAACTATTTGGATAATTGAATTGAAGGAGTATGTTATAATGCTTTGTATTTAATATTCAGCCTCCAGGGAAGGAGCTCAAAGGAAATGTGTTTAGATTAATGTTGTTTGATATGATTTTCAATGGCTTGGATAAATGTAAAAATGGTATTTTGACCAAATTTGCAAATAGCAGAAAGCAAATAGAAGAAGCTACAGGTATCATAGCATTTGGAAGGAAGGACCAAAGATCACTTGAAATAGCATCTAGAATGATGAAATTCAACAGAGATAAATGTGAAGTCTTAAAACTGGACATAAATAATGAACTTGAGAAACACAATTTCACAAGTCCAGATCTGGGGAAACATGACTTCATGGCAATCTTTTCTAAGGGATGTTTTAGTGGACTGCAGTCTCAGTATGAGTAAGTACTGATAAATTTTGGCCAAAAAAAGTTCTTGTAATTTTGGACTGATTTGAGAGAAGTGCATCTTCTAAGAATATGGAGGCAATAGTTCCACTGTACTATATCTTCATTAAGCCTTTGAAAGTATAGTGTTCATTTAATGACAGCAGGGTTAGAAAGACTGTGGTAAGTGAGAATGTCCAGAAAAAGTCAGTTTGAATGATGAAGAGCCTTTGTTCAGGTCATATGTGTATGAATTGAAAGAGCTTGGGTCATTAAGGCTGGAGATAAGAAGAGTCATGATGGATACTATGGCCATCTTCGAGTATTTAAAGAAGTCTTCTTAAAAATATCTGTTTTTCAAAGAACTGCTATTCTACACAAAAACCATACAAGTGTCATCATTATTCTCAATGAAGCATAACTAGGACAATTAGTGGAAGTTGGCAAGAGTCAAACTTCTAATCAACATACAGAAAATTCTAGTAATTACACATGTTCAGTATAGAATACAGTTCTATAAGAGGTGGTGACTTTTGCCTCTTTGGATATTTTTAAGCAGAGGAAGAATGACCACTTTTCCATTAGATTATGGTACAGATTTATTTCATATGTAAACTGGGCTCTGCTGCTTCTGGACTACCTTCTAACTGTAACTATAATTCTCTGTTCATTTCCAAGGGCCACATTTTACAGTGGCTTCTAGGAGCTCGAACAGACTCAGAGGAGGCTAATTGAAATTGCAAGAAAACTATAAACCTGTTATACTCAGATCAACCAAGTTAGAGAAGAGAAGACAGTGGGAAGGGTATAACAGAACTGTTGCTTTCAAATATTTGAAGGGCTTTTTCATATGAGAAGAATTAGACTTCACCACAGGACACCGAATTGGAAGCTATGGGTAAAAGTTAGAGACAGGCAGATTGCAGCTCAATATATGAAAGAACTTCCTAAAATGGAGCTATCCAGAAATAGAATGGGTTGCCTTGGAAGAGTGTGAGTTTCCTGTCAGTGGAAGTGTTCAATGAGAGACTGGGTGACCATCTGTTAGGCACAACAGAGTAGTAATAGGAGTAGTAGCAGTAGCAGTAGCAGTTGTAGTTGTAGTAACAACAGGTTTTATTTATGCAAACTTTTGAAATTTAAAACAGGCAACATACATTTTTGGTTATTGACCTGCTACAAGGACAATGTTGTTGTTGTATTCTCCAATCTATAAGAACATAGATTTAGAGTTTTAGTTTTAGTTAGTCTTTGAAAACTTTTAGCTCAACACTCATCTTTTGGATGAAGAAAATCAGTACCAGATGAGCTAAGTGAGTTTCTTAACATCAGAAAAGTAGTCACTTTTAGATTTGGAATTCTAACCAAGACTCTTCTCTCCAGTTAGAAACATAATTCCAATCTATCTTAAGTCATCTCCAAGATTCCTTCAAATTTTATAATTCTATTATTCTGATTAATAAGAGTTTTGGCTCATTTACCTGTATATCTTTGACCCTCTAGAATTACTCATATTAGGGAAACATAAATTTAGATTCTAGGTTGTTGTATTTGAATAGCACTATGATGCACACTAATTATTGAAGCAAGTATAGGATAAGAAGCCAGGATACTCTTTGTATACCCAACTTTTCCATCTCCTTGGTTCATAACAGGCTAATTATAGTAAAGGTACAGGGACTATACCTTTGATTTTATTGGTTAAAGGAAACTTCTTGATGCGGAAACTCCATCTATCAATGCAAATCTACACCTTCCCTAAAACACAATATCCTAAAGAGTTGAACTGACAGTTTCAATGACTTGCTTAGATTCACATCTCTAAATTCAGCTCTTTTTTTACTTCAGAAGATTTATTTTCTTTTTTCTATGTATTATTTTCCCCAATTACATGTAAAAACAATTTTTACCATTCCTTTTTACAACTGAGTTCCAATTTTTTCCCTCTCTCCCTAATCCCCTAATTGAGAAGGCAAGCAACCCGATATAGGTTGTATGTGTGTAGTCATGTGAAAGGTATTTCCATATTAGTCATATTATTTAAAAGGGACCAAAATAAAAATCCAAGAAAAATAAAGTTTAAAAAAAAGTATGCTTCAATCTGCATTCAGAATTAGCCAGTTTTTTTTTTTCCTCTGGGGATGGACAGCATTTTTAATCATTAGTCCTTAGTTGTTTTGGATCATTGTATTGTTGATATCATCTAGGAGACTGGTTCTTTATCCTAGTTGCCCCTCCCAGTATAAGTATAGCTGTGAAAATACCTAATGCTTTTTCATTATGGAATCTCTCATAAGCTATTTTGATATATTTTTTGCTAGAATTCAAAGATGATTAATACTTATGAATGCGAATACAATTCTTTAAAAACAAAACAAAAAAAAACCCAGATTATCTAATGCCCTAATATGTATGGAGTCATATAAATCACCTGTGCTTAAATACTTCTCCACTCTCCAGTCCTATATTGAAAAATATTTGTAGTTCATGTCTATAAATATAATTCCTGCTAAGTAATCATAAAATGATCTTTTGCCCTTTACTTTAATAATCTTCATCACTTTAATAAGCTTAATATCAATGTTGGCCCAAACTACTATGCATGAATTTAAGAGCCTCTGTACAAAATTTGGCATTCATTTTATAAAATATTTTGAAGAGACAGTAAAAATTGATAAGAATATGTTAATATTTTAATATTGGAATAATAATTCCTGGGCAAAATGCATCAGAATAAGCTTGCCAATACAGTAAAGATTTTAAAAACTTACTACTCTGTTCCTGGCTTCATGTTAGGATCAAACAAGACTTCTCCATGATAAATACAATTACTGGAATAACTTTGCTCAGTGTTTTTTTCTAACTATTAACACTAAGGAATATACAAAATATGGAGATCATTTTTAACAAAATTGTTTACCAGTGTCTTAAAGAATGACTTGTGAAAGGAATAGCATATGACTATGTTTAATCAGGAGAATGTTATCAGATCTGATTATAAATAGTTGCTACCAAAATATGGTTCTTATCACCAACATTCTCTTGGTGCTAAGAGATGGCTATGAATCATAAGAACAGCAAAAGAGATATTTTTAAAGGCCCAAAATTTCTAGTTCATCCAAATGAAAATATATATATATATATATATATATATATATATGTATGTATGTATATATTGGACACTGACATTTTCAGCATATTATCAATTATTATAATAAAAGACACCATTGGAAACATATATGGCTAAAAAAAGATATGGTTATTTATATACAGTGAACAAGGGATAAAAATGATCAGCACAAATGGGGAGCTAATATCCAGGAATAATTAAAAGAAACAGATATTTTCCACGATGATGGGTAGATACCCTTTTGAGAGCATAAGGAAAGATTTGGAAAATGACTGTTTTTCATCTTTGAAGATGACTGGTCTTGTGACATATAATGATAGATGGAGCACAAAAACAAGTGATACATTATAGCATTAGAAAATGATTAAAAATGTATTGTCATATCAAATAAAAATTTCATGCAAATTGTCCTCCATTTATAAGTTCAAGATTCTTGTTCTATATATTATGTTTACACTCCTAGAGGACATAAGCTTGCTGATGATATGGCTTGTTTAAAGTAAGCTGAGACATATTTATCATTCATTTATTAAGTGTAGAACAGTGTACTTAATCCTAAGGGTAACATAAAGATGGAGACATACATACGATGTGCGTATGTGTGTATATTCACATGTATGCAGTGATATATATGTGTACATACATACGTATGTACATGCAGAGACATATATATATTGATAGTATGAGTGAACAATAAGGGATGATAAGCACATTGCAGGGACAGAAACAAAGTGCTATATGAGGTTCAAGCATCTCATCAAAGAAGGCTCTACAAAGGAACTGGGGTTATAAAGAAATAGTAAGAATCCAATATGGGGAATTGAGAAAGCCATTCTATGCTCAAGAGATAGAATAAGGAAAGATATAGTGATAGACTGCGATCACTAACCATTATTCAGAATCTTTTAGTCAATACTACAATAGCTGAAAATCATATCAGACAACCTCCTCTCTGTCTCTCTGTCTCTGTTTTTCTCTGTCATTCTCTGTCTTTCTGTCTCTCTGTCTTTCACACACACACACACACACACACACACACAGCCCCCAACAACAACAAAAACCTTAACATTTAAAAGTGGTATAAAAAATCAGAATTAAGCCAAAATCACATCACAATGACTCAGCATGTCCCTCAAAATGCTCCTTAGAGGAAATCAAGAAAATCTTTTTATTTCTTTTTGAATATTCTTTATTAATTGAAGTCATTAATTAAATGAAGTTCTGAAATAAGAAACTGTGAAATGATTGTGAAGAACATGAATACCATACTCTTTAAGGACCACTTCAATAGCTACTTTTTCTTTCTGTTTAAACATTTACAATGCTATTTTCCCTCATGGACATATGGTTATGAATATTTATAAGGTTGCCAAATAAATAATTTTGTATTTTCTAAACCTGTGTTGAAACACACATGAAGTCAGAGAAAACTATTTTGCTACTTTAGGGTGAGATGGAGTAAAGGTAGATAATCCTTTATTTTGAAAACCACCTTTCTCCTTCAGAGTACAATGTGGAGTACGTTGCCCTGTGTCATTGAGTGGTCTCACAGTGTGTAATCACATCAATTCTGTTCTTGATTTTTACCACTTCAATTATTTCTGATAAAAGTCAACTTCAGTCAGGCACTCTGAAGTTGGTAAGTACCCCCATTAATATCTCCAGGGATCTTGCTCTTAATTCAAAATGAAATTCTTTAGGAAACAAAAAACTGAACTTCCAACAAGTGGTTGAATTGAAAATGTCAACTATTACATGGAGTTCAAGCCAGAATATACCACTGAGGGGTGATTCAAGATTTCATAGATGGTACATTTTAGATGTTTCCTTGTTTTTTTTAAACTGTTGGACAATAGTGTCCTATCATGCCTGTCAAAATTCTTAATTCCACACTTGTAAATTTGGGTATGTGAATTTGAGATTCTTTGTTTTGATTTGACAGTCATTGAATACTCTATGGGAGCAATTAGATTAAGGTAAAATATTTTAAAAGAAACATATAAGAATAATCTCACCAACATTATTGACTATCCATGAGACATATCCCTTAATAATTATAAAGACTACTGAGACTTTTAAAAATTCATTTATAAAGAATATAATAAAATATTACATCTCTATTAAAGGAAACACCCCAGGTTCTGAAGACTAATTTTTTCTTCAAATCATAACTAGTTTTTACTATCTGATCATTATATAGACAGCTCATGTATGTAGTGTTTAGAGTGTTGTACTTAGTAGTCAGGAACATTTGAGCTCAAGTCCTCTCTCAGACACTTACTAGTTGTGTGATGTTAGGCAAGTTACTTAACCTCTTTCTTCCTCATTTTCCCCATCTGTATGACAAAAATAACAACAGCACCTACCTTAAAGATGAAAATGAGATAATGTCTGAAGAACTTTTCAATCTTTAGAGTGCTAAGTAACTACAAGCTCTTATAAATTCTTGTAAATGAAATGGTGGAAACATTTTAGAGATGAACAAATTGAAGTTTAGAGACCCATTCCTGGTCACACAGTTGTGGACTAGTACAAAGAAAAGTCCATGTATTCTGACATTTCTGGAATTTTTTTTCTACTATTGGGCAATGTAATGCAATTATATCTCTCAAAAGACTCAATCACAATTTGTGTAATTTAGGGTCCTGAAGTGGAGCTCTTAGTTTTGATTTAACAATCATCAAACGTGTTGTGAATATTTCATCAACTGTCCCATGCTGCTTTACATAGCATTTAAATTAGTGCAATCAACTACAAGCAATACAATGGCAAGTATTTAAACATTATTGAAAGTATGATTGGAAGCAAGTGTAAAACAGAAATGGTCACAGGTGCCTAGATTTTGATTTGAAAAGGACCTAAAGGAACATCATATCAAGTATTTTGATTTTAAAGAAGTGAAGACAGAGGCACCAAAAACTTAAATCAATTGCCCAAGTTTATCCAGTAACATAGACCAATGAAAATAATATTGGCTCTGGAGTCAAGTGATTTGGGTTCAAATTCTGTCTTTGTTACTATGCATGTGACTCCAGGCAAGTTATTTAATCTCTCTGAGCCTTAGCTTCCTTCAACAGAAAACTAAGAATTTAGACAAGATAGCATTTGCATCCTTTTTGCGCTCTAAAACTACAATCTATTGTAATAGAAGTGGAATTGAAACCCAGGACATACAACCTCAAGGCTGATGTCTTTAAAACATTTTTCTCCTCCTGACATCCTTACGTCTTATCTCTCCAGTCAGAGGATGGAAGAATTTTAATTCTTAGTGTTTGTTTCTGGAATTTACCTAATCCATAAAAGTTTATGAGTAATTGATTTATGTCATTGAGCAGGAATAGATATGATGACTTTTCCAAGTGGAAAAGTATTCCACAAAAGACAACTTTCATAGCATCACACAATTGACTCAATGACATAAGGGAATAGATTTCTCTATACTTATTTTTTTTGCTGACTATTTAGAAAGGACTGGATTCAGTAGAGTAAAATGCTTCCAAAAGTGATCTCTATGGTGTATGTTAAAATTGTGCAAGATTTCTTTTTTTAAAACTTTTGTTTATTTTTAGTTTAAATCATTCATTTCCGTGAGATTATGATTTACAAATTTTCTCCCTATCTTTTCCCTACCCACCATCCCAAAACAATGATCCCACTGTATACTGCCTCCCCAAATCAGGTCTCTCCTATATCCTCCCCCATCACCCCTCTGACTTTCTGGTAGGGCAATATGGATCTCCCTACCCCACTACCTGCATATTTCCTTCCTTCCTATTCCACCCCCCATTTGTTCTATTCTCTATTTTGTCCCTGTCCCTTTACAAAAGAATGCACTTCTAACAAACTTCCCTCTCAACCTGCCCTCCCCTCCATCGTGCCCCCTCTCATACCCTTTCCCCCTACTGTCCTGCAAGCCAAGATATGCAATTTAGAGTATATGTCATTCCCTAAGTCAAATTCAATGAGACTAAGCTTGACCCATTCCCTTTTGTCTTCCTGCTCTTCCCTTCCATTGTAACAATTATCCCTTGCCTCTTCTATATGAGAGGATTAACCACATTCTGTCTCTCCCTGTATCCTCTCATACTATTCCTCTCCCACCTCTCAATTTCACTTTTTCAAATAGTATCCCACCCTGTTCAACTGATCCTGTGCTCTCTGTCTATGTACACATATATACACACACTTACATATGTTATCATATGCGTATATGCCCTCCTGTATGTATACACACACATATATTCCCTTCAACTATGCAAATACTGAGAAAAGTTTCATAAGATATATTTATCATTTTTCCATGTTGGAATGTAAATTGTTCATTTTGATTAGTTTCTTACGAATTCTTTTCCATGTTTACCCTCTCATGCTTCTTATATTTGAATGTCAAATTTTCTATGCAGTTCTAGTCTTTTCATAAAGAATGCTTGGAAGTTCTCCATCTCACTGAATGACCATATTTTCCCCTGGAGCATTATACTCCATTTTTTCTGGGTAGGTGATTCTTTGTTTTAATCCTAGCTCTCTTTATCTCCAGAATATCATATTCTATTCCCTTTTATCCCTTAGAAGCTCCTAGATCCTGGGTTATTCTCATTGTGATTCCATAGTATTCTTTTTGTTTCTTCTTGGCAGCTTGTAATATTTTCTTCTTGATCTGGGAACTCAGGAATCTGGCTATAACAATCCTAGGGGTTTTCTTTTGGGGAATGTTTTTCAAGAGGTGATCAGTGAATTCCTTCAAGTTCTATTTTGCACTCTGGTTCTAAAATATCAGGGCAATTTTCCTTGAGAATTTATTGAAGAATGCTCTCTAAGGTCTTTGTTTGATCATGGCTTTCAGGTAGTCCAATAATTTTTAAATTGTCTCTCCTGGATCTATTTTCCAGGACAGTGTTTTGTTCAAGTAGATATTTCTCATTGCTTTCTACTTTTTCATTTGTTTGGTTCTGTTTAATAGTATCTTGATTTCTCACAGTCATTTGCTTCCATTTGATACACTCTAATTCTGAAGGAATTATTCTCTTCAGAGAGCTTTTGAGATTCTTTTTCCATCTGGCAAATTCGACTTTTTAAGGCATTTTCCTCCTCATTGGCTTTTGGGGCCTCTTTTGCCATTTGAGTTTATCTATTTTTTTAAGGTATTATTTTCTTCAGTTTGGTTGTTGGCTGTCTTTTCATGATTTTCTTGCATCATTCTCTTTTTTCTTCCCAATTTTCCTCCATTTCTCTTATTTGGTTTTCAAAATCTTTCTTGAGCTTCTCTATGGCTAGTAACCAGTCTACATTTTTCTTGGAAGCTTTTGGTGCAGGAGTTCAGACTGTGTTGTCTTCTTCTCATTCCATGCTTTGATCCTTTTTGTCCTCCAAAAAGTAATGTAAAGTTGCATTGGTGGGTTTGCTTTGCTTCCTTTGACTACTCATGTTGCCAGTCAATTGCTTGACTTTTAGGTTCAGTTGAACTCTGCTTTCACAAGGGAGAGCTCTGTCCCAAATTGCTGGGTTTTCACACCTGCTGGAGCTATTAGGAGGCCACTGTTTTAGCAGCCCCCACCAGCTTTAACTCACTGAAAATGCACCTCATGACCACTATGTGGAGTTGGCTGCAGGGCTGCCACTTCAGTCATTTTTAGCCCTACAGCAGTCTGCCAGACCCTCTCCCCCAAACTTATCCGAGTTCCACTGACCTTTCACTTAGTCCTTGTTTCTTATGGGTTGGCAATTCTGGAAAACACCTCAGCTGCCTGTGATTCAAGCTCCAGCTGTGGCTTGTTCTGGCGGCCCTAGGGCTCCAATTGTGGTTTCATGTGGTGCTGGTCTGGGCTCTCAGTGTGCTTCAATGAACCCCTTCCCATATGCCTGCCAGGTTGCATTCAGCAGGAGCTTTGTTATTTTGTCATTTGGTGAGTTCTGGAGGTTTAAAATTTGTTTAGAATTGTATTTTATAGGTATTTGGGGTGGTTATGGGAAGATCTTCAGAGTTTTGCTGCTTCTATGCTGCTATCTTGACTCCACCCCTCAATTGTACAGGATTTCTTGAAGGTTATTTCACTTAATCAGTATTTATTAAGCACCTAATATTTTCTAGGAACTCCAATATCTGCTGGGAATATTGATTCAAAAAGTACTCCTGTGACTACTTTTGTGTATATAAAGACTTTCCCTAATTCAATCTCTTTTAGATATATGCCTAAGAGAGGTATAGCAGAGTCAGTGAGTATGTATCATTTAATAATGTTTGACAGCCTAGTTCTAAAGTGCTATGCATAATAACTGGACCAGTAATCAATATATCAACAACATAATGGTGTACCTGTTTTTCCTACAATCTCTTTAATAAATTCTTATTTTCTGCTTTGTTTGCTGTTATTAGTCTGAAGGGTGTCAGGTGAAACCAAAATGTGATTTTAATTTGCATTTATCTAATTTAGAATGCTCTAGAGCAATGAGGTGAAAGCAAAATAAAAAGGAATCCTTTTTTGATAAAATAACAAATTAAAATGTTATATTTTAAAATTTTATTTTGTTGCATATTCCGCAGTTACATTTTAATCTCATTGGAACTACACTTTGGAGTTTTGTTACACTTGTGCCCCAAAGTCTTTGAATTTTACAGCTCTATTCTACACATTTTCTTTATATAACAATTTATAGCTTCCGTTTCTTTCACTGAAAACAGTTTACTCATACTGTTCATTTATTTATTTGGGGAATGGCTCTTAGTTTTACAAATATAAATATGTTCCAGGTTATTACTATTGTTGCTCTAGAGATAAGTAAACTAAGACTTTGGGTAAGTGACTCATTTGTGGTAATCCAGTTGTTATTGCTGTTCAGGTATATCAGTCATGTCCAAATCTCTTTGACAGGTTTTCTTGACAAATATACTGCCATGTCCTTCTTCAAATGATTTTACAGATGAGGAAAGTGAGGAAAACAGTCAAATAGACCTTTGCCCAGGGTCACATAGCTAGTAAGTGTCTGAGTCCACATTTGAACTCAGGAAGATGAGTCTTCCCGACTCGAGTTCTCTATCCATTGTACCACCTGGCTGCTCAAGGTCATTCAATAAGCGTCAAAATTAAAATTTGAACTACAAATATCCTAACTTCAAGGCTGATGTCCTTTTCACTAACCCATGGTTCTCCTCTTTGCATCCAGTAACCCTTTCCCATCACTTTTCTGTCATCACCATGGAAGAATAATATGGGCTATATTAGGTTCAAGTCACATTAAAAAACACATATGCTGTTTCTTGGGGTTTTATTTCCGATAAATTATTCACCAATCACTTTTTAATCTTTTTAAACTAGAATGTTACTTGGACTAAAGGTTCTAAATGTTATCATAATAGTATTAATTATTTGAAAAGAGTGAGGAATAAGATGGAGACAGTCAGAAAGTGCCATTGATACATGGACAACTGAAGGATAATGAGCTAACAATGACTCAAACAGATTCTTAAGCCCTGATAATTTAAATTTTCAGAGTGAGCATAAGCAACTTAGAAAACAACAAATTCTACTAATAATGACTTGGTTTATTGTTTTTTTGAAATATTTCTTTCCTCATTACATAGTATAATAAAACTATAAATGCAAATGAAATGGCCAATCTATCATTCACACTTTGCTATTCTTTTTAAACATATGATAAAATGATCAGAGACAGAGACAAGATAGTGAAGACAAGCCAAGAAGCTTCCTGAACTCTCCTCAGTTTTCCTCAGGAAAAACATTAAATCAAGTCTATAAACAGATTCTGAAGCCATGAAATACACTGAAAGATGGAAGGAAACAATTTCCTAGACTAAGATAACTTAGAATAACTTCAGGAAATATTTATCTCAATTGAGTAAAAGGGGACTGAAGTCCAGCACAGACAGTGATTGGAAAAGCCAGAAAGAGGCTCTTAGCTGCAGCACTGGTGAGCAATAAAGTCTCCTTGGTCCTGATTCAGCAAACCAGTAGTGAGGCCTCCAGAATAAGAATTGAAGGCAAATTATGAGTCCAGGAATATGAGCATAACAGGAACAACTATGGAGGAACACCTCCATAACACTGGGAAAGCTACAAGTACCTGAAGACCCTTCATGGAAAACATATTACCAGGCCCCTTAGCATAAGAAGCTTGAGATAATGCTCCCTGTGCACTAAGGGTAGAACTCAACTTTAAAGTTACAAAATAGGATGCAAATGAGTAAGAAACAGAAAAGAGGAGCATAAAAAAATTACAGTGGTGATAGGGAAGATGAAAACACAAACTCAAAAGAAGACAATATTAAAATGCTTATTTGTGAAGCCTCAAGTGAGAATATTAATTTATTACAAGTCCAAAAACTCCTCTTAAAAGAGTTTAAAAAGGATAACAAAAATTTAGTAAGAGAGGTAGAAGAAAAATTGGGAAAAGAAATGAGAGAAGAATTCTTCTTGGATAGAAGAATTAGGGGGAAAAAAAGAGTCAGCTTGGACAAGGAAAGAAGAAAATTAACTGAGAAGCAGCAAAGTCCCACAGCTCCCACACGGCCACCCTACACACCATAAAATTATGAGCCCAGACAAAGTCTAGGAAAGTCTAGGACTCTCAGACTCACAAAAATACAGAGAACACATCTCTTGCTGAAGGCAGCTTGGCAGCAGGGGCTCATCGGCAGCTGGGAGCAGAGGAGGCTGGAACAGCCTGAAGCCGAGACCGGGGCCAGGGGTGGTGGGAAGGAGCCGGCCACCTCAGCCAGTCTTCAGAGGTTCTACAGCCTCCAGCACCTCCTCATCTGCCAAGGCATGAGGAACTGGATGGGAGAGAGGGGCAGCTAGTGCCAGAACAGAGACCGGCCCAGCCCAAAACCACAGCCGTGGCCAGGCAAGGCCCCAGGGTGGCCATGAGGAGTGGAGCCTCCCAATTAGGGGAGCTTCACATCCCGGTTACACAAAGTGAAATTTTGAAAATTAATTTGGGGGTGGTAAAGCATTTCAGCCAATCTGCCCCCAGGGAAAGGAAGCAGTGGGGGAAGGGAACTGCTGGAACGAGCTGCGGTTCCCACCAGGCTGCTTCAGAGCCCCTGGC
>CM053595.1:265884539-265899438 GCA_028646575.1 Pseudocheirus occidentalis | reverse complement strand
ACTGAGGGGGAGGTCTCAGGTATGGTTGTGTACATGGCCCATTTCATGGCAGTTAACAAAATAGCAAACAGCATAAGTAACTGTTCTCAAATAATGACCTCTTCATTAAAGAGCCCTTCAGAGAATTTTATTTATGTATAATGGTTGTCCTTTACTTGTACTAATCAGTGAACCAATGATTCCTGTAATTTCCTTTGCTTTAAGTTCCCATGTTTTAAAACCATTAAAAAAAATAAACTCAGCCACCAACTTGAAGAACAAACCCTTATTGAGTCTGTATCTATGCAAAATGAGGTAAGTGGAGAGTTAGATGATTATCCATTACATAAAAAAAAATCAGTGGAGGAAACCAATCAAGTTAATTAGTTACATTTTGTTTTTACTTAAAATGCATAGTATGCATGTTTCTAATATTTGGGTAATATTCATTACTCTAAAAATCACAACTTCTTTGTAGTCATACCTAGAGAGTGTAGAATCCATTGAGTGGTAGAAATATCATTAATATTATAGCATTGTAAAATCATTCTCTTATCCAAATAATCTAAGAATCCTAGATGTGAAGTGAGACCTGAACTTAAATCTTACTTTGTCTAATAACTACTAGTTTGATTGTTAGCAAATTTCCAAAATACAGGTGTCTCTTCTGTAACAAATGGGCTATGGAATTATTTTCCAGCTTCCATAATTAATGACTATTGAAAATTTGAGGTGTTAATCTACTATTATTTGATTTTGAACTTAAGTTTATCCAAAAGGATGCATTTCCAAGCACTCTACCTTTGACAAACATGACATCGTGAGTTAATGAAATAAAAACCTGTAACTAGCTTCTAATCCTTCCTTAACATATGATCTAATCATTGACCAAAAGGGATAGAGTCTGATTTCAGCTACTTGGATTGAAAAAGTCATCAAGGAGATCAGTTATGACTAATAATTCCTGCAGTTTTCCCTATATATCTGTCAGGCTTTAAATGCACCATGATTTATATTATTCCAAAACATGAATTACTTTAGAGTGGCTATTTCTTATACCAATCAAGTTATATCTGATTAATAGTACTGTTAGTATCTTCAAAATAACATAGCTGCAATATATACATTATTCCATAGTATAAAGGAGAAAACATGGTATAGGTGAAAGAATCCTTAGAAGGGAGTCAGAATACTTGAAATTTGATCTTAATTCTAGCACCGTAATACCTTGGGCATAGTGCAATGGCAAGCCTCAATTTCCTCACAAGTAAAAGGAAGTGATTGAGTAGATAGTTTAATGAAGTTGCTTTAGCTAACTGTAACAGTAATCAATTTAGCAGATACTTAGCCCTTAGTAACTTAGGGCTAAATATGGAAGGTGTGAGCTCTGCCTCCTGTTGAGAGGGTGTGAATCCCCTGTTGCTGATGTGGCAGAAGGGGGTTGGCTGATACAGGAGCCAGTGTGCATATATAAGACAGAGAGACAGAATCAGGAATCTTCCTCCTGGTGGCTCCTGTTGGAGGAAGCAAGATTGTCCCAGCATCTAGGAGCTGGGCTGCTGGAGTGAAGAACTGAGTTGGAGTTTTCTTGAGAGAGAGAGAGAGAGACAGAGACAGAGACAGAGACAGAGAGACAGAGAGAGAGAAAGTTTCTCTCCCAGCATTTAGAAGCTGACTGAGAACTGAGTTGAATTCTTCCCCAGACCAAAACCTCCTGGAAGGCCAAGATTTCTCCTGAGTCCTAGGGCCAGCTGAACTGCTGGAGGAGTGAAGAAGCATGGCTGGGGTAAGCCTTTGTGGTTTGTGGCTTGGCTGATCTTTGAGCTCTCTGCAATAGAAGTGGTGAAAGGTGCTGTGCCCTGTGAACTTTGCTGTGTTCCAGGGGCTGCCAAGAGGACTGGACAAGGACCTGGGAGCTGTCTGCCTCTGAGGGATGGATGAGAATCTGGAAACTGGTTGTCCCTGAATCCAGCTGACTGTTTGGTGTGTTCAGGTAGGAGCTGGGACCATGGAAGGGGATCCAGGGAATATGACAGATCACCCCAAGTTAAGATGAAGAAAAGGCCTCCCCTAGGATGCATGATGAAATTGAAGACACCATGGGGTGGAGGGTTTGCATAATTTTCTAATGATTGTATCTTGTGAATAATGATACTTAATGACTGATTAAGTTAATGATTTGCCCCATGAGTGGAAGATTGATTATTGTATTGTGAATTGACTGAATGATTAAGGGAGGTTTCCCCCTTAGGGAAACTAGATGATTATTCTTTTGTTCCTAGTTCTAAATATTGTGGCCAATACTGTGTAGCCATTCTAATGTTAAGCTGTTATGAACACTATATTGTGATTTTCTGTGATAAGATGTAATGTTGTTAATATTACGCTATAATTTGTTGTGAATGTTTGCCTTGATTTGTAATGGAATAATTGGAGTGTTCACTATTCTGTGCAATCCTAACTTTAAAAGCTGTTTACAGTAGCATTCTTTTGGAAATCTGATTGTTCATGCTGTTACACTAACAAATTCTGTGGGATTTTTTATAATTTAAAGCTGCTTGCATAAGATTGCTTTTGTTATAGAATATCTAGGAGTACAAGTTCATGGAAGGCAGGGGCTCTTTCCCAATAGAGACACATAATAAATACAGAAATAAACAGAAGTCTTTTTTATCCATAGCACTCAGCACATTGCTTGAGACGTAGAAAGTGTTTTAAAATACTTATTTTTGATGGTTTAAATGATATTGAGTGATACTACTATTTAAAGTTTTCCAGTGTAATTATCTTCCATAGAATCCCTCTCATGACTCTTCACTGTTACTGCTAGTGACTTTAGATTCTTAAAAGCTGTGACTATGAAATCTAAGTTCTACTAGAGAACCAAGCTAGAAGGTTTTCAAATATGGTCTTCATGATAGCCAGGACAGTCTATAAAATTTCAGAAAGGCTACTGACTAGATTGCTAAGATTAATAAATGTTCAACTATGGGAATTCGATTTGGAGATTAAAATATTTTGTAAGAGACCTAAATACATTACCTAAAATCAAGACATTTTAATAGCATTGTGTTATATAATTTGTATTAACCACAGTGCCTAGTATAGACCTCTATATGAAGAAGACGTTTAATAATTTTAAGTGAATTACATTGAAATTCACAAGATAGTAAAAAGAGAAATGAATATAGAGTCTGCACTTGGATTAAACTCCAATCTCTTTTACTCCTTGCATATATGACCTTGGGAAAAAAACAAAAAAATTAATGACTTAGGGGCTCAGTTTTCTCTTTGGTAAAAATGAAGGGTTAACCATAGATGACCTTTAAGGCCTCCTTATGTTTTAAATTTATGGTTTTACAAGATAAACATACTCCATATGAAATAGCAAAAACATTAATTGAAAGGGTATAAAAGGAAGAAATATGGCCTCACAATTATTGCTGGTTTTTTTGTTGTTTGATAAATGTTCTTAGCATAAACACCTTCCCCCTTCCCCACAATGGTCATCCAGACTTTGATTGTAGAACTCACAAAAAGTATATAATCAAGCAGAACAAGGATAATCTCTTTTTTATGTGATAGACTTTCAAATACTTCAAGACAATCATTATGGCCCCTCACTCATTCCATTTTTTTTTCCTCTACAGAGATGGGATGTTGAAGTGGATCATGCACAAGGTTTGACATAAGAAAGAAATGAGTTGGAAATTCAGTTCTGACAACATTCTTTTGATCCTGGGCTCACCAGGTTCAAGTTACCCCCAAACCTCTTTTTTTATCTGTAAAACTGAGGGGATTGGACTATATGGTTTTTCAAACTCATTCTTTTTTGTTTTGGAGGGCAATTGGGGTTAAGTGACTTGCCCAAAGTCACACGGCTAGTAAGTGTGTCATGTGTTTGAGGCTGGACCGGAACTCAGATCCTCCTGATTCCAGGGCCAGTGCTCTATTCACTGCACCACCTAGCTGCCCCTTAATCTTCATTCTTAGTATTTATCATCCTTTCACCCTATATTTTTCCCCTCAAGTCTAGACATCTCAAATTATCTTAATTGAGCAGTATAGCATAGATTCAAGTCATCTCACCATACTGGTTTCCCTCCTCTGGAACGTGAAATTTGTCAGAATTCTTTCCAAAGCACATTACATGAATTAGACATAGTTTAACATTTGCTAATTGATGAATGAAAACTAAAGAAGGATGATCACATTCCTACTCTTGGGCTGAAGATTTCTCACTGTGCCAGTTTATGAAGTTTTAACTAACTAGTGTGATAAATATTTTTATCATCGTGAAAAAGAGACAATTTCATCCACAAAAGCATGGCCTTGATGAAGGAAAACCTGGGTTGAGGTATCTCTGATATACACTACTTATATGAAAATCAGGAAATCACTAATCTTCTCAATGTCTAAGACTTCCTCTAAGAACAGAAATTATAGATGAATTCATAATCTAGATTATTTGAGGGAGTTTCTGCATTTAATATTACCAGCTCTGATGAAATCACTATTCCAAGCCCCCACATGCTAAAAACAGAAACAAAAACAAAAAAAAACAACAAACAAAAATAAAAAACAACTGGCAGAGAGATTCATGTATTTTCTTCCTGCCTAATTAATAACCATCCAAAGGTTATAGGGATGAAAGCTGAAAGGGGCTTCAGAAATTTATTTTCTTCATTAATGTTAAAGATGGGCATTTATTTTGGCACTTCAAAATCAAAGAAAGTCCTTTTCTTTGGTAGCTAGTCAGTAGAGTGTATAGAGATTTGATGAGGCTGGTGATGTTGTGTAGCTCTCCCTCACTTATATCTAATTCACTTTCATGTTGTGGCATCACCTCCCTAATTTTATGGTCTGTGATGTTAATGGTATCTGAAGCTCTTCCATGCCCCTTTGTTTTGGCAAGTAAGCAGGTACTTAGCACCTAGTTTCAAGTTAACAACTTGTTTAAGCTACTTAACTAACACAGTAGTTAACAGCTTAGGAGGAAGTTGCTGATGTAACAGGAAGGGGCAGAACAGGGAGGAGCTATATTGTATATAAGGAAGAGAACCAGCAGGACAGTCAGATTTTTCTCTCAGTGAGCACCTGGAGGCTGCAACTTATGCCAAGACTCTCCTTCTGGGAATTTTTTTCATAAACTTCCAAGAACCAGAGTGAGGAGGTACTGTGAATGAGATAGAAGGATCCCTGCTTGAGGGAGCTTGTTCTGTTGTGAAGGCTTGGGAATGTGGGTGTTCACTGCATTAACCATGTGTATCAACTTCTTGACTACTGTAATGACTTTGGCTTCCTGGTTCTGGGACTTGGGTTTCTGGTATTTTAATAAAGGCTTTGGTTCTGCCCTCCATGTAGAGAGTCTGCTACATTTTGTGGTTAACAACTATACCAGCATATTCATAATCACCATGGGTGTCATGAACATTGCAGTATTGTTACATATTCCTATTCAAGAATGAAGGACAATCATCATCATCATCATCATCATCATCATCAACAGCTGGGGCAGGAGTCAGGAAAATGTGAATTAAAATCCAGTAATTAATTAATTTTCCTGGGAAAATCACTTATAATTTTGTCTCAGGTTCCTCAACTGTAAAATTAGAATATTAATAGCATGAACCTTCAGAGATGTTGTGAACATCAAACAAGAATTTTTTAAAAAAATGATTTGTAAAGGACTTAGCACAATAGCTGGCACCTACTAGTTGTGATATAAATGTTAAATCCCTCCTACTTTATTGAATCCTATATTCTTATCATTATTATTATGTGAAATTCTTTCATGCTTTCTCTCTTATTTTTGGAACAAAATAAAGGGCAAGCAAAAAGGCCAACTCAATGGGAAGAAAGAATGCACTTTGAGAAGATTGCCTGTAGGCATTTGTGTATTTAATGTTCCTTTGCTTCAAATATACTTCATCATAATTAAAGTCAGTCAAATGGCTTTTAAAAGAAGTTAGTTGTTAATGTGATTGGCAGTTTTCTGTGCTGTTGACAACATTTAATGAAATATGCCTGGGTGGTATGTAACATTGACAAATGGTAAAATATAGCTCCTACAATCATTCCTAATGCAATGTGATTATGTTGAACCCTCTGTTTTCAATGCTATTAGTACCCATCATCTAAATAAAGGTGATGAATGTTCATTATTTTCGTTATCTAGTTTAAGGATTTGTTTACGATTATTTTATTTGATTCCTTTAAAAATACACACTGTCCTTTCTGTAGAAGGGGGAAAAAAGCTTAATCATCATGAATTTTCTGTGTTATACAACACAGAGTTGGTAAATTTTTGTCCTTTATAGGCGACCTATGTCAGCAGTATGGACCTTTATACTTATTTTCTTTCTCTTCAGTGTGATTATAATTCTTATCTAGGATGTTTTTGGAATGTTCTGGGGCTAGATTCAATCAAGAAAATAACATTTACAATGGGATCATCTGAAGAATTTTACCATTCATAGGTAGTCACCCTTCTTAGGACATTCTCAATGAAGGTACAGAGCCTACCTCTTTTATAGTGTACCTTAATTCATATTAGTAGTCAAAGAATAATGTCCATTGATGAATTTTAAATGACATTGTGTGCTTTTTAAGATGTGTGGGTGCCATCTAATGCAAGAAGATATCTCAAAAATCTTATTAAAAAGATTGAAATCTATAATCATTCAAAAGTGTTTGCTCTAACCATCCATGAAGAGGAAAGTGGCTAAGAAATGATTTGTGTAGACTGTGATATTGAAATTATATACCATTATATTTGTGTTGGAAAAATATTCAGAGGAATAATTATATGAACCTCAAATAAAACAATAATATGGTAGAAGACTGGATTTCTTTGGAAAATGAATTTTTCCCAAAGACCATATTTTACTCCTCTTAAACAAAAAAGAAAAAGATCAAACAAAAACCATCCATCTTAAAATAATTATTATGGTGATGGTTTAAAAAATATATTTACTTCTAGTTTATAATATTCAGCTCCACAATCTGTTGAGTTTCAGATTTTCTACCCATCCCTCTCCTCTCCTCCATGGCTGCATGCAATCAAATATAGGTTCTACAAATACCTTCACAATAAACATTAATCAGGTTGTAAAGGATTATAACCAATGGGGTGAACAATGAGAAAGAAGAAGCAAAACAAAACAAAAAGAGGGACAGCAAATAAATTGCTTCAATCTATATTCAGACTCTTCAGTTCTTTCTCTGGAAGTGGACATCCCTTTCCATCATGAGTCTTTTGGAGTTGTCTTCTAAAGTTGTATTGCTGAGAGGAACCCAGTCTATCAAAGTTAGTGATCACACATATGATGCATCTGTAATTGTGTACAAAATTCCCCTGGGTCTGCTCTCATCACTCAGCATCATTTTATATAAGTCTCTCCAGGTTATTTTGAAATCCATCTGCTCCTCATTTTTTACAGCACAATAGTATTCCATTAGATTCATATACCACAGTTTGTTTAGCCATTCCCAAATTGATGGGCATCCCTTGATTTCCAGTTCCTTGCCAAACGGTGATGATTAATAGGTACAATCCACGGAATACTAGTGTTTGAAGAATTGAGTTTTTAGTCTCTCAATAAAAACAATTCTGTAGTTCATAAGTACTGTGAGTGGGTTATAATATATATTCAAAATTAGGACACACATAAGAGAAATGTTTTAAAAGATGCCACAAGAGAAATTTATTATTGGTACAGGTATGAGAGAAGGTCTGTTCATTAGTAAATGGGAAGAATATAGATAGATAGACTACATTCTTTTTTATATCCATAGGATATCAAGAGAACTAGGGTAAGGCATATAGTCAGTATATATAGATAACACCTGTGGGTAGAAATTGCACAGAATTCAAATTCTATCCAGCTATTAGTGAGTTGTAATGTCCATTTTGAAGAATTAATAAAGTTATCAAGTAAATGAATTACTAATTACTTGTTTTTTTCTTATATGTGCTAATAGAGACAACACAAAAGGAAATCTAGATTTTAAGCCAGATTTTGGTTATGATCCTTTCTCTGGCAGGGAGTATGCATGTGATATTAGACTAGTCACAACCTCTCTGAGTGTCAATTGCTTTAGCATTAAAAGAATGTTGCTAATACTTTTACTTTTATAATTAAGGCTGCTATCCAAGACTAAAGGATTTTGCAAGCCATGAAGTAAGCAAAGGAATATGTGATTCCCAATTTATGGAGACAATGTGGACTTGAAACAGGAGTATGAAGTGGACCTGAATGAAGCAGAAAAATTGGTTCCAGAAATGCTATGAGAAATCTCTGATTCTAGGTTTCTTTGAGAGAGAAAGTTTATTTAAAGCTGTACATATGCAGGAGAAGCGGTCATCATGTTCCTGATTTCCAGATAGTGTATATAGATATGTTGGAGTAAGAATTTTCCCCTAGAGTAATATTGGGTTCTCTCTCTTTTTTTGGGTGGTGGTTTTAGTCCTATATCTTCTCAACTAAAGAATTAATTCATTATTTTTCTGTTCTTTGGAATATTCTAATATGTTTCAATGATCTAATTTCCATTTGCTGGTTGTTTGTTTAAAATTATCTGCTTCACTATTTCTGAGCTTCTTTGGTGGTAAGAATATTTAGTAGGAAGGTAGTAATCTGCTAGGTACAAGTTTGGGGTTATTCTGCACTCTTAAGCATGGAGGTAATAACTAAGGGGAAAAAAGCTTATGTCCTGATTTTATTTTTTATTCTAGAATAGCAATATTTAGGGGGAACTAAAGAAATGCAATTCTGATCTGATAACTTCTGAGACTGAGGGAAAAGCAAAACAAGCAAAAAATAATATCTAGCCTCATTCTTTCCTTTGCACATTTCAACACATGAATTGCTGTCTGCTTTGGAGAGAGGTGGGCAAGTCCTGAGAACACATTCATCTCTAACTCCTCCAAAAAAAATCTATAAATTTAAACAACTCACAAAAATATTTATCTTGCATGGGCAGATACACATCTTGCCATATCAATAACTCACTGATGGTAATGGCAAGTAAAGAAATACTTAACACCTTGTTTCAGCTATTTAATTATTTAGCACCTTGTTTCAGTTCAAATTTCATTTAAGCCTTGACCATGAAAATACCATCGCTGTTAAGAAACAGAATTTGCAAGCCCCACAACTTGTGAACCCCACAATTTGTGAACCCATTTTACTGATGCAACAGGAAGGTGCAGAATAGGGAGGAGTTAATTGGCACATAAAAGGAGAAGCCCAAGCCGGGAAAGAGGATAACTGAGAAGAAAGCAGTTGAGATGATGGAATTGAGAAGCTGAACTCTGCAGTGACCAGGCACTCTGTTTGTCTGTTCTGTTTGTGTTGATTTTGGTTTCTGATACTTTGTACAGAAGCCCTAGGACCTAACTGAAAGCCCTGAAAGAGTATTATCTTGTCTGGTTACAATAGTCCTAGAGGAGGGTTTCAGAGGCCCTGTGAATTTACTGATGATTTGTGTTGACGTCTTGGACATTGTTTGTGGGTTTCTGTTGATTTCACAGGCAGATAGTGAATTGATCATGGTGCCAGCAATGTGGATGAATGTTGTTTTGGCTATGTTAAGCTTTGTCTTCCCAGAAACAGAAACTGTGAAGGACTTGAGGTGGACTGGATACTGTGAATTTCAGTATGAAACTGGACAGGGAACTGAACGAGGAACTGGACATGGAGCTGGATACGGACCTGGATGGTGAACTGCAAGCTGACTACCTTTGAACCTGGGGGAAAGTTGGGTAGATTCAGGTAGGAGCTGGACCCATGGAAGAGGAACCATGGAATTTGGGAGCCAGCCTTGAGTCAAGATGAAAAAGGCCTCTCCTTGAGTATTTGTGGCTGATTAAGAAGATCATGATTTACTGTGGTCCAGTGGTAAATAATTTTCACCTTTGTACTTTGTCCCTTAAGGAAGCTTGCTTCTTAAGGATGATTGAGTTAAGGACTTCCTGAATGCTATCTTTTGCTTAAAACTATGTGGCCATTTTGGGGAAAACTATGTGGCAACTTGAGAGATAACTTGATATGTTATAACGCTGTGAATACTGTACATTGGTTTCTGTGAATATTTTGCTTTTATTTGCTGCTGAATTAACAGTGAGTTCACTATACTATGTAATCAGCACCTTAAAACTGTTCATAGTAACAGTCTTCTGGAAAGCTTCTAATGCTTGGCTTTACAATGATAAGTCACTTTATCAATCTATAATGTGATATCTATATATCTATTTCTTTCTATCTATCCATCCATTTATCTATCTATCTATCTTTCTTTCTTTCTTTCTTTCTTTCTTTCTTTCTTTCTTTCTTTCTTTCTTATTTTTTGGCCACATGACTGAGTGTGGTTTAAACTGTTTCATTGATGCATCCTCTTTTTTTATATCATACTATTTTCTGAAAATATGTTCCATTTCAACTTAAGAAATAAATTTTCCCTCAGAAAAAAGAAAAAAAAATAAATGAAAACTTGTGGTACAGTAGTTATAGCTAAAGATATATTAAACATTTTGCCCTAACAGGCTTTGAGTATCTGATCAAGTGAGGTATGTATTATTTCTGATATTTTTTTCAGGATCAATATTAGTTTTTCAATTAATCATAACTGGACCTCCCTATGTTTCCATTCACTTTGGTGTATTGTGATTTTATTTCTACTTATTTCACTCTGTATTAGTCCATATATATTTGATATTTATAATTTCTGACCACACAATGATATATCATCTTATTCATATTCCACATATTTTATTCAGCCATTGTCAAAATGATGGGAATTTAGTTTTAATATTATTAATATATACATGCATACATATGTGAAATCTAGTCCTTTAAAAAAAAACCTTCTCAAAAATCCTTAAGAAATATGGCCACAGGTGGCTAGGTGGCACAGTGAATAGAGCACCGGCCCTGGAGTCAGGAGGACCTGAGTTCAAATCCGGCCTCAGACACTTAACACACAAAAGAACTAGCCGTGTGACCTTGGGCAAGTAACTTAACCCCCAAATGCCCTCCAAAAAGCAAAAACAAAAACAAAAACAAAAAAAATATGGCCAGTCTGGGATTACTGAATCAAAATTATGAACATTTTAGTGAGTTTTCTTACATAACTCTAAATGTTTTCCAAAAGGTTTGACCAATTCAGAGTTCTACCAGTAATGAAATATTTTTTCTTTTTCCCACAGCCCCTCTATCAATGATTTTCTGCCTTGTCATCTCTGCCAGTTTGATTAGTGTGAAATGAAACTTCAGATTTGTTTCAATTTGCATGTAATGAAATTGGTGATTGGGAACATTCTGTCTTATAGTTCCTTAATGTTTTCATTTGATTTTACATTTAAAAAATCTTGATCAGTTAACTTTTGAAGAGCGGCTTTTGAATATATATATATATATATGTATGTGTGTACATGCATAGGTATCTATACATGTGTATATCTGAATTCATGTGTGAATTTCTCATTGCTATGAAAAATATTTGTATTTCAAATTTTTAATGTAATTTTTCTAACTCAGTTTATTTTCTTATTCTAACATTGATTCTGCTCATGCAATTTCAAAAAAAATTTTGTCATCAAAATAGTTTATATTATCTCTTGTGATCTTTTCTTTCCATCCTTTTCTTATGATTTTTTCCGTGATCATGTATTAAAAATTACTTTCTTTCCTTCTCCACTATTTTTCAAGTGATATGACTGATTTAAATCCAATGAAATGGAAGATGGGGCATTCTGGCCCTCAGAATCTTTAAATATTTTCTAAAATAAAAAGTAGGGAAAAATACAAAGTCTTTTCAACTTTATTCATAGACTAAGACAATTGAAACCCTAAGGAAGTACCAAATTGATGTAACAACAGCAGAGTAAATTAATTCCTAATGCCTATCATGAATGTTGAGGACCTCCTCTTTCAACCAGTCCTGATGCTTCCAACAGGTCACATTATATCACCTATTGGCTTGAAATATGTGGTCCATTCAGCAATTCCAGTGCTGCTTTGCATTCCCTGACAGTATATCTCAATTCATTCTGTGGTCACAACAGAATTCTACTCTATCCCCCATTCATTTTGACATCCCTTCATAGGTGATAGCATAGCAAACAGAAACATGTTCTGCCTGGTGAAGCAGTATGCTGCACTGTAGTAGTACTTATACAGAGAGCTAAAGAACAATGAAATAAGAAAGCATGCAAAGAATGTGTGTATAACACATTGGTGTGGGTTTGGATGTTCACACATGCATGTTTGGTGATGGGGAGGTATTACGGCAAGTCTGAAAAAAACTGACTGGCATGTAGCCAGGACCAATTTTCCCCCATCTCTCCCAAGAAGGTACTTGGGTCAGAGATCAAGACCAGTGAGAAGTGAATTTTCCAGCATGAAAGGAAGCTGAGAAAACCTGGATATCTTCTTCTCCAGGGAAACACAATCAAAGGAGAAGGAGTCAGAAAATGACCAACAAGAACATACATAGGAAAAAAATATTAAGATTCTGAAATATTTTAGGAGGAAGAAAATTTAGATGAAATTTGTGACCACAGACTGATTAGTCAATGGGTAAGATGTTAATATTAAAAAGAAGAAAGATTGTTCCAAGAAAATCAAAATGAGTCCAAATGTCTCTGAATGAATATTGAAGATAAAGAAAAATTAATCAACATTTTATAAGTTAAAGAACTGTGTGGATTCTAAAGGGAGCATGGAATTAGAGCAGGATGTTCTTCAATGGTTCAAGAGAGAAAGAATGATAAAAGTAGAATTTGTGACATATACAGCCAAAGAAAAATTATTTTAATTCATGTGTCAGTTAAAAAGAGAGAGAAAGAGAGAAAGAGATACAGGAACAGAGAGAGACAGAGACAGACAGAGAGAGGCAGAGAGACAGAGAGGCAAAAAGAGAGACAGAAAGAGACAGAGAGAGACAGATATTGGGAGTAAAATGCAGAAAGGAAGAATAATCTTAAAGAAGATACACTCACAATTCTTGAAAAGGACACATTATCTCTATACAAGTAAAACATACTCATCTTTGATAAAGCTCTGTATAAACAATTTAAGGATCAAAAGACCTCCAGAAGAATAAAAGTATAAATACCTGTCTAGAACTGGTAATATTTTTTTAATGTGCTGCAGAGTAGTTCCAATGACATACAATAATTCAAATGATAAAAAGTAAATTCTATAAGTGATCAGGAGAAAGATCTTAAAATATAGAAGAATGAGAATCTGAATAACAGATGACTGTTTTGCACAGGATATGAAATGAAGTGACACTTTCTAAAGAGCAAAGGTTTTCAAGATGAAATTCAATGTGGAATTCCTGTGAAACTAATCATAAGCAGAAATGGTAGTTTTTCAACTAAAGAAAGTTGAAAGAAGAAAAAAGAGGAATAAAAAGAGGAGGAAGAAGAAGAAGAAGAGGAGGAGGAGGAGGAGGAGGAGGAGGAGGAGAAAAAAGAAGAGGCAGCAGGAGCAGCAGCAGCAACAGCAACAAAGAAGAAATGAGCCCAGACAACAAAAGTATGAGAAAGAAATGATTTGACCTTTTTAGCTTCTGTTTCTTTACCTAACTGGTAATTATTCCCTTTTTGATCTTTTATGCAGTATTTTATTTTTCCACAGTTACACATGTAACAATTTTAAACATTTATTTCTTTATAATTTGAGTTCTAAATTATGTCCATTCCTCCCCAACACCTATTGAGAAGATAAGCAATTTGATATAGATTATATATGTGTGGTCATGCAAAACATATCCATAATAGTCATGTTGTGAAAGAAAATATACACAAAAAAAATCTCAAAAAAATAAGGTTAAAAAGGCATACTTCAATCTATACTGAGACAACACCCTTTTTTTCTCTTCAGGTATGCAGTATTTTTTCATCATAAGCCCTTCAGAGTTGTCTTTTGACCGTTGTTTTGCTGAGAATAGCAAAGTTATTCACAGGTGATCATCTTATAATTATTGCTTTCACTTTGTACACAATGCATTTCCCTTGCATCAGTCCATGCAAGGCTTTCCACGTTTTTCTGAGAATACCCTACTCATCATTTCTTTTTTTCATGTCCAAAAATGTATATTTCTTTTTGTATCTTATTTCTATCATCTCTCTATGAGGAGGTGAGCAGTTTGCTTCCTCATTGGTCCTCTGGAATCATGGTTAGTCATTGCCTTGATCAGAGTCTTTCGACGCAGTTTTTCGTAACATTGTTGATCTTGTATAAGACATTTCTTTTGGTTCTTCTCATTTCACTTCATATCAGTTCATACAGCTAAGGAGTTTCTCAAACTCTTAACTCTTTCGTAATTTTTTTTAGAAAAGTTTAATTAGTGACAGAGATAAAGTGACAATATCAGATAAGAATACAAGAAATCTTCCAAGGCACTATTTTCTTGTTTTTTTTTTAGGTACTTATCTAACCAACCAGCTCTGGGGATAATCTTTTTTTTCTCATGATATATTTTTATTTCTTTTCTTGTTTACATCATTCATTTTCATGACATTTTTGAATTACAATTTTTCCCCGTCTTTCCCCTGCCCCAACCCTAAAACAACAATCCCACTGTAAAGCCCCTCCCCTGCTCTGCTCTCTTACTTTATGGTAGGGCAGGGAGGGTCTCCCTATCCCAGCTCCTGTATATCTTAATTCCTAGTTGCAGGTATTGATGAACTTTAAATTCTAGATTCTTTCGATTCCTCCCTTCTCACTCCCCCCACCCCACTGGAAGGACAATCAGTTCAATACAGGCTGTGGATGTGTGATTATACAGGACATCTTCATAGGGGACATATTGTGAGAGTGATCATATGTCTCTCTTTGCTATCCTCCCCTCCTTTGTTCTGTTTTCTACCCTGTCCCTGTCCCTTTACTGAAGTGTGTGCTTCCAGCAT
>CM053595.1:265845413-265884039 GCA_028646575.1 Pseudocheirus occidentalis | reverse complement strand
GACTTTCTCGCATCCTTCTCATTTCTCTTTTCAATTTTTCCTCCACTTCTCTTATTTGGTTTTCAAAGTCCTTTTTCAGTTGATGTATAGCTTCTAGGCATTCTTCCAGTGTCTTGGAAGCATTTGGTGAGGGAGTTCTGACTGAGTTGTCTTCCTCCCACTCCATGCTTAGGTCTTTTTTGTCTACAAAAAAGGATTCTAGAGTTTTATTGGTATTCTTACTTTGCCTCCTTTTTCTCATGTTGGACAGTCTATTTATTGCTTGGTTTTTTTAGCTCTGTGGAACACTGCTTCCTGGAGGGGAAAAGCTCTGTCCCAAATCACTGGGACCTTCACAGCTGCCGGAGCTATTAGTGGGATGCTGCAGACCCCCCTATCCAGCTTTGGCTCACTGAAAGCACACCCCAGGACCACCATTCAAGACCACGATACAGATCCAGGTCGCTCAACGCAAGAGCCCTTCGCCCTGATCAGTCGCCTCAGCCCCCCTGTTATCTGCAGGCCGAGGGCTCTGAAGCAGCCCAGTGGAGGCCGCTGCTGCTTTCAGCCGTTCCTGCTGCTACAGCCACCTCCCACTGCTTCCTTGCCCTGGGAGCAGTTTGGCAGACCCGCTCTTCTCTTCCCAAGTTAGCAAAATCCACTGACCTTTCTCTCAGCCTCTTTTTCCTTCTGGCCTGATAAATGTGGTAACTGTGCCTCCATTGCAGCTGATCTGCTCTCCTATAGACACTGCTCCCCACCCCATGCCCTGGGGCCTGACCTGGCTGGCTCCCAGACTGCTGTGAAGAGCCCCACCTGCTGAGCTGCCTGTAGCAACAGATGTGCTTTCTGTCTTTTGGAGAGTTTTGGAGCTTGAAAATCTGTTTAAAGTCCCATTTTATGAGTTTTTAGCATGTTTGTGTGGGAGCTGCAGTGCTTTGCTGCTTCTATGCCGCCATCTTGACTCTGCCAGAAGGGGAGACCATTCAGCTTTAAAGCTTTCTAATAACTAACTGTTAAACTTAATTAATACAACCAAAAATCTACTGGTGCATATGGAAAGAATCCACCCATACAACTGGAATTAGAGTTCTTTGAAGTGCTGACAAATTTCCTAATTGCTATAAATTCTTAAGAAACTCAACTTCTCTGAATCCAAATTTCTGTAGTAATAAATCAAACTGTTTTTTCCAAAATTGGGTAGAACAAATTATTGCTGAAACCAGTTATCCTAAATGATTTACAACAAATGACTAATTCACACACAAAATTATGCAAGTAGCATTTTTTCCATTTTTCCATAGATTTCCAATTGGAAAGGATCTTAAAGATACTTTAATCCTTAGATTTTATTGATGAGGAAACTAAGGTCAAGGGAGATTAAATGACTTATCTTTCCAAGTTCTTACAAATAGTATCAGATTGTACTTTTCTTGGCACAGAACTCATGACTGTCTTTAGCAGCTAGCTATTATCTAGGCTTCATGAAACGTACATATCTAGCACACCATCGACCACAATGCTATGGCAAATTGCCATTCTTTTAAAGCAACACACCAAAATTACAATGACAATTACTGGAAAAAAGTGATTACACAAAAATGTAACTCATACAATGATAACCACTTCATACATTTGTATAAGTAGACATAAGCAACTGGACTTGTAAATTGAACAGCAAAAAGTACAGAATTTAGAAAATACATAAATGTCTGTGAGTTGAAATGAAAAAAAGGCATATCATGACATTTTTCTACAGCGCAGTTTGACAAAACTTATTTATTTCACAAGTGGTTGAAGTTCCATTACTGTGGAAATTTATATGCAAAGTGAAGCCAGATAACATTTGCTTCATAGGAATCAATTTTAATCTCACAGGAAGTAATATAAATATTTGCCCAATGTTTCAAGAGCACATTGAATCCCATTATTATCTGTTCTAGGAGACTATACAATTTCCTTCCATGTTCTCAAACTTTCTTTTTGAGAGGCTAAGCCTAGAGAACACTAGGCTTAAGGGTTGGTAGTGAGCTAGGTTGGTGAGGGTATAATAGCAGTCTTCCAGTATTTGAAGAAGTTACATGAAAGTGTTCCATAAACAAAGACTGAAAGACCACTTGTCCTCCTGTATCTGTTTTCCATTTCATAGTCAAACTACTAGAAAAACCAGACTATCTTTATTGCTACTTCTCATACTCTTCTTGCTTTTGGGCTTCTGATATCACTCAGCCAAAATTGTTTCCTTTAAATGTACTACCAATCTTTAAATTCTCCAATCTGATGTATTTTTCTGAGTTTTCATCCCTTTTGAAACCTCTGCAACATTTGGCATTGTTTACTATTTTTTTTCTTTTCTACACATTCTTATCTCTTTGGCTTTTAATTTTTGTGCTCCCTCTTGGTCTCGCTTAATTCTGTTGGATCATCAATCATGCCTTACTTCCCAAATGCCTACTAAGACTCTGTCACATAAGTGTTCTCTTTCCCTTTAAGCTATTCTCTCTGTCTTTCTCACTGTCTCTCCTCCCTCTCTTTCTTCCATTTTATTGTTTTGTAAACACATTAGTTCCCTTAGACTCAATTCTCATATCTATTAATATGACTCCCTGAATTAAATCTCACTCCAGAGTTCCATTTTCATATCTCCAGATGCCTAGTTACACATTGCTAACTGATATTTCATAGGAATCTCAAGATTTACATATGCAAAATACAATTCATTATCTTTCAGCCTAAGCTTCCTCCTATTTCTAATGTGTCTATTACTTTGAGGTCACCATCATACTTCTAGTTTATAACCTTAAAATTATCCTCTACTTTAAACTTTCCTTCACCCATAATCAAAACAGTTGTAAATTCTGTTGCATTTTACCTCTCAACATCTCTATCATATGACCTCATTTCTCCACTCAAATTAGCACTTTTTCTAATTTGTCAAGGAAAATTTATATTTTATTTATATTTCTGGAGGAAAAATATGGGAAAGGAAAAGAATGGGCTACTCTGATGAACACTGAAAGTATTAGATAGCAGAGAACAAGAAAGTACAAACTTGCACAAATTTCCAGTTAATGCCCAATGAGTTCCAAAATAAACTGAGCTCATAAGTCTGAAGTTTCTCCATCTTGGTCTGATGACTGACTGGACATGATGAATGAAAAAGTCAGTCCTACCACAGAAATAATTTTCTTTTTCAATCTACATAAGTAAAAAATATTGAGATGTTGTGGTAGCCTGTTGATTTATTTCTTTCTAATATACAGATCAGTTACCATACAGCTATATAAATGACATTCCTAAATCACAGGTCTGAACATACAACTTTACTCAACAAAATCCTCCATCAATTATTTATTATTTCTAGGATAAAATACTAATTGGCATTTAAATGCTATTTGGCTTTAAAGCTTTTCATGATCTCACTTCAAACTACCATTGAATTATCCATCCTTCCATCCATCCATCCATTTATTTATTTATCTATCATCTATCTATCTACCTAGAGATTATTTTGGAGATAAGAGTTGAATCAGTATGCTATCAGAATATTCCAATATTTTATTTATAAGAGAGAATATGCCTGTATGTGTGTGTGTGTGTGTGTGTGTATTTATGTATGTATATATCACTTTTAGTCTATGATCCAATCAAACCGGATTCTTTCCTCTTACTCACAAATGATATATCATTAACTATCTCTGTGTGCTGTTACAGCCTCTTCCATATTCCTGGAATATATTCCTTCTTCATCTCAGTTCCTTAGAGTCCTTAGCTTTTATTAGAGATGCTGTGCTATCTCCTAAATGAAATTTTCCTTATCTACCCAACTTTGACTTTTTAACCCTCAAAAATAATTTGTAATTATACGTAAATATGTGTATATCATTATGCATACACATACATAATTACATATATCTGATTACATATTATTATATGTTTATATATTTCCACTGATAGACTATAAGTTCCATGAGCTTAGGGCCTCCTGGCTTTCCATCTTCCTGATAACTCTTTTCTTGCCATAGTGTAGGTGTTTTAAAAATGTTTGATAGATTGATTACTTTGAAAGAATTCTTACTTAGCTATGAATCAGAATAAATAACATCTATGATTCTATAATTCTATGATATCATAGTGCTTTAATTTTCAAACAGTTTGCTTCCTGAAAGGCAGGAGGAAATGTTCAAGTAAGACTGATAAAATTAACTTCTGTGGAAGTACAATACCTCAGAGAGAAAGTTGAGGAGAGGCACAGATTGTTCTGAAAACCAGATAGAGAAATACTTCCAGATCAATGGATTGGAGGGATCTATTTGAAAACAGAGCAAAGGCAGATAATTATAATCACAGGGCATTTGCATATGATTATTTTCAGAATGTAGTAGTTAATAACTGAAGCGTTCCTGACTTGCTATCTGACATAAAATGGGATTTATTGAGCTCTACCTCATCAGATATAATATCAGTCACTGATAAACCAGAGACTTTGATTTGAATCATTAGAAGATACTGGATGAGAGAGAAATATCTAGAAGAATAATTAAAAGATAAAACAAGCAAATAAGCTGGACGTAAGAGGAATCACCAGGATTCAGGGGAAGGAGTCAGAAGGCTACAAGAGAAACTCCTAAGTTAGATACCTGTCTCTTCAGCTTCTTTGTTGGAAGTCTACTGATTAGAAGAGAAGGATTCATTTGCTTATGGGAGAAAGGCTGGGTGAACTGAGAGCTCTTCCACTATTGTGCTGATTAGAAGAGAGTTGAATATTGTTACTACTTACAGAGCTATCCAGCTTATTTCCCTAGAGCATGGGAGTTTGGAGGGGAGGAGGGAATTGGTTATTTTCTACTGCTCTCTATAGTTTAGAGGGAGAAAAAAAGTTTGGAAAACACAGGCTACACATCTGTTGAGTAATTAGTTATGCTTATTGAATCAGAAACTTTGCTTTCATAGAAGTTGATTGGAGAAATAGAATCATGTGGAGTGAAGAGGTGGTTGAATTTGTTTGCATTTCTCTGAGACTTAGGCTGAGGAATTTTGATTTGTCTTGTTTGAAGGAACAGTATGTAACTGAATGAGTTTGATACTTAGGACAATCAAAGGCTACAATGACTAGAGTACCAAATGTGAACTAAGGAAAACCTGAGTTTGAATTCTGCCTCAGACGCTTATTAGCTATGTGAACAGGGGCAAGTCACCAAAATTCTAGAAGCCTTAGTTTAGTCATTTAAATAACAACAGTACTAATTTCAGTAGTATGGCTTTAAATACCAAATGAAATAAAATGTGCAAAGCACTTTAAAACCATAAAATGTTATATAAGTATTATTATTATTGAGGTTAAAATTTAGTATCACTTTCTAGTGTCTTTTTAAATTATCTATGAGTTAAGAGCATGGCATGATTTCATCAGCTTGAAAGTCTAAGAGGAGCATCCCTGTCCAGTAAGAGAAAGTTGAGGAAGAAAAGGAAAGCAGCTAATAATTAATCAATTTCATATGGTGCATATTGTTCCTGAAAGCATAAGGACATCAAGGTCTGAAATCCAGTTTTGGTTTTCCCTAGAAAGATAGATTTCTTTGCTCATAAGTCACTCAGATAGGTTTGCACAGAACTACACTAGATATAGGTGGGAAACTGAAGTCAGAGTTTATTGGTTGGACTAGTGTAGGGAATTAATTTAGCAGGTACTTGGTCCTTAGTAACTAAGGGCTAAGAACTTATGTGAAAAAGACAGAACATGTGAACTCTGTCTCCTGTGTGAAAGAACCACAAGGTATGAACTCTGTCTCCTGTTGCTGATGTAGCAGGAGGGGGTTGGCTGAGACAGGAGGCCAGTGTGTACATAAGAAGAATTGCAGAGACAGAGAATCAGAATTGGGAATTTTCTTCCTGGTGGCTCCTGGTGGAGGGAGCAGAATTGTCCCAGCATCTGGGAACTGGGCTGCTTGACTGAGAACTGAGTTGCTTGACTGAGAACTGAGTTGGAGTTTCCTATGAGACCAGAATCTGGTAAAGGTTGACTGGAAAGCTGAGAGGGCAGCCTGGAAGGCCACCTGGGATGCTGAGATTTCTCCTGGGTCCTAGGGCAAGGTGAACTGCTGGAGGACTGAAGAAGCATGAAGAAGATAAGACTTTGTTTATGGATTTGTTGATCCTTGAGCTCCCAGCAACAGAAGTGGTGAAGGTTTTGAGATGTGCCAGACCCTGTGAACTTCAGTGTGTACCAGGAACTGCCCAGAGGACTGGACAAGAACCTGGGAGCTGTCAGCCCCTGAATCCAGGTGACTGGTAGATTCAGGTAGGAGCTGAGACCATGGAAGGGGATCCAGGGAATCTGAGAGACCACCCAGCTACAAGATGAAGAAAAAAATCTCTCCTTGAATATAGAATGGCTGATGGAATTGAAGTTTTCTAGACAGCAAGAGATGGAGGGTTTGTGCAATTTTCTGATTTTTTGTACTTAGTAACAAATGATATTTAGTAATTGTGAATCTGGATAAGTGACTGATTAAGTTAATCTATGATTGCCCTATGAGTGGAAGATTGATTTTGTATTATGAAATGACTGATTAAGTAAGGAGGGTTTCTCCCTTAGGGAAAGCAGGTGATTAATCTTTTTTCTTTGTTCTAAATATTGTGGCCACTGTAGTGAAAACTATGTGGCCATTCTAATATTAAGCTGTTGTGGACACTATATAGTGATTTTCTGTGATAAGATGTAATGTTGTGAATATTATATTATGATTTGTTGTGAATGTTTGTCTTGATTTACAATAGAGCGTACACTATACTGTGTAATCAGAACCTTAAAAGCTGTTCACAGTAGCATTCATTTGGGAAGCTACTTGTGCATGGCATTACAACTAGGATGTTTTGAATAGCACATGTTCACCCTTGATCCAGGCAGACAGGAAGGCAGGAGTCATGATAAGGGGTTAAATAAGCTAGCTTACTTTATTCTAGTCTAGTCTTCTCAAAGGGAGTTTGCTGATAATGGGATCAGTAAGTCCTACAGCATTCCCTAATCACCCTTCTCAAAGGTATTGGTGAGAAGGGTGGGGTGAGGCAAGCAACTACCCCTAAATCTCACTGGGGTCTTTGAGACAGGCACAGTACTCTAGCTTCTGCAGTCCTGTAAATCTCCTCAAGTCTCAGTGCCAGTTGAGGCAGATACATGCATTACTCAAATCCAAAATCCCTATGGGTTCACTGTAAGCCTTGATGGGAGAGCCAATCAAGATGCACATAACATTACACTGTCACATTCCCCACTAACTTACCAGTACCATCTTGATTGATAGGGCAACAAAAAAGGCAACTTGTCAGAAATAGCCTCACAAGTTTATATTATCTTACTGTTATATCTCACTGTGCAGTTGTAGTGGATATTTTCAATTTTAAGCACAAATATTTATATTACTTATTGTTATACAATGTTGCACAAGTGTGGTGGAAATGTTTGCAAGTCATGAACCTGGGAAACAGAGCTTGTTATGGCCATGAATCTTGACAAATATTTTCTAAAAAAAGACTAACAAAATCTGCCTTATTAACAATAAAATCCACCTCACATACAAGAAGTCTCTTTGCCTCTCTTGCACAAATTAAGGTTATCCCTGGGTAGGGGATGGTGAAAGAGTTCTCACTGGAATGAAGACAGGATGGGGAAAAGTCATCCCACACCCAGAGAAAATTGATGTAGGACACATATTGAATAGAATATGAAGGATTATATTTATGCTTAGATGGGTGGGACCAAAGACATGCCGAGAGTTCACTATATGAATGAGGCAGATAAAAAAAACTTGATTCTTATCTGGCTCTTTGAAAAGCTTTTGTTCTGCAGAAATTGGATTTTGTTCAATTTGCTTAGCGGGCATCCTTCTCCAGACTCAGCTGAATAGAATCAGAAAAACGTATGGTCAGATGATGCAACATTATAGTAGTCATTTTCATATGAATAGTATTAGAAAAATACAAGTAGGGCAGTTTTCTGGTGTTGCTGTGAGTGTGGTTATTATTTTAGCCATGTCATTTAAACAAGGGATTCAATTAAATATGGCTTTACTGTAATGATATGCAACACATTTATTAAGTGCCAACAATTACTTTATGATTCCATACCACCTAGGATATATATATAAAAGTACAATCAAATTTACCAAGGTAGGGCTTATGTAGCATTTTTTAAGTTTCAAAACAGTCCCCAAATGTATTAGTACTTAGCTATTTCATAATCCACCTTTTTCAATCATTTGAATTGATCAAAAAACTTTTAAGTGCATGGTATTTTTGTAGAGTTTACTACTCACCCTGAAGAGTCCAGAGAAGTAACTAAGTCACTTGAAAGTGCCTACTTTGTCTCATATTTGTATATACTCTTAAATACCACAATTAGAATGTGAGCTCACTGGGAGCAGGGTTTGTTCATTCTTTATGCTTGTATCCCCAAGGCCTAGAAAAATACCTGGCACATAGAACAGACACATTAAGAACTCTAGATTCATACACAGCTCTGATGTGGACTATATACCAAGAAAAACATCCTATCAGTAGGTGAAACCCAAACATACACTGCTAAGTTTCCTTCATGGTGTGACTAGGTATTTTGTTACTAGTAGATACAAGGTTATTGGGAATTCTGGGAAAATGATTAACTTTTTAAATAAACATGTTTAGATATTAAATAATTGTTAAACACATATACCTGCATCTCTGTCAGCTTTCTTTCCATCCTACTTTTATTTTAATTAACCTAATTTGCCTATCATTTGACATAATTTGGGCGATATAGAAAGGCAAAGATTACTTACTTAAAATTAGAAATAAAAAATAATTTAGTGGAATGGTTGGTTGATCGGCTGATGTCCATCGTTCTCAAAAAGATATCACTATGCTAGAGTCAAGTTTCAATGTGTCCAACTATCACTGATCAGAACAATATAAACTCGAAATGTTCTACCACAGGTCTGGCACAAATAGTCCTTGTGAATAATTGGGGTGGACACTCCAAATTTGCACATCCTGCATTTCCTGTGAGCTATCTCAATTCTGCTTTGCTCATAGAGCACAGCACTGTCTCTAATGTGGGCAAATATTGTTGAGCATTCCTGTACTGATGTTTCTCATTTCACACAAGCAACTCCAACTAAAGAGAGCGAGACCTTAAGAGTGTTCCTATATCACTTCTTCTGACTACCATATGAACACTTGCCCTGTGCGAGTTTTCCATAAAATTTTGTTTTGTTTTGTTGGCAAGCATATGTTTTGCATTCAAACAGTGTGGCCAGCCCATCGGAGTTGTGCTCTCTGAAGCAGAGTTTGAATGCATAGCAGTTTAGTCAAATAACGACCTCAGTGTTTGGTACCTTATCCTGCTAGGTAATCTTCAGAATCTTCCTAAGACAATTCAAATGGAAGAGATTCAGTTTCCTGGCATGGCATTGGTACACTGTCCAGGTTTCACAGCCATGCAGCAATGAGGTCAGCACAATGGTTCTGTAGACCTTCAGTCTGATAGTCAGTCTAATACTTCTCTCCCACACTTTCCTTTTGAGCCTCTCAAACTGAATTAGCTCTGGCATTGCATGCATTAACCTCATTATCAATTTGTGTATCCCTGGAAAGTACACTACCAAGGTAAGTGAACTTGTCCACAGCATTCAAAACTTTCTCATTTGCTATAACTGATGGTTCTATGTATGGATAGTGTGGTGGTGCCTGATGGAGTACCTGTATTTTCTTGGCATTAATTTCTAGGCCAAAATTAGCACAAGCAGCAGATGATTGATCTGTGGAAATGATCAATTTCATGTTGGCATGCTTGTCTGGGTTCTGGATAATGGAAAATGTTCTCATGCTTTTCCAGTCACCAATGGAATGAAACAAGGCTGTGTGCTTGCTGCTATGCTTTTCAGCATGATTTTTTAGCCATGTGGTCAACTACTTTTAATGAGGATGAACACAGAATCAAAGTCAGCCATCATGCTGATGGTAAATTTTTCAACTTGAAAAGGTTATGAGCCAAGACCAAAGTGGAAGGAGTGTTGGTGCATGATTTTCTGTTTGTAGATGATTGTGCAGCCTCTGAAGGTGATACAAATCACAACTCCCATGGACCTTACAAGAGTCTTCATGAGTTGCTATGACAAAACAAAAGGCATCACCTTAAAGTTAACCCTCTAATGATAAGTTGTTTTTTTTCCATTCTTGCAGAGCTAGTCCTTTGAAACTAGACACAGTGTTTCCCTGGACCAACCCAAGCTTGCTTCTTTGAGAGAATCTATCAGACGTTGAACTGTTACCAGTTCAGGTAAGAGCTTCCTGTTCAGGTTAGAGCTGAAGAAGAAGACCTGAAATTCTTTCCAATTCTGAGATTCTGTGATTCTGAGAATGCATGGGGTCCTACATACCAACATAAGTATCTAAGGAAGATGTAATCAGATGAATAATAATAAACTCAGAAATTTACTGTGTTTTTTAGTTTATAAATAACCTCCATAAAATCAAAGCGATTGTTAATACCTCAAGGATAAAGTACAAAACCCTCTGGTAGTAAAAGTCCTTTCTAATCTAGTCCCCTTCTATCATTCTAGGCTTCTTGTACTTTACTCCCTGCCTTATTCTCTCTGATTCAGTGATATAGGCCTTTATGCTGTTCTAAGAATTAGACTTTCCATCTCTCAGCCCTGAGCATTTAATCTGGTTATTCTCCACGGAAGGAGTGCCTTTTCTCCCCATGTTTGTCTCCTGGCTTCCCTAAAGTATTATCTGAAACTCAGTATTTTATAGGAAGCCTTTTCCAATGCCTCTTAAATTTTTCCCAATTCCATGCAAAAATTATCAGTCTTTAAAAAAATCATTTTAAATTTTTTAAAAATGTTGAGTTCCAAATCTCTCTAAGCCTACTGCCACTTGCCCCTCCTTAAGAAGGCAACAATTTAATATCAATTCTATATTATAATTAGGTATTCCTATCCATATAGGGTCACAAAAATGTATTTCAACATAAGCTAATATTGCAAAAGAACACACCACCAAAATAATCCTAAGAAAGGTAAAGAATTTTTTTAAAGTATGTTTCAATCTGTGTTCAGAGTTTATCAATTCTCTCTCTGGGAATGGATAAAATTTTTCATCATGGATCCTTTGGAAATATCTTGGATCACTGCCTTGATCAGAATAGCTAAGTCTTTCACATTTCACAGTTGATTATCATTACAATATTGCTGTTACTGTGTACAATGTTCTCCTGGTACTGCTCACTTCACTTTGCTTAACTGCATATATGTTTTCCCAGGGTTTTCTGAAGCAGTCTTGCTTTTCATTTCTTATTGAACAGCAGTATCCCATCACAATAATGTATCCCAACTTGTTCAGCTGTTCCCCAATTGACGGAATTTTACTTGGTTTCCAATTCTTTGCCACCACAAAAAAGAGTTGCTATAATATTTTGGAACAGATCAATCTTGTCACTTTTTTTGGATATCTTTGGGATTTAGAGCTAGTAGTGGTATTGCTGGGCTGAAGGGTAATCATAGATATATAGATTATTGGGTTTACTTACAATTTGCTCTCCAGAATGTCATAACTCTACCAAAAGCTCATTTTTTTTGTTGTTCTTGGGTCATTTCATTCATGTGTGACTCTATGTGATCCCATTTGCTATTTTTTTTGCTGAAGATACTTAGGTGGCTTACCTTCTCCAGCGCATTTTACAGATGAGGAATTGAGTCAAACAGCATTAAGTGACTTGCCCAGGGTCACATGGCTATTAAATGCCTGAGGTCAGATTTGAGTTCAGGTCCTCCTGACTACGGAGTCAATGCTTTATCCACTGTGGCACCTAACTGCCCCAACAAGGCATTGGCATTCCAATTTTTCCTCATCCCCTGTAGCATTTGTCATTTTCCTTTTTCTGTCTTATTAGTCAATATGGCCTGTGTGGTGTGGTATCTCAGATTTGTTTCAATTGACAGTTATCTAATCAGTAGTGATTTAGAGCATTTTATCATATGATTATTGACAGTTTTTATTTTTTTATATGTAAAACTGCCTGTTCATATCCCTTGACTATTTATCAACTGGGAAATGCCTCTTATTTTTATAAGTTTGACTCTGGTCCCTAAATATTTGAGAAATAAGGCCTTTATCAGAGAAATTTGTATAATTTTATCCAGTTTCCTATTTTTCTTCTTTGTTTTGATTAGTTTTGTTTTTGCAGAAGTTTTTTTTTAAATTTCACAATCAAAATTACCTATTTTACTTCTGATTATACTCTCTTCTCTGGTCACAAACTTTTCCTTCATTTATCCACCTGACAATTATATTTTCACATATTCCTCTAATTCACTTATAATATCCGTTTATTCCTAAATTATTATTATTATTATTATTATTATTATTTGCTTTTTGGAAGGTAATTGGGGTTAAGCGACTTGCCCAAGGTCACACGGCTGGTTTTTGTGTTAAGTGTCTGAGGCCAACTCAGGTCCTCCTGACTCCAGGGCCAGTGCTCTACTCATTGCGCCACCTAGCCGCCCCTATTCCTAAATTATTTATCCATTTGACCTTATCTTGGTAAACAGTGTGAGATATTGGTCTATGCCTGATTTCTATCAAACTGCTTTCTAGTATTCCCAGCCATTTTAAAAAAATTAAATGTTGAGTTCTTACGTACAAAGCTTGGATCTTTGGGTTTACCAAACACTAGATTGCTATGGTATTTACTTCTATTCATCATTTACTTACTCTGTTCCACTGATTCTCTATTTCTTAGCCAGTACCAGATTATTTTGGTGATGAACACTTTGTAATATAAAATGAAATCTGGTACTACTAGGCCAATTTCTTCATAATATATTGATTATTCTCTTGATATTCTTGAGCTTTTGTTCTTCCAAATGATTTGTTTTTAATTTTCTAGCTATATTTAATTATTATTTGGTAGTTTGATTGGTATGGCACTGAGCAAGTAAATTAATTTAGGTACAAGTGTTATTTTTATTATATTGGCTCAGCCTGGCTATGAACAATAAATATTTTCCTTTTCTTTAGGTCTGTCTTTTTTTGTATGAAGAGTATTTTGTAATTGTGATCATATAATCTTTTGATTTGTTCTACCAGTTAGACTCCTGAGTATTTTATTTTATTTTTCTGAGGATTTTATTTTGTCAGAAGTTAATTTATTTTATTTTCATCAAGGAACAGGTCGTATTACTAAATGAACTTTATTTTCCTTTTCAACATGATTATTAAATAGGTAGATAAGAGGAATTCCAAGGTTTACTTGATTTTATTTTGTTGTTGTTCCCCCCATTTAAAAATTATCTAGTATCTTATTTTTCCTTAATTACATGTAAAAACAATTTTAGCATTAATTTTTGCTTTGTCTATATATCACAAATTTTAGAGTGCTGTCTCATTATTGTCTTTCTCTTTAATGAAATCAATTATTTCTCTGATTTGTTCTTTGACCTACTCAGTTTTTTGCATTAGATTATTTAATTTCTAATTAATTTTAATCTATAGTTTTGTGGCCTTTTATTAAGTATTATTCCATTGCATTATGGTCTGAAAAGTATAATTCAATTTTTCTGCATTTGTTTGTGAAGTTTTTGTTCTAACGCACAGATAATTTTTATGTGAATTGCCAAGTATAGCTGAGGAAAACAAAAAGCATACTCCTTTCTATTCCCATTTAGTTTTCTTCAGAGGTCTATCATATGTCACTTTCCCAAGATTCTATTCATCTTATTTATTTCATATTTAGATTTATCTAACTCTGAGAGGGAAAAATTGATGTTCTTTTAGTAGTATAGCTTTGCTGTTTTCTCCTGCAGTTTTTCTTCCAAGAATTTGCATTCTATGCCCTTTGGTGAATATATGTTTAGTATTGATATTGCTTCTTTTTCTTTTGCTGTTTTTTTTCTTTTTTCTTTTTCTTTTGGAAGGGGAAAGGTAGGGCAAATGGGCTTAACTGACTTGCTCAAGGTCACACAGCTGTTTTTTTGTGTTAAATGTCTGAGTCCTGATTTGAACTCAGGTCCTCCTGATTCTAGGGCAGGTTCTCTATTCACTGTGCCCCCTAGTCACCCCTATTACTTCTTTTTCTTTACTTCTTTCTTGCAAGACGCAGTTTTTCTGCTTCTCTTTTAATTATGCCTTATTTTCTTTTTGCTTTGTCTGAGTTCATAGTAGCTATCATGAATTTATGACTTCTTTTTCCCTGTCAATGTAGTAGCTTTTTATCATGTGGTACTTTTCTGTTATTTGCTTATTTTTCCACCCTATTTCTTGATTTTGAATTTTATTTCAAAATGAGGCTCTCTTCTGGTAATGAAGGAGTGGGGCACAGTCTCAGTCTTAAAGCATTTTCAGAGTTAATTCCAGGGGTTTGAGATTTTGTTACCTCTAGGGTGATGTTGTCTGAGGGAGGCATAGTTACTGCCCTACTGGTTTGCTCTTTTATCTGGAAAGGCCTCTGATCTCTTAGAATCACAATTGATACTATTCCTCAGTGTCTCTGATTCCTTGGGAACAGGAATGATACTGCCTCTTAGTACTTCTGCTTCCACCTTACTGAAAGTGTTTCACATCAGTTCTTGAACTATGTCATAGAAATCGGTATAGACAATGGAACTGCCGAACAGCATTTGGCCCTGCATCCAGTGCTATCACAGGGGTCCCCTATAATTTCTTTTTGATCAGCTGTTAGGTTTCCTTATTGTCTCCGGCTTGAGAACTCCTGAAGCTGCTGCTATTTTTTTTTCACACTACCTGATCTTACCACTGATGTTCCATGTACATGGGCCTAAGGTCAGTCCCCACCATCCATTCCACAGATCTTTCTTTCTGACCTCCTGAGTCAACTTGGATTGGAAGACTGTTTGACTATGACCTTTTTTGGCTCTGGCACCCCAGAACTCAATTTGAGACAATATTTAAAATATTTTTGGAGGCAACTATTGTGATAGCTCAGTTGATTACTTTCTTTATTCCATAACCTTGGCTCTGCCTTCTGAAGTCTCCCCAACTTCTCTTAATTCTGGTCCCCTTTGCTTACTTATTTGTTTGTTGTCTCCTTCATGAAACTGTGATATCTTTGAGGGAAGGAAATATCTTTTGCCTTTTTTTATATCCTCAGTTTTTAGCACAGTGCTTTGCACATAGTAGATGCATAATGGGTGATTATTGATAGATAAAAATGTGCTTTTTACAACAAACCCAGCAGGTAGGTAGTACCAGCATTCTTAGACTCATTTACTACAGTAGACTATAAGGTAAGGACCTTGTAGTGACCTTGAGATCAGAAAGTTTTGTGCTCAGATTTTATCTTTGAGATATATTACTACATGACCCAGGATGAGTCACTTAAATTACCAGTGCTATGGTAATTCTTTGAGACTTAAAATTTCATAGAAATTACTGTTTCACATGGTAGAGCAACTTTCCCATCTGGATTTTATACTCCTATCTAAAAAGTGATTGAGCCAGAATTCAAACCCAAGTCTTTCGGTTACCAAATTCATTGATATGTACACAATGGTGTTGTCACTGAGGTGTTGCCATTATCAGGACTGTGTGCAAGTATTATGGCATATGCTGAGGGGGTATAGCCTCTACCCTAACATTAGTATTCACAAATAAAGAGACTAAATAAAAAGGTGGAAAATAGAATTTTCTAATTCTCTCTAGCACTTGGGGTTGTGCATTTATTGCCTTAGATGATCTAGCAAATATTATATCAAAGGGCAAATAAAACAGAATCCAATGAACAATATTATACTTACCAATCAATTAGAAGAATATGTGCACATGTGCAAACACACACACATACATACATACACATAGAGTACTTTGGGGCTGGATGCTTGATATGTTCTACTGGATAGCAGGTGTTTAATCAAAATTGTTAATGTATTTTCAGTGGATCTCATATCCTTTAAAAGCAGGTAATTAGAATTATCCACAGATACTTTGAGAGCATGAATAATTCATTTCCTGCACATCAATAAAATAATTATTGAGTATTTTTGTTCTTAGCTTTCTATTTCAACAAAATTGCCCATGTTGCGTTACTGTCATCAGAATGCAACTTTCTTTTCATTTTCATATTAAAATGACTTGTAAACTGTGTATGTGTGTGTGTGTGTGTGTGTGTGTGTGTGTGTGTGTGTATTTTGGTGGCAGTGGTGAAAGGAGTACCAGGGTAGATAGAGATTTATGGTCAACATTCTTCCTTTGTGATATGAAATAGACTTTGAGAATCTTTTTTTTTTTTTTTTTTTTTTTTTGCTTTTTGGATGGAAGAAGGCAGGGCAATCAGGGTTCAGTGACTTGCCTAAGGTGTCACGGCTAGTGGATGTTAAGTATCTGAGGCTAGATTTGATCACAGGTCCTCCTGACTCCAGAGCCTGTGCTCTGTTCACTGTACCACCTAGCCACCCCCCGAATCTTTTTTTTTTTTTTTTTCTTAGCTGGAAGGAGGGACAGTTTTATTTTTGGCAATATACAAGGCTTCACACTTATGTATATGGGGAGGACAAAGACACAGGCTATTCCTTAGTCTTTTCATCTGGACTCTTGGTGGCGAACTTATCCTGAAGTTTTTTCCACAAGCCTTTATTCAATTCCTTAAATTCTTCCAAGGTATCTGTAGCCAGTACAATCCTGCATTCTTCCACTGTCAGTCCACTAAAGCTGGTGTCTCTTGGGCGTGGATATTTGTGTTTGTAATAGTTTGAATGAAGTGGTGCTAAGCTCTCGTACATCTGGTCGCAGGTCTCAGGTTCAGCAATCTGGGTGCTCTCTCCCTCCCGAAAGGCCTGTGCCACCCGCTGCCGCAGGTAAGCGCCCAAGTCTCGGCCCCGTTTGGTCTCGTCCAAAGGCCATTCCTCACAGAGCTTGAGGAAACGCCGGTAGCGGCTGGCCGCCGTCTTGGGCCCCTGTGCTCGTCGGCCCTCCGAGGGAGGAGCTGGGTACCCCCCGAATCTTTTATGAACAGTAAAAGAGGGAGACAACTCCTTCTATACCTTAAACTTGAAAAATATATTAAATTGAATGCCATCACAGCTACCATTTGTATATCACTTAAAGGTTTACAATATAATTTTTTAAACCATATATTGATTTTTTTTTTGCATTTTCAGCTGGGTATATATTGCTAAACCTCTATAAAGAAGCGAAAATTGACATTTAGGCCACAGGTTTGTGTGTGTGTGTGTGTGTGTGTGTGTGTGTGTGTTTTAACTTTCACAACAACACATATGACAATCATTTTTGCCAGATACTGTTTAACCTTTACTCTGAAGTGACTGAGAAGTAACTTAGTCATTTTACCAAACTAATATGAAGTGGCATTTCATATTAATAAGGGAAAGCAGGAAACTTTTTATTAGTAAAACAGATGTAAAATGCCGTGAATTAAAGGTTGTGTTATATAATAATGCTATATTACCTTCCACTTCTTTAGCACTTTAAAACATATGAAACTTTTCATTTTAATCCTTTGAAAAAAGAAGTACATCTGATATAGTTGAAACTACCATCATCTCATATATCCAAGCTTGCAACTTAGTTATCATCCTTAACTTCTCATTTTCTCTCACCTCCCCATATCCAATCTATTGCCAATACCTGTTTATGCTGTGTTCTCAATGCCTCTTATGTACAATTTGTTCTTTCCTCTGACGCTACCACAACAGTAGTTCAGTTCTTCATTCCTCATGCTTGGAGTATTTTTAACAGGCTACTCGGTGATCTCCATACCTCAGGTCTCTCCTCCCTTCAATATATCCTCCATTAAGTTATATAAGCAACCTACCTAAAGCACAGTTCTGAATATGCCACCTCCTTATAAACAACACAAGACAAACAAACAAACAAAAAACACTACTGTTTTTCTAGTAATTGCAAAATATAAAACCCTCTGCTTTGCTTTTAAAAAGCTTCATCTGGCCCCTTCCTACCTTTCCAGTGTTCTTGCATCATACCCCCTCCATATGCTCTACAATCCAGTAATACTGCTTTCCTTCTTTCTGATATAGCTCTGTGATCTGGCCCAATGTCTTTGCACTGTCTGTTGCCCCATGCATAGAATTCTCTTCCTCCACCCCACTTCTGCCTCCTTCCTTTCCTGACTTTGTTCAAATCTCAATTAAATCCCCACTTCCTGTGAGATTCCTTTCCATGGGAAAGAGAAGTCAAGAGAAATTGGATTTAGAGAAAGACTTCTTTTTTAATGGGTCATAAACCTTTTAGGGCTAGTTCCTTCTTTCAGAGATTACCAAATTACACTGTTTCTGTTTTGTATGGTCATAATGATTTATGCACTATCTCCCGCTTTAGACTACGAACTCTCTGAGGACAAGGACTATTTTTTTTTTTGCCTTCTTTGTATCCCTAAGACCTAGCATAGTGGCTGACACAAAGTAAGAACTAAATAAATGCCTATTGACTGAATCACTGATTGACTTGATACTCTTATTATCTTGAAAATGTCAATTCCCTTGGTTACTTCTCTGTTTCTTCAGGCCCAGTAGAACAAGCACTAGAATTATAGGACCTAGGTTTAAACATCATCTTTGTCATGGTTATCTGTGTTACCTTCAGAAAGTCATATGATATCCCTGGACTCTGGTTCTCTCTCATCTCCAAGATTAGGTGATCATACTAGATAAATTTTATGGTCTCTAGATAATCCTGTGACCTATAAACTAATTATGATAATGGCTGCATATCAATTATCTCATGTGAATGATGAGAAAAAGTCCTGTAGCAAACTAAAAGCAAAACAAGCTATCAGACATCAAAATACCACACAAATGTGAGTTTTGGTTATTATTTTATTATTTCTGGACTGCTTAACCACTATCCATAGCTAAAAATATTATTTGAGACATGTAGGAACTTATTAGACTAAAACCATTAGGACTTCTTGTTGTGTATGAGTGTGCGCGTGTGTGTGTGTGTGTGTGTGTATTTTGTTAGTTTTATTGTTTATATCTGCAGTTACCTGTTCAAGGCTTCGTATGATATTTTTTTCCCTCCAAGTCATTAAGTCTGAAGTCAATATTTACCTTGGGATTTATTTTGTTCTTCCCCCTTCCCCCCAACCCATGGTCTCCTATACCTTTAGCAGTAAACTGGGGAAGAAAGTGAGTATTAAATGAATTAACTTACGTTTCTCTAGGAATAATGTTAACTGAACTTTAACAGACTGGTAGATGCATTTAAAAACAAATAGAAAATGACACTAACAATGGACTTGATTTATGTACAGAAAGTATCTGAAAAGGAGAGAGGACAATATGCTTTGGGGAAATGTTTGAGAAGCTGTTTGTCATTCATTGAAATAAGGTAAAAAGGCCTTTTCAAAGAATTGGAGAATATCCATCAATTGTGGAATGAATGAATAAGTTGTGGCATATGATTGTGATGGAATAATATTGTACAATAAAGAAATGACAAGAAATAATGATTTCATGAAAACCTGGAAAGACTTATATGAACTGATGCAAAATGAAATAAGCAGAAACAGGAAAATATTGTACACAATGATAGTAGTATAACCATGATCAATAATGAAAGACTTAGCTACTGTGATCAATAAAATAATCCAAGACAATTCCAAAGTACACAAAGTGAAAAATGTTATTCAACTGAAAACGAGTTCTGAGCACAGATTGAAGCACACACACACACACACACACACACACACACAATTTTGTAAATATTTTCTTTGATTAAGATAGAATTTGTTTTGCATCTCTTCATATCTGTACTTGATATTACACTTTGTCTTCTCAAAGGATGTATGCCTTCTCAAAATAGTAAAAAAAATAAGATAAATAAAGATTAGAAACCTGCTAAGTTAATATAAAAAGAGGACTGTGTTATAAAGCAAAACAAAACAAAACAAACCAAAAAAAACAATGGCCATGGGAGTCTACAGTTAATTATTGGGTTTGAGAACTTAGGTTCTGATACTTATTCACTGTCTGCCCGTGGGCAAGTCCTTTACCTCTCTAAGCACCATTTGGATGTTCTGTAAAATGGGGATGATGATGCTGGCACAACCTTGCTTCTTGTTGTTGTGATCAATTAAGATAATTTAAGCAAAGCAAGCTATAAACACGACAGTGTGATTATCATCACTGGGTACTGCACACATTTGTTTCAAAGCCCTAAAGAACATGAGTAGGTCCACATTCCTATTTATGTGCCAACTTCGTTTAAATGAGAAATATAAAGTATACCATATCTTCAGGAGCTGTCTTTCTAGTGGTAAGTGAGGATGGGTAAACAAAATCATTCACACTCTTTTTTAGGCTTTATTTTTAATTTATTTTTATATTTCAAGATTCATTTCCATAAGATTTTGAGTTACAAATTTTCTTCCCATCTTTTACCTACCCCTACCCCAAAATAGCAAGCCTACTGAATATCCCTTCCCCAATCCACTCTCTCTTATATCCTCTCCGCCTCCTCTAACTTTCTAGTAGGGCAAGATGGATTTCTGTACCCCAGTGCCTGTATAGCTCTTTCTCCAGTTGCACGTAAAAAAGCAATTTTTTTTAAACATTTGTTTTTAAAACATTGATCTCCAGATTCTTTTCCTTCTTTCTTCCTCACCCACCCCCACTGGGAAGATAAGCAATTCAATATAGGTTGTATATGTGTAGTTATCCAAAATGTTTCCTTACTAGATCTATTGTGGAAGATTACATTTCCCTATATCCTATCCTGCCCCGCCCCCTTATTCTATTTTCTACTTTGATCCTATCCGTTTACAAAAGTGTTTGCTTATAACTACCCTCTCCCCCAATCTGCCCTCCCTTCTATCATTTTCCCCTCTTATCCCCTTCCTGCCTACTTTCCTGTAGGGTAAGATACCCAAATGAGTCATTCACATTTTTTTATGACAAATAAAATTTGGCAAAGAATTCTCTCTGGTCAAAGACCAGGGCCAGTTGAACTGAATGCCAGAAATATTTTCAACAAGATCACAGATTTGGATCCCTATCCCAAAGGTTATTAATGTCACATTCTACCTGCTGTGCTCTGGACTCATATGCTAGTTCCGGAAAAGAACTCACTAGCAGGTTTCCTGCAGTTAACTAAACTGATTGACTTATTGGTCTAATTGTGATCAAGGTCATATTGTGACATCCATATGCATTCAGCAAGAGATCTGCAATATTATGTAAAAAATAAAAATAAAAATGGAGTTTCTTGGATGGAAGGGGTGGAAAATTACCCAAATGACCTTTCATTAAAAGCAGGAAATATTAAAGCAATCCCTAGATATTTGCCCCTGGCACATCTGTTGAATGAAGATCCCTCTTTATTTGTTTTATAAGACTTGACGAGAAATTTGCATGATTTTAGACTTCGCATCTGGCAGGGTTTGTGCCTGGGAAACTGGTTTCGTGCAATTGCTGGGGAGTTCTGTTAGGAGTGTGACTGATGGGAATGAGCTGCTGAGAATAATCAGAGCAGAAGGAGGGTTAGGGAGGGCTGAACAACCACAGCAAAGCTCTAGTCGTCGCCGTGGAGAGTTGAAGCCTCTGAAGAAAGGAGTTTAGCATATTGATTTTTTCACTTGTCTGACTATTGGCCTGGATTGCTAATTATTGGCTGGCATTCTGCTCTGGAGCAGACACACAGTGAGCTCTTATCCCTGCCTGCCTCAGCCCCCATGGCTGCCTATCAATCTTGAGTCATGATGTAGATGCTTTTATGTTTGACTTTCATCTCACTCTATTACCATTTGGAGAATTCTTCACTATTTGATCTCTCCTCATACTGAGACCCTTAGTATCACAGATGGTATTTGGGAAACAGAGTACTTTGTCTTGGGGGTGAAGAGAGGTAGAGAGATATTCAGGAAGAAATTATACAGCCTAAGAAATACCTGTGAGCTCTCAAGTCATTTTAAGAATGCTCTGATCCCTCTATGTGGCCTGTGCATTCTGTAGTCTGAAATGGCCTGGCCTGCACCTTTATATATAACTCCTAGAGTACAACTCTCTAAACCATCAGAACTAGGAACTCTTTGTTCTTTGGACACCAAGTCATAGCAATAAAGTTTGGGGGCATTTAAGCTACCATTTAAAATAGAACATTTTTTTATTAGGTTTCATTGTACATTAATATTCCCTATCCTTTTATATTCTTCAATGGGTATTTCAGTGAAGAACATTCTCCTTGCATCTGGAATTTCATCAGTGTGAAATTTCACAGAAATCCTGTGGAGCCGTGCTCAATAATCCACAGGAGGTTATGTTTCCAAAATCAATGAGCAGCCCTTAGTGACAGGCCTCTATTCACAATTACCCACATGACCTCAGATAGCACAAACACAATCCATCATTTAGTCTACACTTAAAGCTTTTCCAACTTGAGAGCATCAGTTACATTTTGTACTGTATTTCCATACCCTTCAAGAACCCAGGATGGCATTTGGGTTAGGACTAATTATCTTTACTGGAACACATGGATAGCTGCACAAATATGTGTTAACATACTTTGTCTCTCTCTATGTCTCTCCATCTCTCTCTCTCTCTCTCTCTCTCTCTCTCTCTCTCTCTCTCTCTCTCTTTCTGTCTGTCTTTGTCTCTGTCTCTGTCTTTCTATCTCTCTTTCTGTCTCTGTCTCTCTCTATCTCTTTGTCTCTATCTGTCTTTCCCTTTCTCTAATCAATCTACTTCTTGCTATTATATAGCCTTAATATTCAATTATGAAAAACAGCATCAAAACTTGAAGAAATGATTGTAACTCAAAAAAGAATCATTTTGGGCAAAAGAACTAAACTGGACTACTTATTATTCATGAGGTTAACTTAACTATGTTGTGGAAGTGTTTTAGTCAGCTATCATATATAGAGCTGGAGGGACTATATTTATCTGTGGTGTGATGAACCACTGTTCAAATCTTGGAAACTGAAGGACTTGAGTTCTAATTGTACCTTACGATACTGTATGACATGGAAATGGAAATAAAATCTCTCAATCTCTGATAACTCATCTGTAAAATGCTAATAATACCAGCACATAACTCACAGGACTGTTGTGAGTTTCAAATCAGATGAAATGTGGGGCGCATTACAAATCCTAAAGTTTTATATAAAATGGTATTACTATTTCTATTATTATAATTTTCTAGAAGATAGGACATAGCACTTACTTTATATGAAAGATACATAGATTTTCTTCTTTGAATCTAGAAAAAAATCTGAATTATTTTCCACTTTGCATTTCTAGTGCCCAGAACAATGATTTGTACATAAAAGATGCTTTATAAATGGTTGATGAATTATATTGGAAACTGAGGCCCAAAGAGTTGAACAGAATGGTAGAACCTTATTTGATTAATGAATAATCCCCCTAAATAAAGATCACCTGGATTTTGATTCTAAGCCAAGTGCTATTTTCACCACTCCATTTTAATGCTTTTCACCTTTCCTGGATTCCTTAGCAATAAAATGAGGGCACCGTGACAGTTGCAACTAACACATATCAACCTGGCATTGTTTGAATGTATTCAGTAGAAGGGAGCTAAATCAATACATTCTCTGAGGCAGGGATTATGTCTTTTTCTGAACCTTATACCTATGCCCAATATATAGGCACAAGATTTTTGCATGTGGCAGTCACTTTTTAAGTATTTCCTGTGGTGAACTAAAATGTGCATGGTCTCCCCGAGAATAACTAAAGCGACTCATTCTATCTCTTTTGGTAGACTGATAGTTAAAACTGCAGGTCAGGGTCTGTTGTGAGGACAACAACCTTTTATCATTTAGGGCCAATATGTTCTAAGTTTATATTTCAAAATTACCAAGTAGGCAGATGAATGGAGTAGCTAAAAGGAAAAGGGACAATGGAAAGTTAAAGAAGCTGAAGATTTCATAACATGTCGTTCAATACTAAACAGGTAAATTATTGAGCTAGATGTGGTGTTTTAACCATTTGCTACTATAGTTATTCAAAATAAATGTCTGCTTTGGGGTATGGAGGGGATTTTTCTTATGAAGGCAGTCTCTACCCTACGTCCTCTTCTCCTACTTGGCAAGTCCCTCCTTTTCTTTTAATTTGTTGGGTGATTAACTCCCATATCACTTTTGAGATTTCTGTTGTCCATCCATCTATGGCAACACGTATGAGAAACCAGTCAGCAAGGGACCATCCCTTCTTATAAAACTCTAGCATGCCTGAGTTGCCCTGATGCAAAGGATCATACATAGGATTATAAACCTATGAGTTTTACCCTTCATACTAAGGAGAGCTCAATGTGACAATGTACAATGTGACATCTTTGGAGTAACCTTTCACAGGTCCATCATATAGATTCCTATCCTCTTGCCTCAATCTGAAGTCTATCATGTCAAAGTTTATTGAGGATATCCCTGGTCTTATTCTTCCTCTCTCCAATTTTATGATTTTTAGCTACCTACTTAGGTAAGATCATGAGTGCTATTCTAACTTGATAGGTATTTGTCAACGTCCCAATTGGGGATGGGGTCTCCATTTATTTTGTGCTTTTTTTGTAGTTTTGCTATTAAACTTTGTGCATTTTAAGTGAACCAGCCTGAAAGATATATAACTTTCTGCCATGTCTAGTTTAATTAATTTTTCATTGAAGCCTTCCTTTTTCAAATCCAGTGGTAGGATTAATATCTACTACAAATATATTTGGGATACATGACAGTTATCGCATCTATATTTAAAAATCACCAGGCATGGCTTATGATTCTGTCACATTGGCTCACTTTTCTCACTAAAAAGACAGTTAAACCTTCCTCCAGACGTAATTTGTTCATGGGACTAAGTCTTAAACCACTGAAATGACTAAACATGTAATTCAACATAACCTCCTGGATAATAGTATCATTTGGGCAAATACAGAGGCAAGGGAATCTTCTTCAATTTGAACAAAGGCTCTATCTTAGCTAAATTTCCTCCCTGATACTGTCTTCCATTCACTCAGTACAGTACTTCTATGTACAAACCAATTTGCATATTTTCATCACCATTTTAATACCTAGAATTTAAATAGTGTTAAAATGTTTTCAAAGAGCATTATATATGTGATATATAGATACACATAAATATACACATGTCTATATATGTAATGTGTGCATATGTGTATGCATATGTGCATACGTGTGTGCATATACACACACGTGTGTGCACATACACACATGTGTGTGTATTCTCACAAGGCTGTCAATTAAATATTAGTATTATCTTCATTTTACATGTCAGGAAACTGAGGCAGAAAATTAGGCCAAGTGTCTTGTCCAGGGTCATATAAATAGAATGATTTATATATTTATATTGGAAGCATATAATTAAGTAAATAAAAACCTAATCAGATGTTTAACCAAAAAGTAATGATTTTTTCCAAAGCAATTTCATTTCCCACCCATATACTGAGGTATAGTGTGGTTGTGTTCCTGAAATGCTCACTATGATAAAAATCAGTTGACTTATTGAAATAAATTCAGTATAAAATCATTATATTTGTAATTCATGTAACTAAGGCAAAATTTGAATCTGGTATTCCTGGACTTTAAGACCCAGGCTCTATGGACTCTATCACCCAATTGTAGCAGCAAGCACCCTAACATACACAGGATGACTACCAGCAGAAGTTTTTTGTTCTACTTTTCTAACGGAAAGCAACTCAAAAGGGACTAATCATTTTACTTTAACCAAACACACATATATATTTTTTACTTAGTTCAAGGGAAAAAGTCAGCACCCTGAACTTCCAGATAATGCAAGTAAAAGTTAGAAGCAGACAAAACAAATACAGAAAAGAAAACAACACAATTCAACAGACCAACAGACAGAGCTCCTAGCTGTATGACCATCATATAGCTACATAATTCATTACCAGAGAGAGAAACCAACATCTGGATTTTCAAAGTCAGGATGCTCAATGATTGCTCAGGGGCTCATCTGGCCAAATCACACAACTCTTCCTACAAGTGAGCCCCAAAGGAAAACCTCACCTCAGGAAGTATATATAGCGTTCACCAGGGTCAGAGAACATGACAACCTTTGAGACCAACTGTCTAATTACAAAGTAACAAAAGGTGTGCCTTCCTGAAAAAACGAGCCTTTGCCTAAGCAAGTTTCTCTTGGTTGGCTCCAAGTGAGACCCATTAAAGAGCAAGGAACATCTTCAAATTGCCTAGGCCTATTAAGGGGCAAGGAAGATCTCCAAATTCCCTTACCATTACACAAGCTTTTATGAATTATCCTGTTTATAGAAACTGTGTTTTCATCTTTCTTTGCAAATAGTTGTCATAGTGGATAGAACACTGGTCTTAGAGTCAGGATAACCTGGGTTCAAATTATGTTTCAGTTACTTGTAGCTATTTGACCCTGAACAGGTAACATAACCTCTCTCAATATTTCTTCATCAATAAAATAAAGATAATAATAGTAGCTAATACACGTGGTTTTTTAGTCATCAAATGAGATGACATATATCAAATTCTTTGAAAACTTTAAGGCATTTTATACTTGTTGTTAATAAATGTTAATGAGATGAAATTATTTTTGAAAAATAATCACCATTTTTTAGCTGATCATTTGGACATTTATTTCTGTACTTAACTAAGTGGTTCCTTGGTTGACAGAGGTATAAGCCATATATGGATATAATCTGAAAGACTGCCAAATATTTCAGAATATGATAGAGCCTGTGTTCTCTAATCATATCCTTAACTTATACTTCATAAATCTTTAGAACTGGAAGAGACCTTAGAGGCCATCCAGTAAAATGGGATTATTTTACAGCAGGGTGTTGATCAGAGAATTCCTGACCAATTGAATACTCTTGGCCCATTGCATGGAATTATAGTATATAAAAGGTAGGTAGAAGCAACAAGGAAATTTTGAGATTTTGCCAACATTAGATTTGCAGTAGTTACATGCAAATCTTTTTTTTTTTTTTGCTTTTTGGAGGGCAGTTGGGGTTAAGTGACTTGCCCAAGGTCACATGGCTAGTTTTTTTTTTGTGTTAAGTGTCTGAGGCCGGATTTGAACTCAGGTACTCCTGACTCCAGGGCCGGTGCTCTACTCACTGCGCCACCTAGCCGCCCCTGTTGCATGCAAATCTAATAAATCGCTTGAAAACTTAAATAGCTTGCATGCTTTGCAACATGTTCAAAGATTAAAAAGGGTTCAGCCCCATAATATTTTTGACAGGTTAGTTTAATGAAGTATTCAAAAAATAGTTTGCCCCTCTTCCATCCTTTAGCATATATGAAGCTGCTCTCCAGTCAATTCAATAGAATTTTAGGGCAGGAAATAGCTACAATACGAGGAAGGTTCCTGGTTATCTTACAAAATAAGACAATTTTGAGAAGACTGTCAGTTCTGGTAGTTGAAAAAAGAACTGACTTGGGAGAAAGGGCCTAGCACTTGAAAAGGGATTGCTCTTGACCTTCCAGGGTAGTGTGAGCAAGGTAGAAGAAATGTCTTTCTCCTCTATCATACGTTTTCTGTGACTAACAAAGAAAAGACCTCTAGGATCCAATTGTGGAATTCATTTTGAATTGTGGAGAGTTTGAAGCCTAGAGCCCCAGCACAGCTATCCTGCCAGTTGAGTCTTTGTTTCTGTTGCCTCCACAAGTAGCAACAGGAAACCATTAAGGGAAAAAGAAAGATGGCATAAATGATCGGTAGTGCCGAAGATTTGAGCTATCTTGGCTAAATGTGCTCCTTATATACATATCTTTCTATTAGTTTACTCTCTTTTTTATGACTACATTTGAAGCCCGGGTTTATGAGGGAAACATTTCCCCCTCCCCCATAATGTTCATTCAGTACCATTTTTGGAAACAACTTTGCCTTAAATAATTTGTATCAACTGAGTAATTACTGGAAGTGAATTCAGTGGTTTGTGTTTATAGACTTATCACAATGGGATTAAGAGTGTGGATTCACAGTTTGTTGAATATGGAATAATTTTCCTCCAGAGCACCCAACCCAATTGCAAGATGACAGAATGGTCAAGGGTACTATACACAATGGAAAGAGGCAGTGTCAAAAGAAGTGAAATGGCGTGCCCAAAGTCACAGGTTATAAGTGAGGAAATTAGGATCTGAAACTAGGTCTACTGACTGCACATCCATTCCTTTATGCTTTATGCCATGATCATCATCATCATCATCATTATCATCATCATCATCGAAACTAAATCAAGGCATCTTTTTAACAGAAAATTTGGGTTTCTTATAAAACTGTTTTTTATAGAACAAATGTGATCTTCATAGAGGCAAAAATCTCTATATGATTTTTTTCTCTAATAATTTAAGTGATTCATGTAGGATCACAGACATATGCCTGTGTGGGAGGAAAAGAAAAGGGGAAAGACATAGGGAGACTGAGCCTTTGAATGAATCAATCCCTTCAGGCTACAATTATTTATATCAACCTCACACTAATATTCAGATATTCTTAAGATCAGAATATTTTTTCTCTTCTATTACTTTCAATTACCCTGATTAATGTTTATCATAAACCTAAAAGAAGGAGATTTTCTTGCTTCCAAAGGCTACTTCCAAAGACAGAGTGATTTTCTCCTGGAGGTTTCAGTTACTAGCTTAAAATGAGCTGCATGCCATCATTATGTTTTATACAGCTAAAGTAATCTCAGTGCATTAATAATATCATTATTAATAATAATAACTTTCATTTGTATAGTGCTTTATAATTTTCAAAATTGTTCCACATACATTATCTTTAATAGGCTATTCAATATTTAACTATGATTAATAGACGATAGAGATAGAACTAAGGTCCCTTCTAGCTGTGAAAATTTAGCAGAAATGATGGAAATAAGGATCAAGTTCAAACAAGGTTTTAGGTGCTTTCCTCTTCTCTAGCATCATACAACATGCAGAGTAGTGTGTCTGGCTTTGAGAACCGCATTTTAAGAGGATTATTGACAACCAGGCACCTTCTCACTTAAATCAGGCCAACTAATGTATTTGCAGGAGTCAAGACCATGTCATATTGAAGAAAAATTAATAATAAAGATAAAATACAAGTATAATGATACTTGTAAGTACATATATATGCATATCTATATACACACACACATTTCTCATAGGCTTATAAATTATAAATACTGGTGGATAATATCATCCCTGAATTTAAAGACAAATTACTACTCTGTAAAAAAAGATATAACACTGATTTTAAAAACTTAAATAACTCCTATGCAGAGAAGAACACCATGTCTGATATTAAAACTTAAATGACCACTATATAGAAAAAAATTTCCCTTCAAAGGAAGAACTTTAGGTTCAATGAGTAAAGTAAGAAAGTAGATCGCAGTTCAGTGTAGGCAATACTTTTTGTTTATACTTTTAATATACTGTTTTTATTAATTTTTGTATGTGTCATATTGGTCTAGCAGAATGCAAACTCCGTGAGGTCAAGGGCTGTAAGTTTTTTGTCTTTGTATCTCTACAACTGTGCACATTGAAGACACTTAATGTTTGTAGAACTGAAAAACTGCCAAACAGTGCTAGTCCCACATCACCAATTGTCTGTTAGACATCTCTACTTGGGTATTGCATCTCATTATCAAACTTAATATGTTCCAAAATAGAATACATTGTCTCCTTCCCTAAATCCAGAACTTTTTTCACACTTACCTGTTCCTATTGAGGATATGACCATCCTTTTAGCATCCTTCTAATCCTTGAGGTTACTAACTTCAGAGTAATCCTTGTCTGTTCCTTCTCATTCATCATGCCCTTTTCCCAACAATAATCAAGTCCTGTCTTCTCTACCTTGGCAGCATGCTTCACATTTCTCTTCTATTCTCTGTTCACATAATACAGATCATTCTTACCTCTTTTCTGGACTATTGTACTAATTTCCTAATCTGTGTCCTGTGTTTACTTTCTTCCCTCTCTAAATCAATCCTTTACATATACCAACATAATCTTTCTAAGACATTGGAATGAATATCGCTTCCACCTAGGTTCAAAAACTTCAGAGATTTCCCATTCCTTCAAGATGAAATTGTGAACTTCTCAATTTTGAATTAATAAGTCATCTGTAACATGACTCTGATCTACTTGTTGGATTTAATTCTTATTATTTAACTTTATACTTTCTTTATTAAAGTCAACCTAAATTACTAACATTTTTTGGACCATAGCACTACATCCTTACCTTCATTGACTAAAGTAATTTCATCCTATTGACTATAATCTTCAATATTTAGGCAATATGCTGAGACTTCTGTGAATCCACTTCCCCTCATTACCACCCCTTTATTAAGACTCCTCCTATATTCAGATTACATATACCTTTTTCCCCTATAAAATGTTACGTCTTAGATTACAAATACATTTTTGTGTGTATGAGTAAGGGGAATCATTGATCTGTAGCACTTAGCACCACATTTGGAACATTGAAAGGAATTGAATAAATCTAATTAGTAAATGGTTTTGTCTGAAAATGCATGATGTACCTTATCTTCACCAGAAAACTATAAATAGATTCTCTAGGATATAAAAAATCAGGGACATTATAGAGAAGTCTCATTATGTGAGAGGTAGTTTGGTGCATCAGATAGGGATCTGAGCTTGAAGTATGGAAATCCTAAATACAAGAGCCATCCTAGGCATATATGTCATTGAAAAAATCAATTAACTTGCTTTTCCTTCAGTTTACTTTTTCATAACATGAACGAATTTTATTGATCATCTTTTAGATTGTCTTCCAACCTGGATTCTATCATTTATCCATATTTGAAATGAATAATTTTTAAGGAGAATTCCAACTTTGATATTTGAGGGTTCAATAATTATTAATTAAATATTCATCAACTGGACATACTTTTTATCACCATTTTTCATGTCTTTATTGGGGTCATTTATACCAATGGCCCCTGTGCTGCTATCTTCTTTTTTCACCTGATTGATATGGAACATTCTAGTGATGCCAGTGTTAAAAAAAAATATTGTCTTAAGAAGATGGTTTGTATGAGTTGTACTGATTTGCAGTAGCCCTTTGCTCTGTTTTAAACTATGTTCTCTGTCACCTCTTCCTACTGACTCTTATTGATTTGAGTTGCTAATAGTGACAGCTGCTTTTACATAGCACGAAGAAGGTTGGGAAGAAATAAACATTTATTAAGTCCCTACTTTTTGCCAAAGCACTGTGCTAAGAACTTTACAAATATCTCATTTTATTTAACTATAAATGGAGGGATATCTAACTTTATTTTTTAACAAAATTCAGTAAGACATGTAATCCCAAAATCACTTAGTTAAACCATTCAAAAGTACAGATTTACTTTATTTATAAAGAAAATCTAAATAATCTCTTCTTTGATTGGACCACAGACACACATAGAGATTATTTTTATTTCCCCTAGAAAGGTGGAACTGTTATGATTGGATCTTAAAGTAGTGTCTTGCTAGACCAGATAAGAAGGATATTAACAAGTCATAGCATACCCGAAGAATGACCAGCATAGTGACAATACTCAAAATCACACCATGTCAAGAATCAGATGAAGAAACTAAGCATTATTATATTGGAGAAAAGAAGACTTGGAGGGGCACTTGGGGGAGAAGGAAAAAGCATAATAATTGTCTTCAAGTATTTGAAAGTTTGAAATGTGTAAATGGAATAAGCATTTATATATAGGGAATGAGCATTTAAATAGTCCCCATACTATGTCAGGTACTAAGTTCTTTGTAAATATAATCTCATTTTAACCCTACAACAACCTTGTTATACAGTAGAGAAAATTGAGGCAAATAAATATTTTTAAGTGACTTGTCCAAGGCCACACAACTAGTAAGTGTCTGAGACTGGGTTTAAGTCAAATCTTTCTCTGTATCACCTAGTTGTTCCTAGATCTGGTCTGGTTGTCACCAAACGAGAAATAGGAGCAATAGATATAAAAGCTGCTAAAATGCTAATTTAAACTTAATGTGAGGAAAACCAATTTCTTCATATTCAAGACTATGTAGAAATGGACTGGAATGGAGCAGGATATAAGAAGTTGCTCCTCTTCCTTGGAGTCCTTCAGAGGATGGATGACCACTAATTAGAGGATATATGGAGGAGTCAGGATTATTCAGATAGAACTGGGATTTTATAGTCACTAAGGTCCCTTTTGATGCTAAGGTTTGGGGATGATGAAGATATAATTTAAGAGAGATGGACTTCTCCTGTCCTAGAGTTCTTCTCTTTATAATTCAAGGAACTAGACCTTGGAACTCTCTTCCTTTTTATCATTGGGCAGGTTCAGCCTCCCCATCATTTCTGTGATCAGCATCACTTTCAGAACTATAGAGTAAAACCATGGTGTCGTAGAAATGAATCTGGACTTGAAGTCAGAAGGTGAGCTTGAGCCCCAGCTGTGGAACAGAACTATGTGGCCGTGGCCTTTTACTGTTCCTTTGTGGCTCACACTCTCATCTTTGTTAGAAGAATGGGCTCCATGATCTTATAATTCCCTTACATTCTAAAATTATCTGAAGTTGGTTCAAGGCAACTCTCCTTCTGTATCCCAGAGCTAGAGACTGTATTCCAAAGATTAAGCTTCCAGATAGAGATGCAGCAGCACTGACTATGGGCACTAGAGGGGTAGTAATTCAGTGAATACAGGTTAGTTATTACAGGAAGAACAACTCAATGAAAATTGCATATAATAACTTCAGAATTTGTTTTTAAATAAAAGTTAAGAATTTGTGAACTGAGATTATAAACTTTAATTCATGTTATATAAGATTTCATTTTGGTTATTTATTAAAAACAATTTCCATGCAACCCAATATAATGGAGATAGTACTCATGCTGCCTAACCAAAAAGGGCATGTAGAGGAAAGTATTTTGTAAACTACAGGGGGCTGAATGTGTCATTCACAACTGTGATTCATGTGCCTGAGCCCCATTTTCATCTGGAAAATCAGGCTAATAACTCTTATACTTCCTGTCTTATTGAGGTGCTGTGAAAAAAAAACTTGATGTGGTACAAAATAAAATAGAAATGTGATCTAACATTGTTTTTATTCTTTTCTTCCAAGTTAGATCAAGTGTCACCTGTTACACAAGACCTCTCCTTATCCATTCAGTGATTAGGGCCTTTTCTAGTCTTACTGGCATCATTATATTGCTTTCTTTTTTTTTTCAATATACTTATTCATTTCCTCCAGTAAAATGGAAACAACTGCAGGACATGGATTATTTTTAGCTTGTTTTGCTTTGATTTTTCTTTATACGTCTAGTAGACATATATAAGTGCTTAATAAATGTTGATTGAATTAATGAGTGAAAGAATGTGGTGATAATTTGTATATGAGAAGTCATTGCACAGGGGCAATAGGCTCCTGTCCTTGCCATAAACCTGGGGTTCTTAACTTGAGACACACAGAGTTTGAGATTATATGAACATATTTCAGTCTGTGAATTTGGATGGGGAAGAGTACACATTAATTTTCTCTAGTCTCTATCTGAACTTTTGCCTTTACTGAATTTATAATTTAAAAATCTGAGAAGGTATTTATAGGTTTCACTAGATAGCAAAAAAGTCAATGAAACACAACAAATACTTTAGAGCCCTTCTGTTAAAGTTTTATTTTCTCACTCCTTTATTTTCTTTCCCTTCAGACATGTCAAATTTATACATTTTCTATTTAAAGAATATCATTCACAATCTAGGTTTCTCTCACCAAATGGAGAAGTTAGGGAAATTCCAGATTAATGGAGCAAAAACAGCTAGGTCACTGCTTCTACTTCCCTCTCTGTGGAAGATATGATTTGTCATTGATAAGCAATGGTAGTACAAAGGTCTGAGAGTAGCTGATTGTAAAAATAGAGAGGAAAACCACGATAAACTAAACTCAACATGTCTCAAAGAAACTGCTTCATCTAGGGCATAGGATCACAATGGCCACTGCTAGAAGCTGAAGTTGTATGATGGGTCTTTTTTCCATTCTGTCTTTATCTGGCGACCATTTTATCACAAGAGACTCAGTCAGCCAGACTTAAAATGAAAAATGTGAAGTCATTAGATAGCTTTGAGTGGACTGATCCATCAGTTCAGTTAAGTGACAGGTCAATTCAGTCAATCCAGTTTATAGACAGTTAGTGACCAGGCAAGTCAGTCCAAAGGGTCAGAGTGTGTTTATAAACACAGTTCCATGTGAAACAAGTATTCAGATAAGTCAGGTCTCCTAAAAGCCTTCACTCAAAATATCCTGATAAGGGAAGGAAAGAACTCCTAGGGCCTTGTCTTATCTGCACAGGGACATAATATTCCACTTCACTGTCAGTGATCTTCCCGTAAACCCTACTTCCTTATACCTGTGTAGACAAAATGACAAGCACAAGCACATGTTTACTGTCTTGAGTGGAGGAAAAATAAAGATAATTCCCGTATTTTAACATTTCATCTTTTGTACCCAGATAGTTTCCTTCCTTCCTTCCTTCCTTCCTTCCTTCCTTCCTTCCTTCCTTCCTTCCTTCCTTCCTTCCTTCCTTCCTTCCTTCCTTTCTTTTTGACTTTTTCCCTTCCCTTCCCTTCCCTTCCCTTCCCTTCCCTTCCCTTCCCTTCCCTTCCTTTCCTTTCCCTTCCTTTCCCTTCCCTTCCCTACCCTTATTCTTTTCCCTTCCCTTCTGCTATCCTCTTCTCGTATTACCTTCCCTTCCCATATTTCCTTCTCATTCCTTCCCTATCTGCTTCAGTTTTTAACTAAGTGGTGCTGTGTATAGAATACTGGTGAGACTGGTGACTTTATATAGCATGTAGAGGAAATATTCTTTATATAATCTAAATAAGCAGAATATAGTAATATCAATAATTCCCTTATTCTTAACATTATATTAGTAATGTATTCTAAGTTAACAGTAACTTATTTGTACAACTGGTTTGTGTGTGTGTGTGCATGCACACAGATGTGTGTGTATGTGTATGTGTGTGTTGTTCCAAAGTGATCCATATGAAATTTTACTTTCTGAATTTGTTCTATTGTTTCATTTTGATTCCCATCCTAGGATTCATTTCATTCTTTTTTATTCCTCAAAGCATTCATTATAAAGTCCTGTAAATTGTACTTCCCCATCATACATACATCAAATTTCTTTAGCCAGACTGTTCAAATGGTACCTAACCCCACCCATCCCATCCACTTTCTGATTTCAGCCATACTGTCCTATAGTTTTTAATTTTTACACAATATTCCTTTTCTTACCTTTATGTCTTTGCACAGTCTCTCCTCTATACCTAAAATGTTTTCTCTTTTCTTTTTTTGCTCAGTATAATTCCTAGTTACTGTAAAAATAAAATTCAGACACTAGTTCCTGTGGGGATATTTTCCATATATTCCCCGAATCTTAATGTTTTCCTTGTTCTGAAAATATTTATTTTTATATTTATGGTTTTTTGACTATGCAAAGAACCCATTCTACATTAAAGTGAGTTGTTTGAGGGCAAGGACTGTATTTTGCCTTTCTTTATGTCTCCATTTCTTAGCATAGTGTCTAACTCATAGTAGGTGCTTAATAAATATTTATTGACTGAATGAAATACTTTCAGAGACTAACAGAGGATTATATTCAAGAACTACATAAAACCTTCCAACAGGAGAAGAATGCTTTTAGGGTCAGGAATCTGGATATACCCTTTAGGTTCTTGTGTCATTTATTCATCAACCACCACCACATCATCCATGTGTGGAATCATTGGTTATAACAAATGCAGACATTTTGAATGCTGTATATAAATCCACTCACCTTGGTAGTGTATTTTCAGGGATGTACACATTGATAATGAAGTAGATCCTTGAATTTCCAGAGCTAGTTCAGTATTTGGGAGGCTCCAGAGGAAAGTATGGAAGAACAAAGGATATTAGAATAACTACCAAACTGAAGGTCTATAGAACTGTTATGCTGACCTTGTTATGTAATGCCTGTTAAACCTGGACAATATACCACTGTCATTCCAGGAAAATGAATCACTTCCATTTGAATTGTCTTAGGAAGATTGTGAAGATCACCTTTCAGGATGATAAGGTACCAGATACTGAGGTCCTTACTCTAACTAAACAGCCAAACATTAAAACTCTGCTTCAGAGAGCATAATGCTGATGAGCTGGTCAGGTTGTTTGAATGCGTTGTGTATACTTGCCAAAAAGAGCTTAAAGATTATAGTATCAGAAACCCCTCTGCCTTGTATTTACCACTATAACTCTTAAAGGATAGGCATTAATAGGATTTGATAGAATGAGCTTATAGGAGCTACTACAATTTAATAATATAATACAGACTCACAGTAATTAAAATTAATATCATTTGCTGATGTTGGGATGAGATACTTTTTTCTCATCTTTTCAAAATATTGATTAAATTTTCTAACATCCATGGCTATGACACTTTTTCACTTGATATTTTTATACAGATCATGTTTCAAAGATTCAATAATCATTTTTGCCTGATCTTATACTCTACTTAATAAGTTATTTGTAATTGCTTATCCTTGGACTTGATGGATTCCAAGGGGTCTTCCATTATAAGCTCACCAATATTTTGTGTCATCTATATTTTGTGTCATTTTAGGTCTATTCCTTTGAGGCCAAAGAGAATTTTACTTGGAAGAGATAACATAATCAAAATAGTCTAGTTCAGGAATGTGACAATAAAATCCAGAAAAGTATAAGATGATAGGTTATGGCAAATGGCCAGATCTGGAGAAGGTTCTTTATGGATAAGGAATATTAGAAAATGTAGATAGCAATAACACCTATCTCATGGGGTTCTTGTGACTATTGGATGAGAGAATATTGTAAAAGCAAATAACGACAATTTACACATGGTAGGTACTATCGAAACACTCATTTCATCCTATTTGTTAGTATTATTATTATTAATGATGAAGTATATCATCATCATCATCATTATTGTGTCCTTGACCCATTGCCACTCACCTTTTCTAGGAGTCTGTTAATAATTCCCTATTTCATCCTCATCCTCAGTATCCTGCTATTGCATTTACTCATTCTCTTTCACTACCTACAAATATGTTATAATACACCTCTCCCATAAATACCTTCCCAAGATCCAGCCTTTGGCTACACAACCTGTTATCCTATATTCTTTTGACACTGTCAAATTCCTGTCCTACATTATTTTGATTTTCATATTTCTGCCAAAATATTATCTTCAGTCCAGAAGAAATAAACCCAAAATGACACAAAATATATGTGACAGAGAATATGGGTGCACATAGCACTGGAGAATCTATAAGGAGATAGGTTATAAGGAGGTTAGGTTTTGAAGGACTTTAATTGCCAAAGAGAGGCAGAGATGCCATTATCAGGCCTGCATTTTAGGAAAATCACTTCAGTGCCTGAATGGAAAATGGACTGAAGTGGGGAGAGACTGGAGGAAAGCAAACTACAATAATCCAGGTGTGAGGTGATAATGACCTGACCTAGAGTAGTGGTAGTGACAGAGAAGAAATTTGGGTATATTGTAGAGATGTTGCAAAGGTGAAACTGGCAGGGCTTGGCAACAACTTGGATATGAGGACTGAGAAACAGTAAGGAATCAAAGGTTATTAATTAGTTATGAGTCCAAGACACTGGAAGGATGGCTTTGCACTCTAGAATAAAAAAAGTAGGAAAGAAGGAGGGCATAATAGTGAGGGAATTTGAAGATCTTCCCTGCTACTTAATAGGCCTATGGAACTTGAAGATGTTCCCTGCCCCTGAATGGGCCTTACATGGAACCCAACAAGAGAAGTTTGCTTAGGGAAGGTTTATCAGGAGGCACATAACTTTTGTTACTTTGTAATTAGGCAGTGGGTCTTAAAGGTTGTGGTGATCTCTGACCCTGGAGAAGGCTATATATACTCCCTGCGGTGAGGTTTTACTTTAGGGATCGCTTATGGGATCAGTTGTGTGATTTGGCCAAATAAGACTCCGAGCAGCCATTGAGTCCCCCAGCTTTGAAAACCCAGATATTGGTGTTTCTCTCTCTGGAAAATACCATTGCATGTATGAGATGGTCAGACAGCTGGAAGCCCTGCCTGTTTGTCTCTTGAATTGTGTTATTTTCTCTGTCCTGTATTTTATGTCTTGTTGTAATTTCTGTTCATATTTTCTGAAGTTCAGGGTGCTGATTTTTCCCCTAAGTTAAGTTAATTTTATGTGTGTGTGTGTGTGTATATTTGATCAAAGTAAGAATTTTAACCTCTTTTGAGTTGCTTTCCTTTATAAAAGCAGATGAAAAAACCTTTACTAGCAGCCATCTTGGATATGCTAGGATGCTTGCTGATGCTAGTGGTATAGTCAGACAGGATCTATAAGCTAAAAGCAAAGTATGGGGCCTGGGATATTTGTTCTTTTTTCCCCAGTTGTGGTAGCCATAATTCTGTGGAGTCATGGAACAGGAACAAAGAACTGCTTGCGTTTCAGTGTTGGTGAGGTGAGACCATGCCTGCGTTGGGACTTGGACAGAAATCAGAAACAGCCAGCTCCTGAGGGAGGAGCAGAAGCCCAGGAGTTCAGAATCTAGGCCCAGAGCAGAACAAGTACTGTGCAGGAAGGCAGGAGTGCTATTTTCTTGCTGCATTCCCCAGTTTGGGTAGTGGC
>CM053595.1:265788911-265844913 GCA_028646575.1 Pseudocheirus occidentalis | reverse complement strand
TATAATGAAATCTCAAGGCCTATTTATTCTTTTATCTGAGTTAATTTCAAATACATTTCCATTTTCTGGGTTTCCTTTAATTCATAGTATTTTTTAAAGAAACATTTTGTTCCACCTCATTTACATTTATACTCATAGCTGTAGTTCTTGGCTTAGTATTATTCTAGGCCCCTTCTATCCTATTGAATTTGGTGAGTAGGATTGGGTTGTATCTCATTTTGCAGTCCTGAAGCAGAAAGATGCAATGGAGCTACATTCTGCCTTTTCCTACTTTCAGTAGAAGTAGTCTCTTCCTTGAATGCAAAAATGTCTAGGGACAGGTCCTGCCTTCTTCCACAGTGCTTATCTGAAGTCTAGAAAAAAACCCAGGAACTACCATTCTACTCTGTAATGCACCAGCAGATTACCAAAAGAATGATACTGTGAACAGCTTTGAAGGCTCGAATTACACAGTATAGTGAATATTCTGTTTATTCCATTACAAATCAAGGCAAACATTCACAAAATAATATTCACAACATTACATTGTATCATAGAAAATCATAATATAGTGCTCATAACAGCTTAACATTAGAATGGTCACACAGTTTTCACTACAGTGGCCACAATATTTAGAACAAAGCATTCAATCAATTCACAATACAATAATCAAACTTCCACTCATGGGGCAATGATTAACTTAATGAGTCACTAATCTAGACTTCCAATTACTATCATTAATCACTGGTACAGTCATTAAAAAAACATACACAAACCCTCCACCCCTTGGTGTCCAGAAAAACCTCAATTTCATCCAAGGAGAGGGCTTTTCTTCATCTTGACTCAGGGTGGTATCTCTGATTCCCTAGATCCCCTTCCATGGTCTCAGCTCCCTCCTGAATCCACCAAACAGTTACCTGGATTCAGAAGCAGACAGCTTTCAGTTTCTTCCTCCAGTCCTCAGAGGTAGACAGCTCCCAGGTCCTTGTCCAGTCCTCAGGGCAGTCCCTGGCACACTGAAGTTCACAAGGTCAAGCACATCTCAAACCATTCACCACTTCTGTTGCCTGGAACTCAAGGATCAGCAAGGCCACAAAGTCTTATCCCAGTCATGCTTCTTCAGTCCTCCAGGAGTTCATCTGGCCCTAGGATGCAGAAGGAATATTGGCCTTCCAGGAGGCCTTCCAGGCAAGCCCTCTCAGCCTTCCAGGTGGCCTTCACCAGATTCTGGTCTCAGGAAACCTCCATCTACAGCTTCCACCCACTTTCTTTGATATCTTTTTGACCCTTGTCAAATGGTCCTCCTCCATTTCCTTGTTCAGCCACCTATTGGAGGCATAATATTTCTGGTACAATCCAGATCACACACCCTTTAGGCCAGCATCCTATAAAATCTTCAATATCTCAAACCCTTCTTGAAGCAAACTCTTCTTCAGGGTCAGTATCCTATGATATCCTTTATGTTACAAAGGAGATCAGTGTTGTTTTGTTCTTTTCTTTGGGGGAAAAAATTAGTTCTGTTGTTCCAATTGGTGTTTCTTTTTTATTTTTAGTGGGAATTCTTCAGGGGACTCAGTTAGCCTAAAACCTTTCACTGCCTCATGCAGAAGTTATTTTACAGTTTCGTAGCCCAGAATTAATGAAGAAAATGCCCAAAGCTCTTTTCATATTTTTAATGTTCTCAGGTTTACTAAATACAAGATTTTCATAAAAATTCATTTCTGATTCTTCCTTATTTAGTATATTCTGACAATCTGCTTCTGACATTTTAATCTGGAATCATGTAATCTTCATAATTATTCCTTATGTAGTATAATTTACAATCTGGTAACACCAAACTACTATATAGATATAGACATAATCAAAGACATAGATAGAGTTTGATACATACACACACAGATATACATATGTAGAAATAGAATTATGTGTATACATGTAACAGGTGCCTATGCTTGTCTTGAACATGTAAATATACAAATGTGTTCACACATATAAGGCTGAGCATGATGCTACATGCCTATAATCTCTTCTTCTTGGGAGGTTGACATTTGTAGGTTGTTTGAGCTCATGAGTTCAGAGCACTAAAGCTAAAATTCACTAACTTCTACATCAACTTGGTGAACTGCCCAAAAGAGGGAGGGTGGTGATACGTTGCCTAAGGAGAAGCAAATTGGCCCATTTCATAAATGGAGCAAATCAACGTTTCAACAAAGGAACAATTTTGTCCCTTCAGGAGCCATTGTACTTCCAAGTTGGGCAAGAGAGGAAGACCAAGTCTTCTCCAATTTGTTTTCTGATATTTGTATTTTAGCATACCTTACTCACTTTAAAATTAAATGTATTTTATTCTTTTGAGAACATAATTCTGAAAAGGGATCCATAGACTAAATCAGACTACAAAAGTGTTCTATTACATAAAACAGCAAATATTAAACTGTTGGTCTCGACTCCATATGGGTTTGTGAAAAATTTGGCAACAATAAAAGGTTTCTGAATGCACAATGGTAAAAAAAATTATTAAAAAAAATAAATGTCTAATAAATCCAAAGTGTTTCAGGCAGTGCTTGCCCATGTTGCACTGCACAACTTCACTGAAGCCTTGGTTCTCAAAGCAATATATGTACATTTTGCATCACACATGCCATCATGCCTTACAATTCTAATGACTACTAGTTAAATGTGAAAAGGGGTCAAGAGTGAAAAAAATTAAGAAGCCCTGATATAAAAGAAGTTAAGAATTGCTGCTCCACATTTACTTTATAATAATTTTGTCTAATTATATAAAACAGGCTCAAGAATTTTTATATAACATTAACTCTCTAAATTAATTTGTGTAGTATGATTTTGTTCTATATTGGAACAGCCAAGAGATGAACTTGAAGACTTTTCTAATTATTAAGGGCATCATTTATTTCTGTAAAGATTGTTTTATAGTAAAATCCATAGCTATTTTATCAGATTAACACTCCAAATTATTAATTCTTTAATTGTATTTTATTAGACTTTTCCTTTTTTATTTCTTCAGGTTTTTATTTGTAATATACAAATGCTGATGTCAGGAGATTTATTGGTCTAGGGAAAAAAATGACCTTAATCAGGGCTTTTAGGTGCTCTCTTACTATTGCCTTACTCTCTTACTATTACCCTACTCATCTAGATTTTCAACTGCTTATTAATTTTTACATCTTTTTTTCTAGTTCAAAGATTGTTTTCCATAGCAGAAAAAAGAAGTGAAATGAGACTCAATTAGCCCTACTTTGTGTTATTCTTTATCATCCTTTCTACCTAAAACAGTACTTCTAGATCTTTCTTCCTTCCTTTTTCTAATCTAACTTCAAAGCAAACAAGACAAGACACAACACTGTTGCAATAATAGCACCTTCTTCTCTCCACCCCAGATTGTTCTGTTTCATTACCTTTCCACTTTAGCCTCAGTTCATGCTGAACCTCAGTCTTCCTGATAACACAGAGGACCATTATTTTCATATTAATCCTAAATTACACAATAGTGATTTCCCCATATATTCACAATGGTCTCTTTGGAAAACTGCCTCTATTCCTGTTCTTTGTAATTATTTATTTATTGTCTTCATAAGTTTATTCTTCACTGCTAGCCGTCCTGAGACAGCATGTCCTATAGGATTTTAGGTCATTGTTCTTACCTATTTTTTGTTAGTACTAGATATCCCTTCAGTAAGATGTCAAAAAATCATTTACTATTCTGTTTTTAGTAGATAATCTTTTGAACCTCTCTATGAACTTGATGGTATCTGTTCTCCCAAAATATAGAATATATATCAGATTCTACCTGACATTTCTCTCCTTTAGTATCTCAACTTCTAAAGTAGAATAGTTATTCTCACTCTCTCCCTGTCCTTATCATTTCAATTTACACAACTATATTTACTGTTCACAATTAGGTCCTAAATAAGTAATTCTTCTTGTCATTTTTTCACAATTTGAAAGATGAAATTAACACTAAAGATATCAAACAATTTAATATTTTTGGAGATAGTGACATAAAGACAGTGAGAGGCATAGAGAGAAAGAGACAGAGAGAGAGGGAGAGGGAAGGGATTGAGGAAGAGAGAGAGAGAGAGAGAGAGAGAGAGAGAGAGAGAGAGAGAGAGAGGGAGGGAGGGAGAGAGAAAGCTATACCAATTGTGTGGAGAATTGATGTTTCTTATTACAACCATATCCTGTTTCTACACTAAGTTTATTATTTGTTTCTAAACACCATATCCAATTCTTCCTTTTGCTCTGTAGGAACAACAATTCTGTTTTATTTACTTGGTTTTGTTTTTAAACCTTTCTTTATATTCCTAGAACTTTCCACATTGCTCAGCATATAACAGGTATTTAATAAATATTTGTGGACTGAGATTGACTGTCTCTAGATTTATCCTCACCCAAATGCTCTCCAACATTTTTCCTTCCCTCCAGTGTCTTGCATTTCCTCATGTAAATACAGCATCATAATATGCAATGCTTCTCTGGCACCCCTTTTTATATTCTATACTGAATACTGATCAAATTAGTTTTGAATCAAGGTGGTCCTGCTAAAAACCACATAGTCAGTTTGGTCACATGACTTGCTAAAATCCTCTTGTCCTGGTAAAAGTAATCATTGGGAATGATACTATACTTTGCTGATGGATCAGTCAACTTTAAATCAAGGAAATAAAAAACAAGTAGCAGAAAAAATGTTGGACCTGTAATCTGGGAACTTAAATTTGAATCTCTATGCTTATTACCTTTTTACACTAGGGAAGTCAAGTAACCTCACTGATCCTTAGTTTTTTCATTGATATGGTGAATGAGGTTAGAGTAATTATCTCTTAAAATTTCCTCCCAACTAAAAATCTATGATCTTGTAACCCATTTTAATAATAGAAAGTTATCTCCTCACTCTGCTTGGCAGAGTAGAATGACTTTGTCTGAAAATTAGTGATAGAAAATTTTCTCTTGTCCCTCCATTTTAAACAATTATAAGGTAATTTGGTATCAGACATATGTACAATATTGCCAAGAATATCTGACTATGCAGACTCTTAACATGGAAATTTGGGGCATACTTTAGTACACCATTTCAGCTATACCTTTTAATCCAACTGAGCAAGATGTTGCATTTTGGAACCATCTGTAGAAACACAAAGATGTGGGGCTGAGAGAAAGATAAATGGATAAAGTGGAAAGAGCACCATACTGAGTATTGTGAGATGTAGATAATGGTTCTGCTTCTATTGAAGCTAGAACTTGGCAAGTGGGTCCTTCATAAGCATAGAAACAACTGACCTTAGCACACAATTAGCAAGAAAAATTAGCTAAAATGGAAAACTAGATAATAGCAACTTCTTTTCCAAGTTGGTAGATACATCCCAAGCTTAGTTTCACCCTCATTCTACTGTCCACAGCATTCCTAGCATTGCAATCATGAGGGTTTTAGGGTCTCCATTGCTGACCACCAATTTTTATGCCTTTCATGATAATTATTCCACTGCCAAAATATAACCTGTTATGACTCAGGGGGCAAAGATAAAATAAATAGCCTCAAGAAATTTATAGAATCTCACTGGCCCTCAGTTTCCTCAAATGTAACATGAAGACGGTAGATAGACTAGATATATTTAAAGTCACATTCACAATTATTACATGTAAAAAAGTACATAATGTAGATTAAATACATTTATTTGAGTCCTAGGAATAAAAAATTAATCTGAAACAAGTATGGATAATTTAAGTATACATACATACATATACATATGTGTTTGTATATATGTCGACATACGTATGTATACATACATATATTTATACATATACACATATATATAGTATGTGTGTGCATATATACATGTATATATGTATGTATTTATATTTAACAGAAGAGAAAGGTGGTGAGGCTCAAAATTAAGGGACAAAAAGATAGATAGCATGAACAGCAAAGAACCAGAAGTGGAATTCTTAAATCAAAAGTGTATGAAAGATAAACAGCTTAGGTAGGATTACTTGGAAAGATAGTGACAAAATATTATTTGTCAGGAGGCCTGGACACAAACTTTAGAATGTTGGTTTAGCTATAGTAGACAATGGAAGGATAATTGCATCAGAGAGCATTGTAATTCTTGAATCCACATATGAAGTAAATGTTATGTTACAGTTATATTCATTTGTTCTTATCTCCATATAGCATTATAAGGACTATGAATATAGAAATTAGGTCTTATCTAAACTTCTTTACCAAGGCTGAGTACAATTGTCTTCACACTACAGATTTGGAAAAGTAGTTACATTGAGCTCTGTCAAGACAACCTAGGTTCAAATTTCACCTGTAACCATGAAGGAGTCATTCAAACTTTCTGCATCTCAGTTTCCTCATCTATAAAATGGGGATAATCAAACCTGTAATTTTTTACCTCATATGGTTATTGAGATGCAAATTAATACATGCACACAGTGCTTTGCAGACTTGAATGCACTCTATAAACATCGAACATTAGTAAATGTTCATTAAATTTAATTATGAAAATGAGGATAGAATAATAAAAATGATGTCGATTTTTTACTTGCATTTTAAAACCTTTAGAAAATTCATGTAATTTCCATGTTCAATTTATCTCCAATCATTTTTAGAGATTCATCATGGGAATGCCTTAATGAAAAACTCTTATAACATATTATCAAATTAAATATTATACATTAATTAATATTAGCAATAGGTCAGATAATCATTTAACATTTATTGAGTACCTACTTGTTCTGGCAAGCAAAGAAGTAGTTAACACCTTGTTTCAACTATTTAGTTGATACCTTGCCCATGTTGAGAAGCCTGACTTGTGAACCCCACAACTGGGAAACCCCAGTACTTGTGAATTCCTGTTGCTGATGCAACATGAAGGGAGGAGTTAATGTTGTATATAAGGAGTGGTCCAGGCTGGAGAGAGAACTGAGCAGAAGTGAGAAGAGAACTGTTGTGGTGGCAGAGTGGAGAAGGAGAAAACTTGTGGTATCCCAGCACTCTATGTTTGTCTGTTCTGCCTGTGTTGATATGTGTTTATGATACTTTGTTCTACAAGCCCTGGGACCTTATTGGAAGCCCCAAAAGATAATTTTCTGGTTGTCTGTTTACAGAAGTCTTGGAGGAGGGTTTCAGAGGTCCTGACACTTTACTGATGATTTGTGTTGATCTCTCAGACCTTGTTTATGGGTCTGTGTTGATTTCTATGTTGATGATTTGTGTTGACCTCTTGGACCTTGTGGGTCCTCATTGATTTGACAGGCAGATGATGAATTGTTGATGATGCTGACAATGTGCATGAATGTTGTTTTGGCTCTGTTATGCTTTGTCTCCCCAGAAACGGGAGCTATGAAGGACTTGAGGTGGACTGGACACTGTGAGCTACAATATAGAATTGGAACTGGATAAGGAACTGGATGAGGAGCTGGACAAGGAGCTGAAAGCTGCCTGCTTTTGAATACAGGTGACAGTTGTATAGATTGGGGTATAATCTAGGACCATGGAAAAGGAACCATCGTACCTGAGAGCTAGCATCATGTCAAGATGAAAAGACCTCTTCTTAGATACTTGATGCTGACTGAGAAGATTATGATTTACTATGACCTAAGGGTGAAGAACTTTGACCTTTGTACTTTGTGTCCCTTAAGGATGCCTGCTCCTTAAGGATGCTTGAGTTAAGGACTTACTGAATAATCTCTTTTGTTAAAAACTATGTGATTACTTTGGTGAAAATGACGTGACCACTTTGGTCATAACTTATTATGTTATAACATTATTAATACTGTGCCTTGCTTCCGTCAATGTTTGATCTTAGATAGAGAACAGAACTTTGAAGCAGTTCATAACAGCAATCCTCTGCAAAGTTACTTGTGCTTGGGGCGGCTAGGTGGCACAGTGAATAGAGCACCGGCCCTGGAGTCAGGAGTACCTGAGTTCAAATCCGGCCTCAGACACTTAACACAAAAAACTAGCCGTGTGACCTTGGGCAAGTCACTTAACCCCAACTGCCCTCCAAAAAGAAAAAAAAAGTTACTTGTGCTTTTCTTCATACTCTACATCAGCCACTGTGTTGAAATATTCCTTTCCTTTGAGGACTTAATATTCTTTGAAAGGAAAAAAAAATATTATGTGTGTGTATATGTGTGTGTGTGGGTGTGTATAAAATGTATGTAAAGGAAATTCAAGGTTGTTTTCTTTATTTTTTATTACTATGGGTGTTGGAGGTACTAGCAGGTGGAAGGGGCAGGGATCAAGAAAGGCCCCCTTGATGTTATTATCTCTAGCTCTTTAAGATTTGCAAGTTATTATTGTCATTCAGTCAAGTATGACTCTGTATGACCCCATTTGGGGTATTCTTCACTGAGCTAATGGAGTAGTTTGCCATTTCTTTCTCTGTCTCATCTTACAAATGCTGAGGATGGATTTGATCTCTAGTCCTCCTGATTCTGGATCAGTGCTCTATCCTCTATACCACCTAGCTGCACTAACTCCAACCCTAACCTCTTTTTATTCCTTGTAACACCAAGATTAGACCATTAACTGCTTTTAGTATTAAATTACTTTATACTAATATTCAATTTTATTAAATCAACATTACACTAAGAACTGTAGATTATTAGGAAAGGAAAGAACCTTAAACTAATGAAGTGTAGAAATATAAGAGGTCTCAGAGAACAGCTGGTCTAATCAGGCATGAATCTAAGGGAGAAATGATTTATCCAGTCATTCAAACTTGCCTAGTAAAGGTGTGTAGGAAGGCAGAGAGGGAGAGAGGTGGAGAGAGAGAGAGAGAGAGAGAGAGAGAGAGAGAGAGAGAGAGAGATTAAAGACAGAAATAAATTATAGAGAAAAACGTGAGCAAAATATATAATAGTGAGATGGACAGACATATATGACAGAAAGATGGATGGATAGATAGATGAAAATAGATTATAAAGAAATAGCTAGAAGTAAAAATAGCTTACAACAATCAAGATTGAAATAGATTATAGAGATAAAGAGAAATAAATAATAAATATGGCTATATATTAAAGAGAATTAAAATGGTAAAATGTAAATGTTCGTGGAAATTACTTAAATTTTATTAAACATATGAACAAAAGAGATGATTAAGTTGAGTTCATTCTGCAGCACCAACAGGAAAAAGCATTTAACACAGACTGTCTATTAGGTACCAAGAAGAGAATAGCTGACCTTCAGTCTTCGGGGCTACAGTATCTTTTGACATTTACTATGCTTAAGTTCTTTCTAACTATTGCTCTGTGGCCATAAATGAATTCCCAAGTAGCTCTACAGAAATGCCAGTGTCAGGACACATCAGAGCTAACTGGGCTCTTTTCTCCCCACCCCATCCTACTCTAGGGAAGAACAGAATTGTTTTTTGGCCAAGTGGGGTCAAAAAAACCAGAATCTTGGAATTGTTAAGACAAGCTCCTTTACAGGGCTGTGAAATCTCTCTGCTTTTCTATCTCTTCTTTTTACAGATTCCTTAGTACAGCATGAATAATAAATATAAGATGCATTCCACAGTAAAAGAGTAGCTGAAATGCAGACTGACCTAATGGAAAGAACACCAATTTTGAAGTCAAAAGACTTGAATTCAGGCTGAACTCTGGCACCTACTAGCTGTGTGACCTTAAGTAAGTCATATAACCTCTCCAAGCCACAGATTCCTTAACTATAATGACATATTCACCTCTCTGAACAGGAAAAGTTATTCTCTTTTCTGCTTTGACCCAGATTCATAGGAGACAAACACTTTATTCTCTGTGTCTGACTGTCTGTTAAATCCTAGTACAGCCCCCCATATAAGACTTCTTCAGAGACAGGAAGAACAGAGGAATATAGAAATATCCAGCAAAAGCCACCTGGGAATGTGAGACCCCCAAAGCCATATTGAATCACTGAAATAAAACTCTAGTTAGCACTCTGTCTTTTTTCCAAAGATGGCATATTTTGAAATAATAGCATCATTGTAATCCAACCAACAAAATTCTAAAAAGAAATTTTACTACATTCCGCTTTTAAGTGCTGTCCAAAGACAATGTCTATCATGGCTTGAGAGAGGAAAAGTACTCCTGGGTATTATACAAATAGATATGCAAATTTGTCTCTCTGTTATTGATTTGTCTCGTCTATTGACATATGCATGTTATACATATACATATAATATACATCTACAAGAATTTCATAGATTTTAAACTAGAAGGGGCCTTAAAAGACATGGAGTTAACTGTTCTTATTTTACAAACAAGTAATCTAAGACCCAGTGAATTTAAGTGACTTGTCAATTTCAAATGGCTTGTAGGTATCTGAGACAAGATTCAAATATTTGAGTATCAGTAAATCAGTCAGTAAATATTTAAGTAACTATTATGTACCAGGAAACTTGTTAAATGCAGAAGAGAAAAATCTAAAAACAAAACAAATTCCTCACCTTTGTGAATCTTACAATTTTATAGGGAAAGTAACACACAAAATGAAGGAGAAAGGACAAGGTTGTTGGGACAAGGGAAGACATCAGGGCAGAGACATGATGGAGTCTAGTCCAAATGAGTTCAATTGGTGAGAAATAAAGAGATATCTGGGCTAAGAGATCTCTTTAAATGGAAGCTTTGGCAGAGGTTTTGTTTTGTTTTGTTTGCACATTTGTTTTGCACTCCAACTCTTGAAGCAAAGGTGAAAGTGGGTACAGAGGGGGTTGATGAGGTGGGAGTATTAAGGCAGCTGCAGCCTTCAGGATGATGAGTTTTCTGATGATGAAGTTTCTTGGGGGCATTATTAAGTTTGGTGCAGAGGAGTACAGCTGGTGACTCAATTGATAGATCTCTGGGCTTGGGCTCAATAGCTTTCTTGGGCAAAAGAGTTTTGGAGAGCAAAAGACAAGGTAGACATTCCTTAACTACACAGGCATAACATTGAGGAAGAGTAAGGGGTCCATAAACCCATCCATACATGAAGAAGAAAGAGGATGGATACATTTAAGAAAAAAATACATTTGCAAACATACCTATATGTGTCAAGTCAACTAGGTAGCTCAGTGGATAGATATTTTGGCCTGGAGTCAAGAAACAATGTTCTCAGATGCATTCTTTTTGTCCTTCATTCATGGAGCCTTTCTTCTCCCTCAAGCCCACACCTGTAAAGCTAAGGAAACCCTACCTTGTCCCCTGCTGTTCACTTCTCTTTTACTAAGAGAACTATGTTTTCTTTTTTCTTCCTACCCCAAGATAAATATAGGAGCTCAGATTTACAAAGGAATGCAGATGTCAGCTAGTTCGAATTCTACCTAAGCTGGAGTACTATTAGAATTGGCCACTTGACCTCTACTTAAAGATGTTCAGCAATGGGAGATATACTGCCTCCAAAAACAGTACATTTTACTTTTAGACAGTGATACTAGTTAAGATGGGGTGTGTGTGTGTATGTGTATGTTTATGTGTATATATTTGTATGTGTATGTGTATATGCATGTGTGTATGTTTGTGTGCATGTATGTGTTTGTGTATGTGTGTGTGTGTGTGTGGCAGTTAGATGGTACAATGACTAATACACTGAACCTTTAGTGAATAAGACTATTATGTGTATCCTGCTAGATGTGTGACTATTGGCAAGTCCCTTAACCTCTCTCAGTATTAATTTCTTCCTCTGTAAAAAGGGAGTAATAACTGCATCAATTTCACACGGTTGTTGTGAGGATCTTTGAACACCTTAAAGTGCTAAATCAGAGATTTCAAATGGCCCTGAAACCCACATTAAAGTGAAATTTGCAAATATTTGACAAAATAAAAAGAGAACAAAATGTTAATATGTAGTTTTCTAAGGCTGGGATTCTTATATATGGTTTAAAGGCTCCTGTTGCTATTTGAAATTGATTCTATCATACTAAATGAATGCAATGCATTATTATTATTATTATTATTATTATTATTATTATTATTACTAACACCTTACATTGAGTTTAACTGTCTCTCTGTATTATCCATCTGTTGTGCCTCATTTTGTCTTCTGAGTCCAAAGAAAATACGTTGAATTCTTCTTCCAAATAATAGCTTTTCAAAAAAACTAGACAGTTGTCATGCTCTTTCTTTTCTCTTCTTCAATAGGGAAAGCATCCTTAGGTCCTGTAGCATAGGTTTCCAGTATGTAGTCTACACTGTACTACCTGCCCTCTTTTTATATGCCCCAGTTTGTCAATATCCTCATAAATTGTGACATCCAGAATTTAAGAGAATACCCCTACTATTGGCTAATCAGAGCAAAATGTAACAAATCTATTAGATCCTTATTTTTGGATGCTGTGCTATTAATGAAATATTATATCACATTAACTTTTTTTAAGTTGCCATGTCATATTATCAACTCATATCAAACTTTCAATCTATGAAAATGCCAAGGCTTTATTTTCATTTGAACGGTTGTCACATTTCTTCTATCCTGCACTTGTATAGTTTAATTCTGTGAAATCAAATGCAGAGCTTTTGTTTTTTTCTGATTAGATTTCTTCCTATTAGATTTGACTTCCTAAAATCTTTTTTTGGATCCTAATCCTCCACCTATTAGCTTGCCCTCTATGCTTAGTGTCATCCACAAATTTTATAAACAGAAAATCAATCCCTTCATTACAGACTTTGATAAAAGCATAGACAAGAATTCTTCATTTTAGGGACTCAGGGACATGCCTACTTAAGTCTGCTGGACATCTCAGAATGAAAAAAAAAAGATCTCAAAGTTGAAAAGTATAGCAAAAGCCCTTTAGTTCAATTCATCACTAAACTGATATCCACCTATAATTTTCTAGGAAGCGATTGCTGAGACTACTCCCTGAAAAACTCCAACGAGTTGATAATGACTACCTCCCAATATATCCTATTCCATTTCTTAAGAGCTCAGAAATCTATAGAATGTACTTCTTTATAACATTCCAAAATCTGTTTTTCTATAGTTTCTATTCATCATTATTAATTGAGTCTGGGACCAAGAAGAACAATGTAAAACAATATTTCACATGACCACATTTCATAAAATTGATAGTACTTATGATTTAATCCTAAATCATGAGCTTTTAACCTTTTTGTGTGTGGCATAGACTGCTTTGGCATTTTGGTGTAAGCTATGGAGCTCTTCTCAGAATATGTTTTAAATACATAAAATAAAATATATAGAATTATGGAGGGAACTAATTTGACTGAAATAGTTATCAATATTTTTAAAGTTCACAGACATGGGGTTAAGGACCTCTGTCTTAAGCCTGCTCTTCTCTCGATCAGTTATTTTCTTTAAATGTTCATTTTTGGCATCATCTCCAGGATTACATTTATCTTGGACTCTATCTTCTGAATATATTGCTACTTCTCAACTTCTGTTCTTTTCAAAAATATGGCCTCCAGATCTGTACTTGAATCCCTACTTATACTATGACCACAAGCTTTGTCCTTTCCATAACTTTGATACTCATCCCATCAGGGGAAGAGAGGAGATGCTCTGCCCATTTCATTTGTCTCCAATTTATCTCTGCTCATGTGATATTAGTCCCTTGAAGGGAAAGGAAAGGAAAAGTTGGTGGATGAATATGACTTACATCTCATGCTGTACAAGTCTCTATCTCCTGCTATACCATTGTCTGACTTGTCCCCACACTTTATAAGGAAGAGGAGAAGTAAAATAGGGTCTCCTATCTGATCATCTGACCATCTGATTTATGATGTACTAATTGCTTTCCTGACCTGCAGCCTCTTCTGGGAATAGGAGGGGTATCTTCCATTGAATGGAGAACATTCTCACACTTGGTTATACCCTACACATGCCATTGACTCAGAATCCATAAAAGTCATCATGCATACCCCACCTAAATCCCAAATCTTCCAATCCCTTATTCTCTTCACAGTCCTCTTACCCCAAATTCACAGATATCAACTACCCTCTCCAAAGTGCCCTTTTCAAATGTCTACTTCATAGGCAATAAACTTCTCTTCCTCCTAAAACTTTTTTGTACTAATTCTATCCTTTTACAAGTTGTGAAAACCCGTATCACTTACCCCCACAATTTTTCTGGCCATCCTTTCCAGTACTTGCTATACCTTCACTTGTTACTTTTGGGAAAGGTACGGAGGTATTTAGGGTATTTGCTTATTCCCTATTACCCATTCTATTGCCCTTACCTTGATCATTCAATTACCTTTCCTCATTTGACATCAATGTTATTCATTTCTACCACCCATTCAGAATCCTAGTGGCTGTTGTTTACAAACCTCCAGGTTATCTCCCTCCCCTCCCCCATGAGTTCAGTATCTGGCTCACCTTTATTCTCTCCTTTCTAATTCCTATCCTCAGAGGAAAAAGAGAGAGACAGAGACAGAGACAGAGAGTCTCCTTCAAACATCCTATCACTCAGGTTCTCAATCTAGTCATTTCTCATGAGCTACCCCTACACCCCACTTCAACCACATACAAAAATGGCCATGTTCTTGATCATGTCATCACTGACATCACATGACATCACTGGCTTTTATCTTCAAGAAATTTTAATACCCCCTATATTACCATAAGCTATTAACTTTCCACTTCTCTTTCTGACTTCCTTTACAAAACTCTAATGCAAGTCCACATAACAAGAACAATACCTTGATTCCTCATTTCTATCCCAGGTCATCTCCCTTGACCCTTTGGTGAACCAGTTCTATGTAACTATGCCCTTTTCTCTTGAATCCTAACCTGTTTATCAATTTAACAATTGCTTTCTGTCATGCCTCCAGAACATACAAGCTGCTGAATGTAAGTAGAAAAAAATCATTAAATCATTCTGAGTCCACTATAAATTCATGTCATGCAATCTCGCTTGGCCCCTCATTGCTCCTAGGAAATCTTTTTATACCTCCCTTATCAATTCATATGCTATTCTTCACAGTAGCTCTCCCACAACTTTTAATTTCTCCCCAAAGCTGCCATTGTTCCTCTTTCCTTTACCCTCTCTCAGTTGAGATGTTTAATTCATATTTTCAAAAATGAGGCCATCTGCTATAGGCCTCCTCTCCTCCCCACTTTCTCATTTCATAGCATTCATCTATCTTCTGCTGTATCTCCTTCACTATGCCTTTCTCATATTGAACAGGTTGCCATACTCTATAAAAAGGTAAATGTCAACATACTATCCCCATTCTTTTCCAACTCTTCCAACAGATTTCCACAGATGTTATACCTCTATCCTGACAACTGTTCTTTCTTTACTGCCTAAACACATGCCCATATTTCCCTTATTGTTGAATAATCCTTACTTGATCTTTCCATACCTGACAACTTCCACACTTAACAACTATATCTCATCTGAGTTTCATAGACAAATTCCTTTTTAAAAAGTCTTCTACAATATGTGCCTATACTTTCCTAATCACTTAAAATCAATTTTCTTACCTTTTCATTCCCCTGAAACTGCTCTCTTCATAGTTACCAATGATCTCTTAAATAGCAAATCCAATGACTCTCTTCAATTCTTATTCTTCTTTAACCCTCTTTAGTCTTTGACACTGTTCATCATACATTTCATCTTGACACTATCTTCTCTGTAGGTTTTCTCTACATCAGTCTCTCCTGATTCTCCTTCCTATCTGATTGCTCTTTGTCATTTTTCTTTACTGGATCCTCATTCAGGTCATGGCCTCTAGTCATAGATACCCCATCAGTTACTGTCTTGGGTGTTCTTCTGCCTCTGTATCATTTCACTTGCTAGTGTTATCATGAGAATTCCATTACCAGTTTCATGCTGATGATTCTCAAGTCTAGCAATGCTATTCTAACCTCTCTTTTCACCTTCAGTTTTTCATCTCCAACTGCCCTTCAGACATCTAGAAGCAAATTTTAAACTCAACATATTCAAAATGGAGCCTATTATTTTTTCCCACAAAACCTCCCCAACAACTTAACTTTCTTATTACTGTATATGGCTTCTCTACACCCTCAGTCCCTGATCCTGGAAAACTACATATCATCCTCAACTTCTTACTATGTCTCACCCTGCCAACCCCCATCCAACATGTTGCCAAGGCTTGTCAATTTCTCTTTTGTCACATTTCCCTAATATACCCCCCTATCTCTTCTAATTACTGGAACCACTTTGGTTCAGTCTTTTATAACCTTAAACCTGGACTATTCCCAAAGCCCTTTGGTAGGCCTGCATTACCCAAGTCTCTCATCATTATACCCCATTGTCTACATAACTACCAAAATATTTTTTTTCCTAAAGTTCAGATGTACCATTTTACCTTTCCCCCTCTACTAACTAAAGTTCAGTGGCTCTCTCACCTCTAGGTTAAAATAAAAAAATCTTCTGTTAATTGTTCAAAGTCCTTTCTAACCTTTCTCACTGGCTTCTGCTACCATGTTTACAGGGTTCTTACACTTTACTACCTACCTTGTACTCTTCAGTTCAGTGGCATTGGCCTCTATGCTGTTCTATGAATGGGATAGATTTATATATCCAAGTTGCCTCTTTGAGTCAATCCTGATGAGAATAATATTCAAGCACTGTCCAACATCCCCTCATCTTTCTACTGTAAAAGTTCTTTTCTGCCTTTTTATATGAAATAATTTATCACTCTCCTTTCCTTCTTGTCTCACTGCATCCCTCTTTTCTTACACCTTAAATTTTCTTTTTTAGATATCATCCCATCATAGTCAACTGATAACCATGTCCTCTGTTTGTGTATACTCCCTCTAACTCCCCTAGTAATGATAAAGTTCTTAGGAGTTATAAGTATCATCTTCCCATGTAGGGATATAAATTGTTTAACCTTTTGAATCTCTTGTGATTTCTCCTTCCTTGATCCCCCTCCAATTTGCTTTTTTTGTGCTTCTCTTGAGTCTTATATTTGAAAGTCAAATTTTCTATTCAGCTTTGGTCTTTTTATTTGGAATGATTGGAAGTCTTCAATTTCATCAAATTTCTATTTTTCCCCCTGAAGGATTATACTCAGTTTTCTTAGTTAAGTGATTCTTAGACATAATTCTATCTCCTTTGAACTCTGAAATATTGTAGTTTAAGCTTTTTGATACTTTAATGTAGAAAATTCTAAATCTTGTATTGTTATGAGTGTGACTCTGTGGCATTTCAGTTGTTTTTTTCTGGCTTTTTTGCAGTATTTTTTCCTGGACCTGGGAGTTCAGGAAATTTGCTGTAATAAGCCTGAAAGTGTTCATTTTGGGATCACATTCAGGAGGTAATTCTTTCAATTTCTGTTTTATTCTTTGGGTCTAGAATATCAGGATAGATTCCCTTCATAATTTGTTGAAATGTGATATCTAGCTCTTTGTTTATCATGGCTTTCATATAGTCTAATAATTCTTAAATTATATTTCCTGGATTTATTTTTTAAGCCAGTTTTTTTTCAAATGACATAATTCACATTTTCTTCTATTTTGTTTCTTTCTTTTGATTTTGTTTTGTTGGGTTTTTTGTGATTCATGGAATTATTAGCTTCTAATAATCCGCTTCTAATTTTTAAGGATTTTTTTTTTCGGTAAACTTTGTACCTCCTTTTGTATGTGACCAATCTACTTTTAAGGAGTTATACTTTATAATGAATTTCTGTACTTCTTCTACTTGGACAATTCTGATTTTTAAGGTCTTTTTCTCTTCAGTAGATTTTGTGCCTCTTCTCCCATTTGTTCTATTTTGGTTTTGAAAGTGTTTTTTTTTTCTTCTAATATGTTTGCACGTCCTATCCAAGCTGTTGACCTAGGTTTCATGATTTTCTTGTATTATTCTTGTTTCTTTTCCCATTTTTTCCCTTTATCTCTCTTATTCCTTTACTTCAACATCCTTTTGGGGGGTTCTTCAATGAATGTTTTGGGCGTGTGGCTAAGACCACATTATATTTTTCTTTAAGGCTTTGGATGTAGCTATTTTGACTTTTTCTCTGAAATTGACTTATCTTCTTTGTCATGAGAGTAACTTTCTATGGTCAAGGATTTTTTTCAATGTTCTTATTTTTCCAGCCTATTTATTAATTTTTTGCCTTATGTTAAAATTGGATTCTGCTTCCAGATTAGAGGTGGCACTGTCTGAAGCTTCAGGTTTTTCATGGTGCTATTTTTAGAGTTAGCTCTTGGGCACTGTAAGTTTTTAGTTCTTTTAAGGTGGTATTGTTTAAGAAAAGGTATAGTCACCATAAATACTCTTTTTCTTCCCTGGAACTATGACTAGGGTACCTACTTCTGTGATTGTTTCTCCTAACACTGAGACTGCGACCCAAAACCACAAACTGATAATGTTGTAGAGTCCTGCACCCAGTGCCAGCAAAAGTTGCTTATAATCTCCTTTTGGACAATTATCTGACCCCTTTACCATCTATGTGCTGAGGTCTCTGTAGTGACTGCTGATTCATTTCCCCCAAAGTTTACTTCTGGCTTGCCCCACTGAGACCTGTGCTGAACTGTGGTCCACTCTCACTCCAGTGAAAAAGATCTTTCATACTAACCTTTTAAATTGCCTTAGGTTGAAAAATCATTTCATCCCATCTTTTTGTTGGTTCTGCTATTCCAGAATTCCTTTTGATGTATGACTGTAAAGTTTGGTTTTTTGAGGGGGTAAATTGGGAGAGCTCAAAAAAGTCCCTGCCATTACTATACCATCTTAGCTCTATCTCCCAAAGTTGTAACCTTTAAATAGCACGCTTCCATGACAAGAGTGTGAGGTGAAGTGAAGCATTTCTAGGATTATACCTTTACTCAACACTGCTCACACAACAATAACTGTAATTGAAGACTTCATCACTTTTCATCTGGACTACTTTAATGTCTTCCTCATTGGTCTCTTGGACTTCAGTCCTTTTCTTCTCCAATCTATCTTCTACACAGCTTCTAAAGAGATGTTAATAAACACAGGCAACTTCTGGCCTCAAAAACCTTAATTTTCTTTAGAGTAAAATAAAAGCTCTCTTGAAGAGCAAAGGTGGGCTGGGGATATTTAAATTTCCTTACAATCTTTTTTGGTTAAGGCTCCCTGAATTTTTTCATAGTACCTTCCCCTTCTCCCACCTGGCTACACACACACCTCTGGAATGTATTCTACACAAACTAACCAAATAAGCCCCAACTTTTTGTCTTCACATATCCTTTTTTCTGTCTCTCAAAAGTTTTCATTTTCCATCTTTCTGCCTCTTCAAAGCCTAGATGCCTTAAAGACTCAGATCATATAGAAATTCCTGTATAAGACTTCTTGACATCCCTCAAATTTTATTCCTCTTTACCTTAACAGAATAATTGAATTTATATTGAATATATTTCTAAATATTTTTTCAATGCAATGCAAAGTAGTAAAGAAGTTCAAAGGAAAAATATCATAGATATTACCAAAGAAATTTACCATCAAAAAGAGACTGATTAGATTATTGTCAGTAAATATTTATTAAGCACCTATTATGTGCCTTGTCACCTGCTAAGGATACAAAAGAAGCAAAAGACAGTCACTGTTCTTAACAAACTTACAGTATAGTGGAGGAAGACATCAAACAAATAATTTTGTACAAACAAGCTCTACATAGGATAAACAGTAAATAATTGATACAGGAAAAGGCACTAAAATTAAAGAAGGGTTGGGAAAGACTTCCTGTAGAAAATGAGATTTTAGTTGAAACTTAAAGGAGGCCAGGAAAGCTAGTAGGGAGAGATAAGAAGGGAGAGCATTGACTACATTGGAGACAATCATAGAAAATGCCTAGAGCTAAGAGATAGAGTGTCTTGTCAGAAGAATATTAAAGAGGACAATGTCACTGGATCAAAGAGTCTCTCATGAAGAATAATGTACAATAAGCCTAGAAAGGTAGGAAGGGGACAGTGTGTGAACTGCTTTGAATTCTAGATGATTTTACATATAATCCTGGAGCTATTGGAGCTTATGGAGCAAAAGAGTGGCATGAACAGACTTGCTCTTCATGAAAAATAACCTCAGTAACTAAATGGATAATGGATTGCACTGGGGAGAGAACTAAGGCAGGTAGACCATCATCAAACAACTTTAATAGTCCAGGGGCGAGATGCAGAGGGTGTACAGCAAAGTGGTGGCAGTATAAGAAGAGATAAAGTTGCATGTTTGAGAGATGTTGAAATAGTGAAGCATGAGAGATACCAAAGTGAATTATCCAAAATCCTACAATGATAGAACTAACAGTTAATCTTAAATATATATTCCAACAACCTTTGCTGCTTAGTTCAGGGGTGATGGTGAAGTATTTGGTTGAATGACTGTGGAAGGTTCTATAGCCAGTAGTCACAAAGGGTTGGTGATTATCACCTTACTTGATATAAGCTAACATCATAGAAAACATATAATTGATAACTGGGAATTAATCTAGTGAATTTATTTCTTTAGAACAATAATTTGAGTTTCCAAAATTTACAAAGTTGTTCTCTACTACTACTACAAAGCTGGAGGGGAAAAATTATGGTAAACATACTTATTGCATTCAGGTTCCCAATAGCATTTTGAATGGCTTAAATCCCCTTCCCTCACCTCAGCACGCACACACACACACACACACACACACACACACACACACATACACACACACACAATGTTGAACAGCTGAGTTCTTCTCTCTTTTATTTATTTATTTATTTTGATTTTCCTCATTCATTTTCATAAGACTTTGAGTTCCAACTTTTCTCCCCATGACTCTGCTCCTGCTCACCCTGAGATGGCATGCATTCTGATTACTTCTTCCCCCATTCTGCCCTCTCTTCTTTCACCCCTCTTTGATTCACTTCCCCTTGACTTTCTTGCAGGACAAGATAAATTTCTATACTCTGATTTCCTATATATCTTATTTTCCAGTTGCATGTAAAAACAATTCTTAACATTTATTTTAAAAATTTTAATTCCATATTCTCTCCCTTCTTCCCTTCCCATCCACCCTCTTTGAGAAGGTAAGCCATTCAATGTAGGTTATCCATGTGTAGTTATACACAACACTTCTATAATAATTATGTTGTGAAAGGCTAACTATATTTCCCTCTATTCTATTTTGCCACCCATTTGTTCTGTTTTATCCTTTGACTCTGTCCCTTTTCAAAAGTGTTTGCTTTTGACTACCCCCTTCCTCAGTCTGCCCTCCCTTTTATCAATCTCCCCTCTTATCCTCTTTTCCCTTATTTTCCTGGAGGGTAAAACACAAAATTAAATGTATATGTTATTCCCTCCTTAAGCCAAATCTGATGAGAGTAAGGTTTATGCATTCCCTTTCATCCCACCCTTTTTCCCCTCCATTGAGAAACCTTTTCTTTGCCTCTTTCATGCGAGATAATTTATATCTCTCCCTTTCTCCTTCTACCAATATATTCCGCTCTCATTTTTAGATATCATCCCTTCATATTCAACTTACCCAGTGCCCTCTATCTGTCTCTCTATCTATGTATCTGTCTCTCTATCTTTATCTACCTATATCTATATATATTTTTTATTTCTTCTAAATACATTAATTCTGAGAAAGATCTCATGAGTTACAAACATCTTCTTTCCATGTTGGAATGTAAGCAACTTGACTTTAATATGTGCCTGATGATTTCTATTTCCTGTTTACCTTTTCATGCTTCTCTTGAGTCTTGTATTTGAAAGTCAAATTTTCTGTTCAATCCTGGTCTTGTCAGCAAGAATGCTTGAAAGTCCTTTATTTCACTGAATATCTATATTTCTCCCTGAAATATTATACTCAGTTTTGCTGGGTGGTTGATTCTTCATTTTAGTCCTAGCTCCTTTAATGTCCAGAGTATCATATTCCAAGTCCTTGGATCCCTAAATGTAGATATGGATAGATCTCATGTTACCCTTGTTGTATTTATAAAATGCTCATATTGTTTCTTTCTGGTTGCTCGTAATATTTTCTCCTTGACCTGGGAACTCTGGGATTTGACTACAATATTCCTAGGAGTTTCCTTTGGGCCTCTCTTTCAAGAGGCAATAAGTAAATTATTTCAATTTCTATATTCCCCTCTGGTTCTAGAACATCAGGGCAGTTTTACTTGATAATTTCTTGAAAGATGATATCTAAGCTCTTGTTTTGATCATAGCTTTCATATAGTTCAGTTGTTTGTTTGCTTGCTTGATTTTAGGCTGTTTGCTCATCTTCCCAGTCAAATACTTTACTTTCTATCTCTTTGTCAAGGTAGGACTCTACTTCCAGTGGTATTGGGGGGTAGGGGTGGGAGTGGTTGTACTGTCCCAGCTTCAGGGGTTTTATGTAAGCTGCTCAATCCCCCATCATTTGTGTGCCCAGAACTCCAGAAGCAATTGGTGCTGCTGCTGTTGCTGCTGCTGCCACCACCTCCGCTGCTTCAGACCTGGGACAGGAGCGCAATAGAACTACACTCCTCTTTCACTCAGGTCCCACAGAGATTTCCCACTGACTTCTTATGCTTTCTTTGGTGTTTGTGAGTTAAGCATCCTGGAAACCACCAGATTTTCCGCTGATTCAGTGCCCTGTGGCCTGCTCTACCCCTTCTGTGCTAGTGGGACTTATGCTGAACTGTACTCTACTCTCAGCAACATATGATATACCCTTCCTATCAATCTTCCAGGTTTTCTTGAGCTGGAGATGTATTTCACTCTGTCATTTTTGGGGTTCCATAGCTCTTGAAGTTCTTTAAAGTCATTTTTGTACGTATTTGGAGGGCTTTTGGGGAGATCTAAAGGAGGTCCCTTCTTGTATTCTGCCATATTGGCTCCACCCTATTTTTCCCTTAAAAAACAAAAACAAAAACACTAAGTAGCTTCATTTTTCAGTTGATTTGAACAATATAAACATGTTCCATACTCATAGGCTTAGAAAACAAAACTGCTCCTGTAGCTCTCCTTAGAAGGATATATATTTCATTGTGCTGTTACAATTTAATAGTCAAGTCAGTCTGGTGCAGCCAGGTGTGTAGACACTGCCTTTACAGGAAGGAAAAATGACAAATTCAGCTATTTGGGGAGGGCATTTTATTTTTATCTTCTTTGGTCAGAGAACTGAAAGATTATACTGATGGTCCACTGAAGTCCATATGCAATCAAGGAAGGAAGGGAAAGAAAGCAATATGACAGGATAGTCACTACTCTCTTCAAATACATTTTATCTTGTTATCAAGGCCATTGAACCTCTGGCACATACATTCTAGAGACATTAGAGAAAAGGGTCAAAAGGAGCCAAGGAATCATCAGTGATTGGTCAGGTAACAAAGGCTTGTCACTGCTCAGTATTTTGTTATACACTAAAGCAAACACTTCATGTATCACATACTACAGAGGTTATAAGTTAATAAACATGTACCCAGTGACATCTATGTACCAGGCACTGTCTTAGGCTCTTAGATCACAAAGGAAGACAAAGACCGTTGCTGATCTCAAGGAGCCCACAAACTAATGAAGAAATGAAGATTCATGATAGAATTCTGTGGGATGCCTATGGGTAGAAGGAATGGTCTCAGTGAGGAGTGAAAGTGAGAAATGACTTGAATTATAGATAGTAAACTTATAGGGGGCAGGTAAATGAGCAGGCATTTGAATTAAGAACATATGTCTCATGTTTAATACTCCCTACACCATGCTTATCATTCCACTTCTTCTAATGACCTTTTACACAGAGGCAGGGCAACCAAAGGGGCAATCAGAAGAAAAGAAGAACTTTGTTGGAGGACACTTCGTGCTGCTTTTAAGATGGCCCAATAATATTAGAGATAGTTATCAAAAAAAGCCAAGCAAATCCAGTGCCCTTTAAGAGGGCATATGGTGGCAGAAAAATCATGAGTTAAAATCTTTTTTATTCATGGGACAAGCACCAGAAAATGCTAATAGGGTAAATTGTATAAAGCACACCCTAAAATAATGTGAAGGTGACTTGGCTTAGATGAGCAACTTTTTAAATATAACTAAATATTCTTGGTAAGTAGGTTCTCAACAGCTGTTTCTAGACTTCTGAAGGGCTGTAATTGTTTGTTGTTACTGTTGCTCTTCAACAGTTTCTGAATTTGATTCCCTGAAAGAAAATTCTTGCCTCCTCACATAAGTTATGGCTCTGGGTAGTTTTTCATGACATGTAAAGGTTAAGATACTAAGAAATATAGAGAAGAAACAAAGGATAGAAGGAAGGGAAAAAAGAAGGAAAGAAGGAAAGAAGGAAGGAAGGAAAGAAGGAAGGAACGAAGGAAGGAATGAAGGAAGGAACGAAGGAAGGATGGAAGGGAGAAGGGAAGGAAAGTGTAAACCATACAGTAGCAGTTTTCCAGAGGACAATTGTTGTGAAGAGCTTTCAAGTTTCTGATTGCATAGTATAGTTAACACTCTGTTTATTCAGTAACAAACCATAGCAAAACTTTCACAGAAAATCAAGAAACATTCAGAATGTTACAACTTATCACAGAAAATCAAAATACAGAATTCACAATGTCATAATAACTGAACAACTTATCACAGAAAATGGCCACATGGTTTTCACTAAAGTGATCACATAGTTTTGAACAAAAACAATCGTTTAGTCAATCAATCACTTAGTAACTCAATCATTCATTCATAAAGTACAAAAGGTCTAAGTCCTCCACCCATGGGGCAAACTAAGTTACAAATCAGTCACTATTCAATCATCAGTAACTACTCAGTCATCAGTCACTACTCAGTATCCTCTTAAGTGAAAAATACCCAGGCCATCCACCCCTCAGTCACAAGTAAATCACAATTTCATCACTACTCAGTACTCATGGAGAGGGTTTTTTTTATCTTGACTTGGGGAAGGCTTTCAGCTTCCATGATTCCTCTTCCATGGTCCCAGCTCCTACCTGGATTCACCAAGCTGTCACCTGGGTTCAAAGGCAGACAGCTCCCAGTTCCTTGTTCAGCTCTCCATGTAGTTACTGTTTCACGCTGAAGCTCACAGTGTCCAGTACATCTTAAATCCTTTACAGTCTCTGTTCCCAGGAAGTCAAGGCTTAACAAAGCCACAAATAGGTTCTTACAAAATACTGGCAACATAGTCATGCTCTCTCAGCCACCTGTAGCTCCAACTGGCTCTCAAAAATCCTCAGAAGCCTCAGCAGCTCCGGTTGGCCCTCAGCTCCAGGTGGCCTTTGGAAATCTTCAGCAGCTTCTGCTGGCCCTCAGAAGTCTTCAGCAGCAACATTCTTGGAATCAAAATCACTTTATCCCATTCTTAAAATCAAAATCACTTTCTCCACAGAAGTTCCAGTTGCTCATCCCAAGAAGTTCTGACTTTCTCAGCCAGGGTTTTTCCTTATATACAATATTTCTCCTCCCTGTTCTTCCCATTTCTGTTATGACAGCAACAGGGGTTCATACCTTCTGTTTCTTTAAAAGAGGCTTAGTTTGAAACTAGCTGCTAAGTAATTGTTAGCTTAGCAATACAAAGGGATCTTCAAATTTCATTACCATTACAGAAGAAAGGAAGGAAGGAAGGAAGAAAAGAAGGAAGGATGGAAGGAAGGAAGGTAGAAAGGAAGGAGGGAAGGAAGGAAGGAAGGAAGGAAGGAAGGAAGGAAGGAAGGAAGGAAGGAAGGAAGGAAGGAAGACAAAAATGGAAAGAGGGAAGAAAAAAAGGAAGGAAGAGGGGAAGAAATACAGACCACCTGATCCCAAATGACATTCTAATAATACTTAAGATGAACTAATTATTATAAATACACTTGTGGATCACTTATTTTACATTAAATATTGAATTATAGTTCTCATAGGTAGATACTTAGACACTTGGAGAAAAGCCAAGAGAGATAAACTGATATATAGATGATAGATCTATCTTAACCAGCATATCTCAGGTACTATTCCATTTTCAGAGCTTAAAATACAAACAAGCAAGACAATTCTTATCTTCAAAAAAAGTGACATTTGAGGTGGCTAGGTGGCATAGTGAATAGAGCACTGGCCCTGGAGTCAGGAGGACCTGAGTTTAAATGTGACCTTAGACACATAACATTTACTAGCCATGTGACCTTGGGCAAGTCACAACCCCAATTGCCCTGCATTCTTCCCCTCCAGAAAGCAAAAAAAATTCTAAAGAGGAAATACAATACATAAAAGTAAGCTAAAAAAATGGGGAATGAGGAGATGGGATTAGAAGGGTACTGGAGGAAAGCAAAAAGGAAAAGAAACCCATGGAGTGGATTTGGGAATAGAAAGATTTCAAGATGGAACATGCTTAGAGGTAAAATCACCTGTGATCACATCTTGCCTTTAATTTTCAGTTGCGGTGGTGGAGCCATGGTATCTGAGAAAAGGCAGCTACTCACCTGAGGTTTCCCCATAGCCCCTCTGAACATGTTTAAATAATGCAACAAAACAATTTCTGGAGTAGTAGAACACACACAATAAAAGGATGGAGTGAAATAATTTTCTAGCCAAAGACAAGCTAGAAGTTCAGTGGGAAAGGTCTGTTGCACCAGGGTGAGAGTGGAGCACAGTCCAACTTGGACTGTACCATATCAGATCCATTCCCAAAAAAGCAGGAGCAGTCCTTGGTAGCAGGGGGCAGTAGCTGCTTCCAGGAGTTCTCAGTCTAGAGACAGAAAGGGAATTGACAACTGGTCAGAAAGAGATTGCTAGAACTAAGGCATCCTTGGATCTGAGTTGCACTTCACAATGGCTGTCTCAGGGCAAGAAGGAACACCAGAACTTAAGGGCACTTGAGGGACCCTCCTCACAGCAATAGGGAGAAAACAGTGCTTGGAATCACTCAGAGTGTAGGGCAGGAGAGGAGTAAAAATACTTCTCCTCAGATCATTCTACTGTGGAAGAACTGAAAACTTACAGGTCCTTAGAAATGTCTCTGAAAACAGCTGCATGAATCCCCTGAAGTTCGGGACAGTGCTCTCTCCACCCTGAAAGCAGAACCCTACTTTAACAAAAAGTTAAAAGTCAAGAAGTAGGCTGGGAAAATGAGAAAACAAAAGAAAAAAATGTTGACAATAGAAAGTTATTATAGTGAAAAGGAAGGTCAAAACACATGCTCAGAAGAAAAAACAAAGTCAAAACTCCAAAGCCTCCAAGAAAAAAAAATTAATTGGTCTCAGACCATAGAAGAGCTCAAAAAGGCTTTTTTCAAAATCACGTTTTGAAAATCAAGGGAGTTAGAAAAAAAATTGGCAAGAGAAATGAGAGTGATACCAGAAAATTATGAAAAACAAATTAACAGCTTTGGTAAAGAAAACACCAAAAAAAATGCTGAAGAAAATAACATCTAAAAAAACACAGTATGTCAAATGGTAAAAGAGATACAAAAAGCTACTGAGAAGAAAAATATCTTAAAAATCAAAATTGGTCAAAGTGAAAAAGGCACAAAAATACTCTAGGAAAAAATAGAGTGGATCAAATGGAAAAAAGAAGTACAATAGCCCATTGAAGAAAATAATTCCTTAAAAATTATAATTGAGCAAATGGAATCGAATGATTTCATGGAAATTCAAGAAACAAAACAAAACAAAGCCAAAGAATGAAAAATGAGAACATGAATTATGTCACGAAAAAAATAAAACTAACCTGGAAAATATATACAGGAGAGATCGTTTAAGAATTATTGGACTACCTGCAAGCCATGATTAAAAAAATGAAGCTAGGCATCTGCTTTCAGGAAATTATCAAGAAAAGCTGCCTTGATATTCCAGATCCAAACAGTAAAATAGAAATTGAAAGACTATATCCATCACCTCTTTAAGGTGATCTCAAAATAAGAACTAGTAAAATTCCACAGCTCTCATGTCAAAGAGAATCTGGCAACAGCCAGAAACAATTCAAGTATCATGGAGCCACAGTCAGGATAATACAATATTTAATAGCTTATACCTTAACAAATTAGGAGGCTTGGAATATGACATTCTAGATGACAGTGAAGCTAGAATTACAACCAAGAATCACCTACCCAACAAAACTGAGAATAATCCTTCAGAGGAATAAATGGATATCCAGTGAAATAGAAGACTTTCAGGTAGTGTTGGTGAAAAACCAGAGCTGAGTAGAAAACTTGATTTTCAAATACAACATTCAAGAGAAGCATAAAAAGGTGAATCATAAGAGACTTACAAAGGTTAAACTTTTTATATTCTTACATGACAAGATGGTACTTGTAATTCAGAAGAACTTTTTTCATTATTAGGGCAGTTAGAAGGAGTATATGCAGACAGAGGGCACAAGTATGAGTTGAATGTGAGGGGATGATATTCAAGAAATAAAACTAAAGGGTGAGAGAAAGGAATGTACTGGGAGAAAGGAAAAGGTATAATTGGGGTAAATCATCTCATATAAAAGAAGCAAGAAAAGGCTTTTACCATGGAGGGGAAAGGGCAGGTGAGCGAGAGGAAGTGAGAGAACTCTACTTTCGTAAGAATTGGCTCAAAGTGGGGATAACATACACACTCAATACACACTACAGGGACATAGGAGGTCAAAGGGATAAGAGAAAAGGGGTTAGTTAAAAGCAAAGGAAGATTGGTGGAGGGATAGTCAGAAGGAAAACACTTTTGAGAAGGGGCAGGGGGAAAGGAGAGAGAAAATAGAATAAACGGAGGAAATGGAATGTAGGGAAATAGAATTAGCAATAGTAAATGTGGAAAAAATGAAGCAAATTTCTCTGATAAAGGCCTCATTTCTCAAATATATAAAGAGCCAAGTCAAATTTATGAAAGTGAGAGCCATTACTCAATTGATAAATGATCAAAATTGATCGTCATATTTTTTAAAATATTCTTACTATTGAGTGGAGAAATGCAAATTCAAAAAATTCTAAGGTGCTACCTCATACCTTCTAGATTGACTAATAGGACAGAAAAGGAATGAGACATTAAAGCGTGGTTGGTGGAGATGTGAACTGATTCAACCATTCTGTATATCAATTTGTAAATATGTTGAAAGGGCTGTGAAATCAAACATACTCTTAGACCCAGGAATATCACTACTAGGCCTTTATCTGAAAAGAGATTTAAAAAATAAAAAGGAAAAATACCTACATGTGCAAAAATATTTATAGCAACTCTTTTCTGGTGGCAAAGAATTGGAAATTTTAATTGTCCCCATCACTTTGGGAATGACTGAACAAATTGTGGCTATGATTATGATGGAATACTACTGTGCTATAAGAAATAATTAGCAGAATGCTCTCAGAAAAACCTGGACTTACATGAGTTAATGCAAAATGTATTACATATGAAGTCAATAGCAATATTGTAAGATGATTGGCTGTGAACAACTTAGTTATTCTCAGTACTACAATGATCCAAGTCACCTCTGAAGAATTTATGATAAAAAATGCTATCCATTCCCAAAGAAATAACTGATAGTGTCTGAATACAGATTGAAGCATCCTTTTTATAAAGCTTTATTTTTCTTGAGGTGTTTTTTTTTGAGGGGGGAGAAGAGGTCTATATTATCCTTCACAACATGACTAATATGGAAATGTTTTACGTGACTGCATATATGATTTATCTGTATCAAATTGCTTGCCTTCTCAGTGAAGGTGGTTAGAGTATGGAGGGAGGAATGAGGAGAATTTAGAATTCAGAGTTTAAAAAATGAATGTTAAAGTTTTTTTACTTGTAATTGTGAGAAATAAAATACTGTATCAATTTTTTAAAAGAGGTTGTGTAGGGAGTTTTGAAAAAATAAATTTACTTGTGGCATAAATCTGGATAAAGCATATAATTTCTATAGGCCTCAGATAACTCCCTAAGAATTGGCTACTAAGTCATAGGGATGTTATGAGTGGTGAAGAAAATTCCACATCACTGAAATCCCTGACACACTCATAATCCTCAAAGATGGAAGGAACCCTGGAGTTTATCTAATCAAGTACACATATTTTATAGATTAAATGAGATCAACACATGCCCAAGACTACCAAGGTAGTAAGAGATATAATTTTACTTTTGAAATAAAGTGTTTTCTCTACTACTCCAAGCTGCCTTGGTGATTAGAAATGTTTCCTTTTGATTCAATTAAATAATTACTCAGTAAAAATTTATCTTGTGCCTAACATATAATATTCTAACTTAAATGTTCCTATTATCAATTTATATATGTGTGTGCACACACATACATGTATGTATATGCATATATACAGAAAATATATGCATATACACATATATACACATACATAAACACATTTCTTTGCAAATTTAAAATGCTATATAAACGTTGTGCTTATTGTGTCCTTTTTAAAAAAATCAGTACAGATAATATTTATACTTTCCCGGGCAGACATTATGTAGTTTGTCTTTCGATCCCATTCATACATTTATTTCATCTTTCACAGGCTTCTAATTTATAGATTTGGTATCATAGAGGTAAAATAGTATGTGTGGTTGTAGGCAGAAGATAAGATCTTATAATGGCTGAAAACAAAAGCTTAGCCCCCCAGTAGGCACAAAGGCTGAGCTCTACAAGAACTTACAAATCTATTTCATCTAACTGCCACTGAATTAAAAATGAGGTTGCATAAGGACTGTGAGTGTTGAGAAGAGTGAAGCAATTTCAAATGACAGAGTTCAAAGGCAATGGTTATGCATTTCTAAATTGGCACTGAATCTCCTTTGGAGATATTTTGCACTTAGGAAGGTGGCTATCAGAACTGAACTCTTTCTTTCTTTCTTTCTTTCTTGAGAAAATTGTGAATGATCCATCTTCTGAAATGAGTTTGGAGAGAAATCCTAGGGTGATACAAAGGATTCTGGGTATATTGTCTGCTAATGAGTTGGTTATTCTGCTTTAATTTTAAGCAACCTACTAAAAAGTATGAGTTCGAATTACATTATTTGAGATTTTGAATAAATTCTCTCCAAGTCATTACTATTTAAGGATAAATGAAAACTATCTAAAGAAAGCACATAATTGATTATTTCCTGCTGAATAAAAATGACATAAATAGAATTTATTTTTAAACTGCTTGCTATAGTGGCAAAGTGAAATAAATACTTGGGCATAAACTCCCAAAGAAATAGTGCTTTCTTGGTACAATAAGTTATTCTCCTAATACCCTTGGGCTCAACCTGGCAAACCTTCAAGGGGCAAGGGGGGGTCTGATACTAATATTCTGTTCTGCAGCTTTGAATGAGCCAAAAGGTCAATACTGGTTCTCCCTACTGTGTGCACCACAATGCAAACTCATGGATAATATATCAAAAATGGTCACAACGAGAAATTCAGGTTCAGGATGGCATATCCCTCAGTTGCTTTCTTGACCATCTCACTGAGGGGATTGACAGACCCCTTATAACAATGGAGAAAAGGAAAGGGATGGAAAAAGGGAAATATTTAGGGATCATTCAGTCCTTTGTGATTAGGCAGCATGATCTTGTCTGCACCAATCTCACATCACACCCTTTCTGTCATTTCTACCCTGTAATGCCATGCATGAGAAGCTTCCCAAAAGAACAGTACTGTGAACAGCTTTTAAAGTTCTGATTACACAATATAGTGAATACTCCATTTATTCCATAAGAAATCAAGGTAAACATTCACGACAAATCACAATATTCACAACATTATATCTTATCACAGAAAATCATAATATAGTGTTCCAAACAGCTTAACATTAAAATGGCCATATAGTTTTCACCAAAGTGGTCATAATATTTAGAACAAAGAACAAAAGAACAATCATCTGCTACCCCTAAGGGATTTGGCCTCTTTACTCAGTCATTTAGTCATCTCAAGATACACTAGTTGGTCTTCCACTTGTGGGGCAATCATAGGTTAACTTAATCAGTCACTTATCTAGCAAGCAGTCACTAAGCATGTTAATCACTAAATACAATAATTAGAAAATTACACAAACCCTCCATTCCTTGGTCTCTAATAAACTTCAATTTCATCACTGCATTCAATACCCAAGGAGAGGCCTTTTCTTCATCTTGACTTAGCAATCTCTCAGATTCACTGGATCCCCTTCCATGGTCCCAGATCCTACCTGAATCAACCAGTCAGCTGGCTTCAGAGGCAGACAGCTCCCAGGTCCTTGTCCAGTACTCCAGGTAGCTCCTGCTAAGCACTAAAGTTCACAGGCAGTTCCTGCTGCACACTGAAGTTCACAGGGTCCAGCGCATCTCAAAATCTTTACAATTCCTGTTCCCAGGAACTAAAGGATCAAACAAGCCACAAACAACCAAAGTCTTATCCTGGTCATGCTTCTTCAGTCCTCAGCAGTTTGGCTGGCCCTAGGAACCAGAAGAAATCTTAGCCTTTCAGGTGGCCTTCTTGGCAGCAACTGCAGCCTTCACCAGATTTTGGTCTCAAGAAAGGGATAGACTAACAAATCAATGAAACAATAGATTATCTTTAGTATTTTAGCCTATTGCTAAATTATTACATGTATATAATCAATTGATTAAAATAATACAAATTTAACATTATTAACAAATTATTGTTTTATTGATTTGTGAGTCTTTTCATCAAGATATCTCACAAGCCATCCTACAGGACTCTTCTCCATATTTTCCCAATGGAAATGGTCCACCCAATGTGCTGGAGACCTACTTTATTTGTTCCTGACTGTGTTAGGGTGCCACCATGGCACTTCAGCTCTAAATATGATATCTTTCCCACGTTGTTAGTCTATCCCTTTCTCTTAGGTAGTATTAATTGCATATGCCAGGCCACAAATTTTATACTGCTACAATAACCAATAATAGAACATAAAGTCCTTGCCAGCAGGAAATGTTTTGCCTTTTGTTGTTGTATTTCCTAGTAACAATTCAGTAGGTGATTACTACTTATTCAGTTGAATAAAATTAATTGATAGGGAGCTGCAGGTCAAATGGTGGAGTGCAAAAGATAAGGATGAAAAATATAGCGGACAACCTATTTGGTAAAGAAAGACACAACTTAGGATAACAGCCCCCTCCTCCCCCTTCTGAATAATTATAAACATAGTGTTTTTTTAATTTTGATTGTTGTAGTTTAATCATAAACAACGACAGTGCATATCCTCTTGATGATTCAGAAGGTCTCAAAGATTATAGCTGGCTCTGCAAATTCCTTGGGCAGCTGATTAAGATTGAATTCAGCACTGCATAATCTGTACCTGAGGTGTGATAAAGTATACTTTGACAACTAGGAAACAATTTAAAACTCTGGGTTATTCTGGTGACCCAGGGATTTATGAGTGCTGGGTGAGAGAGTCCTGGGACTAACAGAATGCATCTCAGGGAAGTTTTAAGGGAGAAAAGGAGTCAAGCCTACATGAATCATAAAGATTCTGAGGGAAATCACTTACTTGCTTAAAATATTGGTGAAATCAAATACAGAAGAAGCCAAAACATAGAGACAAGAGACTAGAAACTGCCATACCTACTACCTCCCTGCAATTCAATTTCTGATAAAGTAAGAAAACACAAATTGATTTTTTTTATTTTTGTTTTCAATGTATATGATATTGCTACTTAATCTTTAAATATCAAAAACCGTCATTCATGCTACAACCATGAAAACTAAAATTCTGACGACACAATGAGCTACAGGATTGGTAAACGCTATACTAGTAAAAGATGAATGTCATGAGCACATGCATTAAGCAGGAAACATTTTGATTTTAGACTTCAAAATATATTAGGCACCTTTAGACCAAACATTAGTGAACTATGGGTGGAAAGGCTTAGCACTGCTGACATCTGCAAGTAATTAGGACAGTTACTAGGCTTAAAGGGAAGCCTTTGCCTAAAGAAAAAAGGAGGGAGTGAGAATATAATCCAAAGGCTGGGCTCATTCTGGAAAGTCAAATCTGAGAAAGTCTAAAGTGGAAACGGGTTCAGCATCTAGAGTAGGGATTTCAAAACTTCAATCTATAAAGAGATAAGGAAAGAAAAGTAATAGGCATTTTGAAGCACAGGCACTATGCTAAGCTATTAAAAATATCTCATTGAGGGGCGGCTAGGTGGCGCAGTGAATAGAGCACCGGCCCTGGAATCAGGAGTACCTGAGTCCAAAATCCGGCCTCAGACACTTAACCCAAAAAACTAGCCGTGTGACCTTGGGCAAGTCACTTAACCCCAACTGCCCTCCAAAAAAAAAAAAAAAAGCAAAATTTCACCTTTGGGGCGGCTAGGCGGCACAGTGAATAAAGTACCAGCCCTGGAGTCAGGAGGACCTGAGTTCAAATGCAGCCTCAGACACATGATATAATTACCAGCTGTGTGACCTTGGGCAAGTCACTTAACCCCAACTGCCCTGCCTTCCCTCCTCCAAAAAAAAAAAAAAAGAAAAATATCTCATTGATTCTCATCATATCCCTGTGAGGGAGGTGCTAACATTATCTCTATTTTGTAGTAGAGAAAACTGAGGCAGATAGATGTTAAGTGTTTTGTCCTGTGTCACACAGCTAATAATTGTCTGAGGCCATATTTGAATGCAGGTTTCCTGATTCTAGGCCTAGAGCTCTATCCACTGTACATCCTAACTGCTAAACAATCTTATCAAAAGTTGTCATGTAGGGAAGGCTAGGTGGTACAGTGATAGAGCACCAGCTTGGAGTCAGCAGGACCTGAGTTCAAATGTGGCCTCAGACACTTAACACTTACTAGCTGTGCGACCTTGGACAAGTCATTTAATGCAATTGCCCAACCTTACCCCCTTCAAAAAGAAAAAAAAAACGTTTCATTTAATAACTCCATGTCTGAAGAAGTCATTAACTTCAACCCTCAGGGGAGGCAGGAAGGACTGGTAAATAATCAATTATAGCAAAATTAGTTTATGAGGAAGTAGTAAAGTAAGGACTTTTCGGTGAGTTAGCCGAATAAAGCTGGCAATGCGCTGAAACTCATGGCAGTGTATGGTCTTTACCTGATTATATATAAGTGGTATTCTTCAAAGAAATGAATATACATTCACAGCAGTGGAAACAATGTTTTTCTTTTTTCTGCTATGATATATATAGTATTGTATAAAGAGATTTTAGGTGAACATTTTGCTGGCAGGGAAGATGAGCCATGAATCTTGAAATGGAATGCACAGAAGTGTTTGAGTCCTTGCTAATGTGGAGATGGAATGAATTGAAAGCATAGAAAGTAGAAGTCACTGGGAAGAGGTTGAAGGTGTTCTTTCTTTGAAGTCAAGAGGAAAAAACTTGAGGGTTGAGTTAATAGGAAACAAAGAGGTATTGGGATTTCCTCTCAATGAAGAAATGAGTCATCTATTAGAGAAGATAAGATGATCTTTACATGGAAAGGTTGAATAGTTTAGCTCTGAAAGTTCCATGCATGAAGAAAGTGGTCAATGAAAAGTTTAAGTGTAAAGAAGGCTCTTAGTTAGAAATGAATTTATCTTATCTTTCTATACATTCTGAGGTCAGTTTTTGTCATTTAATTTCTCAATTCTTCAGACATTGCCACTTATCCTAATGCCTGTTCTCTCAGGTCACATTATGCCAATTCCTCTAACACTGTGGAATCTGTATATATAGCAATTATACCTTCTATTTTCTGTAATTCCCTTCTAGCTTCTTATACCTAGTCTTAATTTCATGGTGGATCCTATATGTAAAAATGATTTTTAATTTAGTAAAAGTATTTGGTTTGAAGATTGGGAAAGTTTTAAAATGATATCAAGGTGGAGATTTCATTAACAGGCAAGTCTGTTTCATATTTTCCATACTGCAAAATGTCAAAGGACTGATTTTGTATTAACAAAAGTGTCAAATGAATTTAATTGTGAACATCTTCAAAATCTAAATTATGAGGTGATACCCTAGACTTTAGCAGTAATGTTTAAAAAAAAATAACGTTATAAAGCAAAGCTTTCCAATGCAGGTGTGGAAAACACTATTTCAGCCTTCTGCTCCCATCTATTTGAATGGTGGCAGCAGACGTATGTGTTTAGAGTGCAGAATTCAGAGCAGGCCTCAGCTGCTCCAGCCAGAGGGTCATTTTAACTCATAATAGGAAAAAAAGCAGAGCTAAAGGAAAATCAGAGCAGATGAGCACTAGGTGCAGTCCTTGGCCCCTAGCAAATAATGAAGCATCTACAGAGAACTGAGAAACTGGAAATGAGTAGAGTCCAAATTAAGGGGCACTAGTAGCATCTTTAAAAAGACCAATACTGATCTGGAAGAATGAGTTTGGTCTTCCCTGCAAAATGATTAAGTGCATGCTGTCTATTAGACTTGCAGTATGCTCAAAATGGAAACATTGAACACTATTTTTTTAAAAAAAAACATTTGATATGAGGAAGAATAGATAAATCTCCAATAGCCTTTAACCAGTAATCATAATAAAATGTTACATTTATGTAGCATGTTATGGTTTCCAAAGCTTGAGGATGTATTATCTCGTTCAACCCTTACAACAAATCTATGAGACTGGTACTATTTTCTTATCTTCATTTTAGAGATGAGGAAACCATGACTCAGAGAGGTTAATTAAATTGCAAAGTTGTGAGAACATGAGCTTGGATTTGAAAGTAGATTATGTGACAATTCAACTCTAATATTATAAGATGTTGATTTTTGGGAGTGTTATATTTTGATAAACACTTTATTCTCTGTCTCTTTCTGTTACTCTCTCTATATATAAAATGTATGTGCACACACACACACACACACACACACACACACACACACATATGTCCATTGGATCAAATGAATTGACTTTACTAATAAGGTAGCACCTTCACTATCCCACCAATATCTAATGTAAGTCTGAATATAAACCTTTGGTGATACGTGTGCTGGCATTTTTATTTTATTGCACGTCACTTTATTGCATTTTACAGATAGAATGGGGGTATTTTTTTGTTTGCTTGTATGTTTTTTACAAATTGAAGCTTTATATATTGTCTTTGAGTACCGTTTTTCCAACAGCATTGCTCACATCATGTTTTGTGTCTCGTTTTGGTAATCCCCATATTATTTTATACTTTTTTATTATTATAATATGTTATGGTAAAATGTGATCAGTGATCTTTGATGTTAACTATTGTCATTTTCAGGGGGCAGCATATATGTTTACCCCATAAAAGAGAGACAATTTAATCAATAAATATTTTGTGTTCTGACTGCTCAATATATCAGCTGTTTCCCATCTCTCTCCTTTTCTTCATGCCTCCCTCTTCCCTGAGACACAAAAATACTGAAATTAGGCCAATTAATAAATTTACAATAGTTTCTAAGTGTTCAAGTAAAAGGAAGAGACAATCAATGTGGCAAAGTTCATGATTATCTTATCATAAGTAATTGCCATAGTTACCCCACCCTTAAGCGACCACCACCTTGATTAGTCAGCAGCCATCAATGTTGAGACAAAATCCTTTCCTAGCAAAAAAATTAAATGATGATTAGCATTTCCTTTTAGGAAAAAATAATGTATTTTTTAATTAAGATACATTCTTGTTTTAGACATGATGCGTTGCTAAATGAAAAAAAAATGTTTGACTCACTTTATTGTGATATTAATTTTCTTGCAGTGGTGTGGCACCAAACCTGCAGTATCTCTAAGGTATGGCTGCATAACAAAAAGTTACAACTGGAAGCAGCATGATGTAACAAGAAAATTCCTAACTTTTGAGTAGGAAGATTTGGGAACTGGACTGGATGCTAATTCTAATTACTGGACAAGTCTCCCCTTGTCACTGGGCCTCACTTTGTTTTTCTACAAAATGAGAGTGTTGGGCTATAAAACTTCTCAGATCTCCTTCTGCTCTAAAATCGCACTATTATTATTTTTTACTTGATGCTTATCACACCATTAATAAAAGTCAGACGCACAATTAGATCTTAGTATTTTTTTTCCTTCAAGTCAAGCATTCCACCCTCTCTTTCATGCTGCCTCAAAATCTATATATATTTTTTCAAAATAATTTGACCTATCACCAAGTAAAATGGATTGCCTTTGAAAGTATCAGGTCTGTGCCATGTATATGTACTCACATGAAATGATGATGACAAATTGCCTGGAATATCATAAAAGAAATTAATACTTTCAGGTACAGGTTGGACTAAATCACTTTTGAAATGCCTTCAGATGTTTGTTATTCTGAAATACATGTTACATGTATGCATACACACATATATATTATGCCTCTATGTGTACATGGGCATGTATTGCCTATATATAAATACACATATGTATATTGTAATGCATAGTATATATAAATATATATTTCAGAATCATGTGTTTGAAGGCACCTCAAGGGTGACTTTGTCCAACTTGCACATATATGCATCTATATGCATATGTATATATGTGTGTGTATGTTCACACACATTTATATTTTCATATTTTATATATTCACACTCACATATATGGCACTAATTTTGAACATTCAGACTACCTTGGAGTTCAAATGGAATGCAAATATCAAATGGACTTCTACCATGGATTGCTATGCACTGTGTTGCTATGACCAGATACAGCAATTAAGGACCTTTCTATTTTAACTTTCAGCTTCTGAAGACTTGGCATCCTTCTGCATTCTATCCTACTAGAAGAAGGATATGTCTTGAAAACAGAAATCGGAGTATGTGCAAGGTCATTTGGGTAATCTGATTGTCATCTACCATCTTTCTTCAAGAAAAAAAATTGTTTGCTGTAAGATTTCTTAACTTGTACTATATCAGAGATACAGTATGGTATAAGAGAAAATATAAAGGTATGAAAATCAGGAGAGAATTGGAAATGAATCTAAGTACTGATACATTAGCATTGTGACTATGGACAGGTAATATGACCTTTTGAATCTCAGTCTACATTTCTGTAAAATAAAAAAAAACAGAAAATATATTTATTCATTAATTTGTGCTTGCATATATGTATATATATGGCAAATTTCTCCCATATCTTCCCCAAGAAAACACCAACTGGGTTGAGGAAGAGTTGGACATGTCTAAAAAAACAACTGAATAACAAACATACACATACACACATTCATACAGAAGTATATACAATAAAGAGTAAATCCAAAATTTATTTGGATATTATGAGAGGTAAGATGATTCATCAGTTTTTATCACTACAAAATAGTTCAGTGGTATTTGAATGGGATGGAAAATATGAGAGAAACTTGAACATGAAAATATATATCATATTATATTCTATTGAATAGCATCTTATTGTATTATCATATTATATCATAACATGTCTTCATATAGTAACATACCATACCATATCATGTCATATTTCAAGTTATTTGTTCTAAATTTCTTTTCATCTGAAAACTTGACATTATCTTCTCCTCTCTCCAATTTCCCACCAGTCTCTGACAATGAAGAGTATATAATATACTTGTAATCTAATGAAATTTGAAGTTCCTTTTATATTGCTAAGCTGAGAGGTACTTAGCACCTAGTTTCAATTTAATACCTTGTTTAAGCTATTTAATTAACACCGAAGTAGTTAACACCTTGGGAGGAAGTTGCTGACATAATGGGAAGGGGCTGAACAGGGAGGGGCAATACTGTATATAAGAAAAAAAAACCCAGCTGGGAAAGTCAGAATTTCTTGGCATAAGCACCTAGAGGCTGGAGCTTCTGCTGAGACCTTTCTTCTTCTGAGATCTTTCCTTTGGGAATTTCTGCTGAGAACTTCCAAGAACCAGGCTGAAGAGCTACTGTGAGTAAGAGAGAAGGATCAATGCCTGAGGGAGCCTGTTATTTTGTGAAGACTTGGGAATATGGGTGTTCGCTGCATTAACCACCTGTACCAACTTTGTGGTTATTGTAATAACTTTGACTTTCTGTTTCTGCTACTCGATTTTCTACTATTTGAATAAAGGCTTTGGCTCTATCCTCCATGTGGAGAGCCTGTTACATTTTGTGATTCACAACTATGCCAGCATATTCATAACCACCATGGGTGTTGTGAATATTGCAATATTATTACACTTCTCTTTGCAAAAGGCAACCTTTCTATATGTGTACTTGATGTATTCCCTGATTATCTTATAAAACAAGTTACCCTCTCTCTTATTCTTTCTTATTTTCTACTTTTCCCCATTTCCTTGTCCTTTTCCCACTGCCTTCAAATACGCCAAAAATCACTACCATGCTTAAAGAGAAAGAAAAGAAAAAAGCCTACAATAGACTCCTCTTCTCTCAATATACCATTCCTATTTCTCTTACCTTTCTCAATGGATTTTTAAGTTATCTGCAACAAATGCTTTCTTTCTCCTTTCTAACTTTGCAATCTTGTTTTTTCTTTTTACAAATCATTTGACTGAATCACAGTTATCAGTGATCTCTTTATAAAAACAATTATGAGGAGTGGGTGTCAAGATGGCAAAGAGAGTGAATGGACTACACTGAGCTCTCAACAATGCCCTGCTGAACACCTTTAAATAACACTATAAAATAATTCTTAGAGCCGCAGAACACATGAAAGGATAGAAGGAAATAATTTTCCCGACAAAGACTTCTTACAAAGTCATCAGGAGAGGTCTCTTGTACCTGCGTGAGAGTAGAGCACACACCAACATATTCTGCACCAGTGCAGGCCCAACCAGGAGTAGACCATGGGAGCCACTAAATCATCAGTTACAATACCTGTTTCCACAAGTCTCATCCCACAGATGGTAATGGGGTCAAAGGAGATTATATGGATCTCTCTGCTACCACTAAGACAGTACTCTGTTGCTTTACCAGTATCAGAACAGTATTACAGCTCCAGGTGGCAGTTCTGGGTAGTAGTTCCAGGTCAGGTGGAGCACCAGAACACCACAGATTAAGGCCACAGTGGAACAGTGACCCTCCTCATAGTAACAGGTCAGAAAAGAATGCTGGGGTCACTCACAGACTAGAGTACGGGCCATCAGAGGAGTAAAAACACCTCTCCTTAGATCATAATATCTTCAAAGAACTGAAAATGTGAAGGTACCTAGAAATATCTCTGAAAATAGGTGCATGAATCCCTTGAATCTTGGGACAGTGCTCTTTCCACCCTGAAAGCAGAACCCTACTTTAAAAAAAGAGTCAAAAACCAAAAAATACCCTGGGGGAATGAGTGGGAGAAAAAAGCAAAAAAAAATTCTGATTGTAGAAAAGTTACTATGGTGAAAAGGAAAATAAAAACACATGCTTAAATGAAGAAAACAAATTCAAACCTCCTGCATCCAAAGCCTTCAAGAAAAAGATGAATTGATCTCAGGACATGGAAGAGCTCAAAAAGAATTTTTAAAATCAGGTAAGGGAGGTAGAGGAAAAATTGGCATGAAAAATGACAATAATAGAATATAATCATGAAAAATGAGTCAACAGCTTGGTGAAGGAAAAAGAAAAAATACTGAAGAAAGGAGTGGCTAAGTGAATAGAGCACCAGCCCTGGAGTCAGGAAGACCTGAGTTCAAATCTGGCCTCAGACACTTGACACACTTTCTAGCCATATGACTTTAGGCAAGTCACTTAACCCCACTTGCCCTCAAAAAAATACTGAAGAAAAAAACACTTTAAAAAACTGACTAGACCAAATGATAAAAAAAAAGGTACATAAAGCTAAGGAGGAGAAGAATGTCTTAAAAAGCAGAATTGGTCAAATGGAAAAAGAAGCATAAAAATTCACTGGAGAAAGAAAAAAATCCTTACAAAGTAGAATGGACCAAATGTAAAAGGAGGTACAAAAGTTTATTGGAGAAAATAATTCCTTAAAAATAGAATTGAGCAAATTGAAGTTAATGACTAGGAGAAGCCAAGAAACAATTTAAAGAGATTTTTAAAATAGAAGACAATGTGAAATATCTCATTGAAAAAACAACTGAACCGGACATAAGGTTGAGGGGAGATAATTTAAGATTTATTAGGCTACAAGAAAGCCACAATTTTTTTTTAAAAAGAGCCTAAACATCATCTTCCAAGAAATTATCAAGGAAACCTTCCCTGATATTCCAGATACAGAGGGCAACATAGAAATTAAAAGAACTTACTGAGCACCTCTTGAAAGCTATCCCAAAATGAAAACTCCCAGTAAAATTCCAGAGCTCCCAGGTAAAGGAGAAAATAATGCAATCAATCAGAAAGAAACAATGTATCATGGAACCACAGTCAATATAACACAAGATTTAGCAGCTTCTGCATTAAAAAAGATTGGAGGGATTGGAATATTGTATTCTAGAAGACAAAGAAGCTGGGATTACAAGTAAGAATCAATCACCTAACCAGTAAAATGGAGTATAATTCTTCTGGGGAAAAATAGAGGATTTTAGGGGTGTCTAGGTGGCACAGTGTATAGAGTATCAGCCTGGAGTCAGGAGGCACGTTCAAATCTGGCCTCAGACACTAGCCATGTGACCTTGGGCAAGTCAATCAACCCCAATTGCCCTGCCTTTACCCATCCAACAAGAAAAAACAATAGATGACTTGGAAGAATCCTTTACAAAAAGACCATCAGAGATAAACAGAAAATTTGACTTTTAAATACAAGACTGAAGACAAGCATAAAAAGATAAACAGGAAAAGCAAATCATACAGGACTTAAAAAGGTTAAACTGCTTATATTTCTACCTGGGAAGATAGTACTTGTAATTCAGAAGAGCTTTCTCATCATTAAAACAGTTAAAAGGAATATGTACAGACTAAGGGCACAGGTATGAGCTGAATACGAAAGGATGATATAAAAAAATAAGGGGCAAGAGAGGAATGTGCTGGGAAAAAGGGAAAGGTACAATGGGATAAATTATCTCATCTAAAAGAAGCTAGAAAAAGCTTTTACAGTGGAGGGGAAAAGAGGGGGAAGTGAGAAGGAATGCACTCAATAAGCCTTGCTCTCATCAGAACTGGCTGAACAAAAGAATAACAAACACATTCAATTGGGTATGGAAAATTATTTTACCTTAAAGGAATGTAGGAGCAAAAATGGAAGGGACAGGGATTGAGGGAAGGGCAGGTTGAGGGAGCTTGTAGTTGTAATGTCATGTACCAACAGAGTCCAAAAAGAATGCTACTGTGAACAGCTTTTAAGGTTTGGATTACATAGTATAGTAAACACTCCCATTTATTCCATTACAAATCAAGGCAAATATTCACAACAAATCATAATATAATATTCACAACATTACATTTATCACAGAAAATCACAATATGGTTTTCATAACAGCTTAACATTGGAATGGCCACCCAGTTTTCACTAAAGTGGCCACAATATTTAGAACAAAGAACAAAAGAATAATCATCTGGCTTTTGTAAGGGAGAAACCCTCCTTACTTAATAATTCAATCAATTCACACTACAATAATCAGTCTTCCTCTCATGGGGCAACCATTAACTTAATCAGTCACTAATCTAGATTCACAATTACTAAATATCATTAATCAGTAAGTACAGTCATTAGAAAAACCACACAAACCCTCCATCCCTGGATGTCTATTAAACTTGTTTAATATGCAAGGAAACACTTCAGAGGAGGAACAGAGAATAAAGAGATGGAAAATAAAATAAATGGGAGGGGGCAGGATATAGGGAAATACTTTCAGCAAAACTAACTGTGGGAAAAATGAATCAGATTTCTCTAAGTTCTCATTCCTCAAATATATATAGAACTGAGTCAATTTTATAAAAATAAGAGCCATTCCTCAATTGGTAAATGATCAAAAGAAATGAACAGTTTTAAGATGAAGTAATCAAAACTACCTATGGCAAAATGGGAGAAAATGCTCTCACTACTGATTAGACATATGTAAAATAAAAATTGAAACCTCATCCCTTCTGGATTGAGTAATAGGAAAGAAAAGGAAAATGACAAATGTTGTGGGGAATGTGGGGGGAAAAAGAGATATTAATGCACTACTAGTGGAGTTGTGAACTGATTCAACTATTCTGTAGAGTACTTTCAAACTACCAAAGGGCTAAAAAAAACCATGCATACTGCTTGAACTAGCAATAACACTCATACATTTTTATCCCAAAAGAGATTTTTAAAACAGAGAAAAGGACCTATAAGTACAGAAATGTTTATGGCATTTCTTTTTGCTGTGTTAAAGAATTAGAAATTGAGGGGATGCCCTTCAACTGGGGAATGGGTGAACAAATTGTGGCTGTGATTATGATGAAATAATATTGTGCTATGAGAAATGATGGGCAAGATGCTCTCAGAAAGATCTGGAAAGACTTACATGAGATGATAAAAAGTGAACTGTACAGTGTACAAAGTAACAGCAATACCATAAGATGATCAGCTGTGAGTGACTTAGCTATTCTCAGCAATATATTAATCAAAGACAACTTTGAAGGAATTATGATGAAAAATGCTATCCAATCCCAGAGACAGAACTGATGGTGTCTGAAAACAGATTGAAGCATATTTTTTTTTGCTTTATTTTTCTTGAGATTTCTTGGGGGGGGGGGGTGAAGGTGTGTCTATGTTTTCTTTCACAATAAAACTAATATGGAGATATTTGCCTTGACTATATGTGTTTAACCTACATTGATTTGTTTACCTTCTCAATGACAGGTGGTGGGGAGGGAAGAAAGGAAAGAATTTGGAACTCTAAGTTTTAAAAACAAGTATTGAAAATAAAATACTAAATAAAATTTTACAACATTTATTTTATTCTGAACTTAAGAAATAAGACAAGAATTTCCATAAAATGATAGAGTAGGGGGAAAAAGATGATTGCAAAATCTTCAAATTTATGTACAACTTCTTACTCCCTTTAAAATATAATAAATTTATCATGTAACATTCTTTTTTGTTCCTCTTTTTCTTCTCTCATCACTGCCCTCGAGGTGGCTACCATTAAACACAAATGTGTGTAAAAGCAGTCTTTATATACTTCTATTTATCAGTTCTTTCTCAGAATGCAGATAACATTTTCCTTTGTGTGCTATGTAGTTAATTTGGGTTTTATAATGGTAAAAATAACATTCTCTCAAAGTTGTACTTAAAAAAATATAGTTATTAACGCATACAATGTTGTCTTGATTCTGCTTCTTTTGTTCTTCATTATTTTACACAAGTCTATCCATGCTTTTCTAAGATCATTGCACTCATCATTTCTTGTAGCACAGTAGTATTTCATCACAATCATATACTATGGCTTGTTCAGCCATTCCCCAATTGACAGGCATTCCTGCAATTTCTTGCTCTTTGCTACCACAAAGTGAGCTGCCATAAATATTTTAGAACATATAGGTTGTTTTCTTTATCTTTTAATAATCCTGGGAAATATATCTAGCAGTAGTATTTCTGTGTAAAAATGTATAAGCATTTTTAAATCTCTTTGCGCATAATTCCAGATATCTCTTTAAAATGGTTGTACCAATTAATTAATCAACATATTAATATTTTTTGCTAAATTAGAAAAATAAAACATAACAATACATTTGGAAGAATGTAAAGTAAAAGATCCAAAGAACTAATAAAAAATTGTAAAGGATGGAGGTTTATTAGTTCCAGATCTTAAACTATATTATAAGACTAATTATCAAAACTATTTGGTACTGGCTAAGAGACAGAAAGGTAGATCAATGGAACAGACTAGACATACAACTCATAGCCATAGATAGATGGGAAGATAGATAGAGAGATAGATAGATAGATAGATAGATAGATAGATAGATAGATAGATAGATAGATATAGGCATACATGTATATGCATGCATACATACATACACACATTTATATATGTGTGTGTATTATATATTTTATATACACACATATATGTACACCTGGTATTTGATGAGTGAAAAGTCTTATGTTTGGAGGATAAGAATTAATTATTTGGTAAAAAATTGTTGGAAAAGCTATACAGCTGTCAGGCAGAAATTGGACAGTGACCAATATCTTACATCATTTACCAAGATGGATCAAAATGGATATGTGTCCTAAATGTAAAGGGGTGTATTACAAGGAAATCTGAAGAGTCTTGAATATATTAACTGTGAGACTTACAGATAAAATAACAATTTATGAATAAGAGATAGAGAGCAGTGTGAAGTATAAAATCAATAACTCTGATTACATTAAATTAAAACATTTTGTACAAATAAAACAACGTAGCCAAAATAAAAAAGCAGAAAAGTGGGGAAAAATTCATCAAAGATTCTCAATTAAAGGTCTCATATCTCAAATACCTAAAGGACTTTGCCAAATCTATAAGAATATTAATTATTTACCGATTGATAAATTGTCAAAGGATATGAATGGGTAGCTTTCTGATAAAAAGAAAATCAAAACAATTTATAGTCATAGAAGAAGATGTCTAAATCATTATTGACTAGAGAAATGGAAATTAAAATTACTTTGAGATACCACTTTACACCTATCAGTTTGACTAAAATGCTTGAAAGGGAAACTGACAAATCTTGGAGGGAATGTGGAATAATTGGAACACTAATTCCCTGTGTCTGTGAACTGGATCAATGATCTCTTAATTGCAATATTCGATGGCCTTTTTAATTCCAGTCCTCATCCTTCTTATTATTATTTGTCTTATAATATTTGTCAAATAATATTTATCAAATAAAATATTTGATAAATATTATTTGACAAATATTATTGTTGTTCAGTTGTGTTCAGCTGTTCATAATCCCATTTGGAATTTGTTGGCTATGATACTGGAATGGCTTGGCATTTCCTCCTCCAGATAATTTTTACAAATGTGGAACTGAGACAAACAAGGTTAAGTGCCTTGCCCAGTATCACACAGCTAATGAATGACTGAAGCCATTTTTGAACTCAAGATGAGTCTTCCTAACTTTAGGCACATCTACTGCCCGGTCTAGTTGCCCTTTCTTGACATAGGTTGAGTTTAAAATTGTCAAACATCCTCTCTTCTACTTTTTTTCTTTGATTCTCCTTAATACTAGTGTCTTCTCTGTATTATATCCATTTCTTTCTTGTATATTGGTGTTTTATATGTCGTTTTTGCCATTAAATTGTGATTTCAGAAGCTAGGATTGCCTTTATTCTTTCTTTGCAATGCCAGAACTTAGCACAGTTAATAGTATGTAGAAGATACTTAGTAAATGATCACAGATTCATTTTTCTCACATTGTGATCTCCTAATTCCTTTTATATCTTACATAACCAATCCTCATTTCCCTTAGCATGCACATTATACCCTCTAACTGTAACTGTTTCCCAGTCTCTTTTACTCCCTTGACATCCTCTCTTAATTCTCTTAGCATGAATTTTAACTTTCATCTCTTTGTAGGTGATTCTAGCCTCAGTCTTTTTACTGAGTTTCAAGTCCTTTAACAATTGCCTACAGAATACAATAGCGTTGCCTCAAAACATACCTTTCTACTGAATTTCTGTTTTCTATTGTAGACACAATGTATATGACAGTCCCTCAGGTTTGTAAACTTGCTATTTTCCTTGGCTCCTCATACTCCCTTACTTTACATATTCAAACACTTGTCAAATTTGCCCATTTCTCCCTCCCCATAATTTCTTCTCTCACACAGAAACTACCACAGTTCAGGACCTCATCTCCTCTCTCACTTAGATTTTTACAAAGACATTCCCCAAAAGATAAATGGTCAAAGATATGAACAGGAAATTTTCAGATGAAGAAATTAAAGCTATCTATAATCATATTTAAAAGGCTTAAATCACTATTAATTACAGAAATGCAAGTTAAAAACTCTGAGGTAGAATCTCATTCCCATCAGACTGACTAATATAAAAGAAAAGGAAAATGATGAATGCTGGAGAAAATGTGGGAAAATTGGAATCCCAATGCATTATCCCAATGCAGTGAAATTGTCAGCATTTTGGAGAGGAATTTGTAACTATTCACAAAGGGCAACCAAACTGTGCATATGCTTTGATCCAGAAATGCACTACAATGTCTAAATTCTAAAAAGATCACAGCAAAGGAGGAAGGACCCACATGCACAAAGAAATGTATAGCAGCTCTTTTGTGGTGGCAAAGAATCAGAAATTGAGAAGACGCCTATAATTTGGTGAGTGGATGAACAAGTTGTGGTATAGTAATATAATCGAATACTATTGTAGTATAAGAAATGATGACAAAGCAAACCCTAGAAAGACTTACATGGGGGTTAGAGCCAAAATAACAGAGTGAAATCAGGGACTTGCCTGAGGTTTTCCCCAAATTCCTTTCAATACCTTTGAAAAATGACTGAACAAATTCTAGAATGGAAGAATCCGCAGGGAGTCAGAGTGAGGCAGGTTTTTAGCCCAGGATGACCTGGAAGGTTGACAGGAAGGGTGTGTTGCACCCGGGTAAGAGAGCCCCATCTAGTGTGAGCTGCACCAGCATAGACCCAGCTCTGATCAGAACTTAGGGGACTGAATAACTGTCAGCAGTGGCAGTTTTTGGACCTCTAAGCCTGGAGATGCCAGAGACACATTGTAAAGTCAGCAGGAGGAGTCTGTCAGAACTGGATGAGAGGGAAACAGAGCTCAGCCTGGGCCCCAGCAAACCAGGAGCAGGCCTTGGGAGTGACAAGAAATGGTACCAGTAGCACTGGTGGTAGTTCCCTTTATGTCTTATATAACTAGTCCTCATTTTCCTTTGCATCCATATTACACCTTCTAACTGTAGCTGTTTGCCAGCTTCTTTTACTCTTTTGACATCTTTTCTTAACTCTTTTAGCATGAATTTTAACTTTCATCTCTTAGTAGGTGATTGTAGCCTCAGTCTTGTTCTGAGTTTCAAGTCCTTCAACACCAATTGCCTACAGAATACATTAAAGCAAAACTTTAGTGAGGAAGGAAAGGAGATAGGATAAAGAAAAGGATAAATGGAGGGGAGGGATAGGGTAGAGAGAAAGACACAAATAGTAATTATAACTGTGAATGTGAATGGGATTATCTCTCTCAGAAAATGTAAGTGAATTGCAGAATGGATTTTAGAAAACAGAATATTACAATATGGTGTTTACAAGAAACACATGTGAAACAGGGTAAAGGTAAAAGGCTGGAGCAGAATATATTATGATTCAGCAGAAGTGAAACAAAACAAAGCAAAACAAAAATAAAAAAAAACAGCGCTAGCAATCTTGATCTCAGACAAAGCAAAAGGAAAAATATATCTAACTGAAACAGATAAGGAAGGAAATTATATCCTGCTCAAAGATACCATAGACAATGAAGTAATATTATTACCAAACATATATGCATCAAGTGGTATAGAATCCAGATTCTGCGAGAAGTTAAAGGAGTTATAGGTAGAAACAGAGCAAAATTATATTAGTGGGGGACGTCTACCTACACCTCACTGAACTAGGTAAATCCATCTACAAAATAAACAAGAAAGAAGTTCAGGAGGTGTATAGAATTTTAGGAAACTTAGCTATGGTAGACCTCTGGAGAAAACTGAATGGGAATTGACAGGAATATACCTTTTTCTCAGCTGTACAAGGAACCTACACAAAAATTGACCTTGTGTTACAGTATAAGAACCTCACAATTCAATGAAGAAAGACAGAAATATTAAATGCATCTTTTTCAGATCATGATGCAGTAAAAATAATATATAATGAATTATTATTATAATATAATTATTATTATTGTAACCAAACTACCAAAAATCATTTTATAGAGCTAGAAAAATAATAACAAAATTCATCTGGAAGAACAAAAGTTTCGGAATATCAACATAATTAATAAAAAGAAATGCTAGGAAAGGTGGCCTCAGTATACCATATTTCAATTGTATTGTAAATCAGTAATCATCAAAACTACTTTGTAGTGACTAAGAAATAGATTGGTAGATCAGTGGAGTATGTTAGGCACACAAGTCAAAGTAGTCAATGATATAGTAATCTACTATTTGATAATCCCAAAGACCCTAGCTTCTGTGATAAGAAATCAGTATTTGACAAAAACTGCTGGGAAAACTGGAAAATGGTATGACAGAAACTAGGCAGAGATCAACATTTAAACCATATACCAAAATAAAGTCAAACTGGGTATATGATTTAGATATAAAGGCTGTTATTATAATCAAACTGGGAGAGCAAGGAATTGTTTAACTGTAAGATTTGTGGAGAATTAAAGAATCTATGAGATAGAAAACATCATGAAATTTAAAATGGATAATTTTGATTATATTAAATTGGAAAGATTTTGCACAAACAAAGCCAATGCAACCAAGATTAGAAGGGAAGCAGAAAACCGGGAATTTTTACAGCCAATGTCTCTGATAAAGATCTTATTTCTAAAACAGATAACTAAGTCAAATTTATAAGAATGCACATCATTCACCATTTGATAAATGGTTACAGGATAGTTACAGGCAATTTTCAGTTAAAGAAATTATAGTCATATAAAATGCTGTAAATCATTTAATCGTTTATTTAACTAAATGCCACATGTGACCATGGGCAAGTCACTGAAACTTCATTAGCTTCAGCTTCCTTATTTAAAAAGTTAGTGCCATTAAACTAGATAACTTTTCAAGATGCTTCTAGCTGTCTATCTTTGATACATGATCTGCAATGTGGGCAATAAGGTATGCTCTGTATTACAAAAAAAAAGCGAAATTTTTATAACTAGAAGATGGGAAGCAAAACAGAAAAAGGAACTTTATTGAATTGAGTTTTATATTAAATTATTTTCCTGATCTATATATGAACAATAGAAGGCAGGTATGGTGCATGTCTTTTTATACAATTTTAATTTAAGCAAACTAATAAGAGAGAGGTTAATTGATTCACCCAAACCCACACAGCCATCACTATATTAGTCCAAATATGAATTGTTTACCAATATAGGTCTGAATAATAATTACAAAAATTACCACATGAAATTTTTGTAGGTATATTCGAAGATTTATTTCCCTTGAGATTAGTTTATTTTACCCATTTTAAAAATCATCGTTGCTTTCTACATCTTTGTCACTTAGAATTTTCTTGTCATTCTTTTCTTCCCTAACACATGAGGTAGTGAATTCCCCATCTCTAATGACCGGTTGTCAAGGAATGCAGGATCATATATTCAGAGCTGAAAAGAAGGTCACTTAGTCTAAACCCCTCAGTTTTCTAGAGGAGGAAATTGAGGACCAGAAAGGTTAAATGATTTTCAAAAGGCCACAAAGGTAGCAAGTAGAATAGCCTGCATTTGAATGCATGTCTTCTGGCTCTAAATCTGTCTTTTGTTCCCCTGTAGCGTGATGTAGGGCATCTGTTTTCTAAGTTTAGGTTGGAGTACATGACCTCTGAGATACCATCCAACTCTGAGATAATATGATTTCCTGATACTTGCTTCTATTTTATTTATGATCGCTCTATCTATTTTTAATTTCTCAAGGAGTCACTGATGTAGAGGAGTGATAAATTTGTACAGAACTAATCATCTCTAGTTCTTCTTGGAACCATTAGAATAAATTGTAAGCTTAATCGATGAAACAGAAATTGGGAAAACTGGTTATTAGTCACTAAGGCTGAGTCCTTTCTACCCTGACAAAAAGCACTCAATTATTCTGTCATGCATCTTTATCAGATTCCAGTTGTGTTAATGGTAAAAAGACATATATGTACTTTGGCAAGGTTAGCAATGTTCTCAACCCTTGGATCAAATTTACATTTCCTTTGTGCTGATTTTTACTAGAGACATTGGACATTATTAGAACACATATGATCAGACATCACAAAATTATTATGTATGAAAACACAGAGAATGAAGTTTTATTTCCCTTTTTAAAGATCATTTTATTTATATATTTTGATTTTTTGTTCCTTACATTAGGTTCCTACCTATTTAATTTCCTTTTTTTCTTCTATCCCTGAGATATCTAAAACAAGAAGTTAAAGGAAGGAGGAAAGTTTTTTTTAGCAAAACTAACAAATATGTTAAAATTCTGACATTATATGATTTGTTCCACACTCATAGTCCTATATATGTGAAATCAAGTAGGAAATCAATTATCTTAGAGAATCAATTATCCAGGAAACAAACATTTATTAAGTACTTATTATATACTAGTCACTATGCTAAGAGCTAGGGGACACAAAAGCAAAAATACTCCTTGCCCTCTGGATCCAACATTTCAATGGAGAAGAAACACATCATCAGATACAGACAAGATATACACAGAGATGGAAGGCAATCTGAAAGAAGGCACTAGCAGTTAGGGAATCCAAACTTTTTCTGGCATTAAAATTTGTGTAGTTATATATTTTTTTCATTATGTCAAGCACATTTGCCTTTATTGGGGTGATGATGTCTACACCACCCTCACCTCACCCCTTCTATTGAAGATTAGCTTCATCAGTTGCCATGAAAAAAATCATCCCTGGTGGCCAACTTTTCTTTCCTTATCTCTCTTTGTTTCTCTGCTTCCTTTTCTCTGTCCCTGTATGTCTCTCTGTCTTTGTATCCATCTTCAGTTCTCTCTGATTCCCTCTCTGTCTCTATCTCTTTCTGTCTGTGTCTCTCTGCTATGTTGCTCTTGAATGAATAAATAAATAAATATATCTGTTACCAGCCTGGTGTTTGGTTTTCCAAGTTAATAGGACTACCAGCCAAAGTTTGTTGGATTTTTTTTAAATTCTTGCGACCCCAACCTCCTTTCCCATTACTCAGTGAGGAATCCAAAGCTGACTTTCTGTATACTATAGAATTACTTTTAAATGTTATATTTAAAAATATACTCTATCACACCTCCTTATCTGTTGTTTCCTAGGCAGTAACCTACTATCTTACAATGCTACATGAGCTGTGCCCAAGAGCCAGATTTACTTATAATACACAGATGAATAAGTGCTAGGAGTAGGAGTAGGAGTAAGAGTAGGAGTAGGAGTAGGAGTAGGAGTAGGAGTAGGAGTAGGAGTAGGAGCAGCAGCGGCAGCAGCAACAACAGCAGCAGCAGCAATGGCAGCAGCAGCAGTAGTAGCAGTAGTAATAACAGCTTACCTTTAAATAATCATCTACTTTCTGCCATGTTCTTTTAAGTACTTTACAATTGTTAATCAAATTTGAGCCTCACAACAGACCTGGGGAGTAGGTGTGATAATTACCCCCATTTCAGAGATATAGGAATTGAGGCAAAAAGATATTAAATGCTTTGTCCACAGTCACACAGCTAATAAATATCTGATGATAGATTTTAACCCATGTCTTCTGACTCTAGGTTCAGCTCACTATCCACTGAAACAGCTAGCTAAATGAGCGAAGGAATGAAAAGTACTTACTGTATTCAAAGCACTATGTTAAAGGTTTAGGATATAAATAGAAAAGTAAACCCATTCCTGCTCTAAAAAAGCTTCTGTATGAAGGAAAGAGAAAATATGGAAAGTTCCACCAAGTCAGATGGACAAGTCTCACTGTGCAACAGCAAGGAAGATGCTAATGCTTCCACTTTAATATTTGCACTCCTGAAATCATGTCAGGTTTTGTTGTTTGAACCATATGGGAGTGCCAAGGATTTTAGAAATGACAACTTCCTTTTCTGAGTTTTCAATAATGGTGACTGAAAACACCTATAGGATCAGCTGCCAGACTGCATCTCCACAGAATTTTCTTGCCAAGATGGTAGAGGGCACTGCACTGGAAATATTGCTACATTCGAGGGTCTTAGGTTCAGAGTCCCATGCTGCCTCCATCAGTCTGAAGAGAAATCATGGTCAGAATGGTGGTGGTGATGATTTGACTTGTCTGACTCATGGTACTTCCTGTCTTTCCTTCATAGTGCCCTAATGTTTCAGATAGGCTAGATTATCTGCCCTGTGTATGGCAGGTAGTTAACTCTTGAAGAGGGTGAAGAGGATGTCTTTCTCTACTTGACACTTTCCAAAATGACAGGTTTGAGGGCTGGCCTGGGAGAAATATGTGTGGTCAGGGTTTATTGCCACTTCCAGGGCTCTTATGACTGTCTGTTGCTGGGAGTTGCTCAGAAGTTTTTGATGATGAGAAACATGGGCCATTCTTTTCACAAATGAAATTGATAATAACTGAGGCAATGGAATCTTAGCATATTGACTTGATAGGAAGACTAGCAATTGTCAAAAAGTAAGTGTCCAAGATGTTGCCAGTAGGTACAAGGACATCATTGGGGAGTTTACAGAACTTTCTTGTAGTCAATGAGGAACCAATTATTTTATACAACCTTGAGTCACACAAGTAACATTGGAATTCTCTCTTCTGGTCAGCAAAAGTTTTAAAAGGTTTTTTTTTTGGTTACTTCCAGAACATCCTGGAACATACTATAAACATCTTGGACCATTATATGATTATTACCAAAAAAAATACCACAAGATGTATAGAATATTTTGTGATCAGTGCCTCATTATTCCAGTTTGTTAGAATTGTCTTAACATCTTAATTCCCCATAATCATTGTTCAGAATCAATATTTTGAACCATCTAATTTAGATCTTTAAGAGTTAATTTTGAACATGCTTTGATAAAACATGCAATGCAACCTCTAAGACAAAGCAGGAAAACAATGAGCACTAGGATAACAAGAATCTGATTTGATTATGCTGGCCAATAAACAAAGAAGAAGGAAATAGGGGTTCCATTATAGGGTATAATAAATTATTTTCTTCACAATTTTACTCCTATTGGGCTTTCCTAAGTCCAGCATCCTCATATTAGGGAAAGCCTAGTTATGGAGTCAGAAAAGCTGGTTTAAGGTATTAAAGCATTCTTTAAAATAACATGAATCTATAGAATTACCCTCCTTATTTCCTATCTTGTTTAAAATTTGATTTCAGGAGGGATAGTTGGTCAGATTGTTGATAAATTTATCACAATTTTTCATACACAGAGAGGTTAATTTGAATAAGTCATGTAGAAAAATCTTTTTAAGTAGACTTTATAAGTTCAAGTTAAAGATTAAATTGTGCTTAGAATTCAAGGAAATTTGAAGTAAAATAACATTAATTGACATCAATTATCAATTCATATGAATCATCAATTCAACCCTCAGTCCCAAGTTCCATTTAATCATACATTTGTAGCTTAAGTCCCAGTCATCCCAGGTGATTGTCTATTCCTTTGAAACATCTCCCACTAGATACTCTGTCATAGATCTTGTTCTTAGGACATCTCTGAATAGGTAACTCTTACTAGCAGATCTATTTCTTTGGCAAGACTTAATACTACTTAATGTAATCTTCTAAATTTAATGTAATGTTAATGACAAAAACTTAAGGAAGGGTGAATAATTTCATTTTTTATAATAATCAACACAATTTCATATGCTTATTATTTATCCACTTTTGAAAATTTATCACTATCCCATTAAAAATTTGGAACACCAAAGAGGATTCTGGGCAAATGATGGAGTAGGTCAGAAAATTCCATACTCTCAAGATTTCCCCCCACAAAAGAGTTAAAATAGCACCTTACAGAAAAGTTTGGGTGGAGATAAATAAGAAAAAGGGCATAACCAGGGTCCTCTTGGGACAATTTGAGAAGATCAGAAGAAAAATCCCGTGAAAAATAAACACATTCAGGGTAGATTCTCTTTTAAAAGCAAGTGTCTAGCTTCTTAAACAACAGGTGGCAAGCCCTGTAGTTAGTTGGTTGGAGAGACGGCCTCAGGCCCAGCCAACTGAACTTTTACTCTTGGGATAGGGAGGGGAGTTGGGTGTCTGAGCCCAACTTCTGACAAGAACACCAGACCCATCTGTGGTGCAAAGAGCAGCTGGAGCAATCAAGAAATAGTACATGAGGTGAGTGCAGAAGAGGTGGGGCAGAAAGCCCCCAGGGCACTTAGAGAGGATTAGAGGTTTGGCTTCAGTTTCAGGGTAGAGGGAGGAACTGAATACCTGGGGCAAGAGGCACCATTTCCCATTCCCCAAGTCTAGAGGGGATTAGAAATAATTAAGCAAAAAATACACAGGCAAAAGAGAAAGAATCCAACCATAGTAAACTATTATGGGAATAGAGATGACCAGGTTTCATTTTCAGAAGAAGATACTGAAGTAAAGAAACCCCCAAAGAGTAATGTCAAATGGACACCTGCCCCAAAAGAATTCACAAAAGATTTTTAAAAAGACTTCCAAAACCAAAAGACAGAGATGGAGGAAAAACTAAAAAAGAAAATAAGAATAATCCAAGAAAAACAAGAAGGGTATAAAAGAGAAGTTAACCAATTAGAAAAGGATATCCAGAATATTAAGGAAGATAACCACACCTTAGAAATGAGGATCAGGCAAAGTGAAGC
>CM053595.1:265769987-265788411 GCA_028646575.1 Pseudocheirus occidentalis | reverse complement strand
ATAATAATAATAATTATTATTATTATATCATATAAATATTAACATTTTATCATAGAACTTTAAATGCTAGATTCTTTCAGTTCCTCCCTTGTCACCCACCCCCACTGGAAGAACAAGCAATTCAATACAGGCTGTATATGTGTAATTACATAGGACATCTCCACAGTAGACATAATGTGAGAGACTGATTATATGTCCCTCCATCCTACCCCTCCTCTCCTTGTTCTGTTCTCTACCATGTCCTTGACCCTTTATAGAAGTGTGTGCTTCCAGCAACCCTCCTCCCCACCCAGCCCTCTCCTCCATCATCCCATCTTTCATACCCATCGCCTCTACTCTCCTGTGTGGCAAGATACCCATTTTAGACTTTATGTCATTCCTTCCCTAAGTCAAATTCAAGGAGAGTAAGTTGACCCTTTCCCTTTTGCCTCCCTGTTCTTCCCCTCCATTGTAACAGTTATCCATTGCCTCTTCTATATGGGATGATTAACCCCATTCTGTCTCTCCCCTTCTCCTCTCATTCTAATCCTCTCCCACCTCAGAATTTCATCTTTTAAAGTATCATCGCTTCCTATTCAATTGATCCTGTGCCCTCTATGAACTCATATACAGACATACTCAGGTATGTATTCATACACATATATATCCTCCTATGTAGACATATGTGTAGGTATACATACATACACACACTCACACATATATATACACACACATACACATATACATATATATACTATACCTATATATGTATATGTGTGTATGTGTGTGTATGTGTATATATATATACACACATGCATATATGCCCTATGTTGACATATGCATAGGTATATGTGTGTGTATACATTTGTATTCCCTTCACCTATCCTCATGCTGAGATAACTTTTGTAAGTTACTATTATTGTTTTTCAATATTGGCATGTACATAGTTCAACTATGATAAGTTCCTTATGATTTCTTTCCCATGTTTACCTTCTCATCCTTCTTCTGTTTGAATGTCAAATTTTCTGTTCAGTTCTGTTTTTTTGGTTTTTTAGGGTTTTTTTGTGTTTTTTTTCTGCAAGAATGCTTGAAAGTCCTCCACCTTACTGAATGACCATGTTTTCCCCTGGATAGGTGATTCTTGGTTTTAATCCTAGCTCCCTTGATCTTCAGAATATCATATTCCAGGTCTTCAGTCCCTCAATGTAGAAGTTGCCAGATACTGGGCTATCCTAATTGTGATTCCACAGTATTCAAATTGCTTCCTCTTGGCAGCCTGTAAAATTTTCTCCTTGATTTGGGGACTCCAGAACCTGGCTATAACATTTCGAGGAGTTTTCTTTTGGGGATCTTTTTCAAGAGGTGATTGGTGAATTCTTTCAAATTCTATTTTACCCTCTGATTCCACAATATGAGGGTAATTTTCTTGAGAATTTCTTGAAGGATGCTTTCCAAGTTCTTTTTTTTTATCATGGCTTTCAGGTAGCCCAATAATTTTAAATGATCTCTCCCGCATCTATTGTCCAAGTCAGTAGTTTTTCCAGTAAGATATTTCACATTGCCTTCTATTTATTTTTTTTCATTTGTTTGGATCTGTTTCACAGTAAGTTTTCTTTAAAAGTCATTAACTTCCATTTGTTTCAATTCAATTTTGAAGGAATTATTCTCTTCAGTGAGTTTTTCCATTTTGTGTTTTCCTTTTGGACAATTCCTTCTCCATTTGGACAATTCAGTTTTGAAGACATTCTTCTCCTCATTGGCTGTTTGGTCCTCTTTTGTGATTTGAGTTAGCTTGTACCTTATCAACATTGTAGATAATGCTTGCTGATGATTTTAGATTAATGCTACTCATCATTTTAAGGAAAACTCCATTTATTCCTATAGTTTTTAGTGTTTTTAATAGGAATGGTTGCTGTGTTTTGTAAAAAGCCACCCCCCATGTATTGAGACAATCATATGGATTTCTGTTAGTTTTTCTCTTAGTATAACTAGTTATGCTGATAGGTTTCCTAATAATGAAGGTGCTTTGTATTGCTGGTATACATTTTACTTGTCCATAGTGTATTGTCATGGTGACAAATTTCTGTAAAATTTATTTTTAGCAATATTTTATGTTAAATTTTTGCATAAATACTCAGGGAAATTGGTGTATAATGCTTTTTTGGTTTTGGTTCTTCCTGGTTTAGGTTTCATCATCACATTTGTACCATAAATAGAGTTTAGTAGAACTCCTTCTTTTCCTATTTTTTCCAAATAGTCTATATAGTTTTGGAATAAGTTGCTCATTAAATATTTGGTAGAATTCCTTTGTAAATTCACCTAGGAGAAATTCACCTGGGAGAATCACCTGGGAGATTAATTCTTAAGAAGTTCATTGATAGCTCATTCAATTTCTTTTTTTCTGAAATGGGGCTATTTAAGTAGTTTATTCCCTCTTCTGTTAATCTGGTCAAATTGCATTTTTGCAAATATCCATCTATTTTACAGAGATTGTCAGATTTTTTGGCATACAGTTGGGCAAAATATCTCCTAATTATTGCCTTGATTTCCTTGTTGTTGGTGGTGAATTTACCCTTTTCATTTTTGGTACTGTTAATCTGGTCTCCATCTTTATTTTTTCAAACAAATTAAGTAAAGGTTATCTGTTGTAGTGACTTCTTCATAAAACAAGCTCTCAGTTTTATCTATTACTTCAATAGTTTTCTTACTTTTAACTTTATTAATTTTTCTCTTGGGTATGAGAATTTCTAATTTTATTTCTAATTTTTTATTTCTTCTAGCTTATTTAGTTGCATGTACAGTTCAATGATCTCTTCTTTCTCTATTTTATTCATGTTAGAATTTAAAGATATAAAATTTCTCCTAAGAACTGCTGTGGCTGAATCCCATAAATTTTGCTATGTTGTTTCCTCATTCTCTTTATAGAAGTTATTGATTTTTTCTGTGATTTGTTGTCTGACCTCTCCCCCCCCCATTCTTTAGTATTAAATTATTTAGCTTCCAATTAATTTTTAGTCTATCTTTCCATGGCTCTTTTATTAAATATAATTTTATTGCATCATGAGCTGAAAAGGATTCATATAATATGTATACCTTTCTGCCTTAGATTGTGAGGTTATTATGCCCTAATATATAGTCAATTTTTAGTACAAGCTCTGTACCACTGAGAATAAGGTATATTCCTTTCTATCCCCTTTCTGTTTTCTTCAGAGGACTATTAGACCAAAATTTTCTAACATTCTATTTGCCTCCTTAACTTCTTTCTTGTTTATTTTATGGTTTAATTCATCTAGTTTTGATAGTGGGAGGTTAAGGCCCCCACTAGTATAGTTTTGCTGTCCATTTCTTCCTGTAACTCACTTAACTTCTCTAGGAATTTGGATGTCATTCCAATTGGTGAATATATGTTTAATACTGATATTACTTGAGTGTCTATGGTACCATTTAGCAAGATGTAGTTTCCTTCCTTGTCTCTTTTAATTTGATCTAATTTTGTTTTTGCTTTGCCGAGGATCAGAGATGCTACCCAGATTTTTGTGGATTTTTTTACCTTCAGCTGAGGATTTATAGATTCTACTCCTGCTTTTTAACTTTACTCTGTGTATCACTTTGCTTTAAATGCATTTCTTGTAAACAACATATTGTAGGATTTTATCTTTTAATCCAGTCTGATATCTGCTCCCACTTTATGGGAGAGTTCATTCCATTTACACTCACAGTCATGATTACTTACTGTGTCTATCTCCCCACCCTATTTTCCTCTCTGTTTGTACTTTGCTCTCTCCTTTTGTTATTTTTTTCCCCACCAGGATTTTGCTTCTGACCACCACCTCCCTCAATCTATGCTTTCTTCAATTACCCCTCGCTCCCTTTTCTTTCCCCTTTCCCTACTGCTGCCTTCCCTTCTATTAACTCCCTTCCATTTTATTTCCCTTGTCTCCTCTTACTTCCATATGGGGTAAGACATATTTCTATATCCAGCTAAATATATTTGTGTATGTATATATTTGTATATGTATGTATGTATATATAATATTATATAATTACATACATACACATGCATACATAAATATGCACACACATATGTGTGTATATGTATATATGTTATTCCCTCTTTGAGCCAAATCCAATATGAGTAAGATTTAAACAATGCTCCCTTCTTTCTCTGTACTGTAATATGTCTTTTGTGCCTCCTCATGTGTTTACCCTATTCTACCTCCCCCTTTCCTCTTCTCCCAGTATAATTTTCACCCCCTAATTATTTTTTATTATCACATCAAAGTCACTTTATACCCACACTCTCTGCCTATGTGTACCCCCTGTCTACTGCTTTAATAAAGATACAGTTCTCAAGAGTTACAAGTATTGTCTTCCCATTGTAATGGTAATAGAATTTGAACCCTACAATGAATGGACTTGTTAAAGTGATGAGAGGGGGCTGAACTGGGAGGGGGCTGAACTGGGAGGGGCTGGTGCTATGTTTAAAAGGGTTAGTGGAAGATGATCAAGAGAAGACAGGACATTGCCTGAGCTCTCCTCAGTTTGACTCAGAGGAAACCAAACAAAACAAAACATTAACTCAACCCTTTAAATGGATTCTAGATCAACAGAACCTACAAAAAGATGGAGTAAAACAATTTCCCAGCTAAAGGGAATTTAGGATTTCAGGAAAAGTCTGTCTCACTTGGGTAAAAGGGGAGAGGCCCAAGCTGAAAGAGGCCAGAAGAACTTCTGGGAAAAAAGGGAGAGAGAGAGACAGACAGACAGAGAGAGAGAGACAGAGAGAGACAGAGAGAGACAGAGAGAGAGACAGACAGAGAGACAGAGAGACAGATACAGAGAGAGAGAGAGAGAGAGAGAGAGAGAGAGAGAGAGAGAGAGAGAGAGAGAGAGAGAGAGAGAGAGAGAGAGAGAGAGAGAGAGAGAACTGCCAGCCCAGGACTTTTGAGAACTGCCACCCAGAGCTGCCAAGAATTGAGGAGGCATGACTGTGGTGCTTGTATTTTGTCTGTCTGTCTTGATGTTACTTTGTCAAAGTCCTTTGTTGATAGAGACTCTTGATGTTGGGTCTACGTTGATTTCACAGGCAGAAAGTGAATTAAAGAGGATGCCAGCAATGTGCATAAATATTGTGGTATGTTTGTTAAGCTTTGTCTTCCCAGGAACAGAAATTGCTGAGAACTTGCTGTGGGTCAAGATGAAGACAAGACTTCTCCTTGAGTATTGAATGCTGTGATGATATTGTAACCAGTTGTGACCTAGAGGTGGATGGCCTTTGTGCTTTGTGACTGACCAAATGAATGTACTTTTTTGTGATTCAGTTGAGACTACCCAGGTGTGAAGTACTTTAACTTTTGTTCTTTGCAATTAAATTGTAGACTTAAGACTTTGAGACTGACTAAATGAATGCACTACCCAGGGGTGGAGTACTTTGACTTTTACACTTTTACACTTTGTGAATGATTTAGTTGTCCTGTATTTTGATTTTCTCTTTTCTGTGAATGTTTTGCCTTCATCTGTTACTGAATAAATGGAGAATTACTCTGCTTGTGATCCAAATCTTGGAAGTTCTTTGTGCTTGGTATTACACCCAAGTGAGACAGACTTTTCCTGAAATCCTAAATTCCCTTTAGCTGGGAAATTGTTTTACTCCATCTTTTTGTAGGTTCTGTTGATCTAGAATCCATTTAAAGGGTTGAGTTAATGTTTTGTTTTGTTTTGTTTCCCCTGAGTCAAACTGAGGAGAGCTCAGGCAATGTCCTGTCTTCTCTTGATCATCTTCCACTAACTCTTTTAAAATAAGTTTTCTTTTGATTGGATGTTTTTCACTTTGGTGCTAATTAAAAATGCTGTTTCAGTTCATGTGGTAGATTTTTTTAGGGAGGGGCTTGGGGGGGAAAGGTAAGGAGATTGTCTGTTCTAAATGTGAATATAAAACAGAATATAAACCAGAGGACACAGCCTGCTAAATGTCTAATTATTTTGTTACTTTCCTATCTATGTGTCTTTGCTCCTATCAGACATATGCAACTCACATACCCTTTCCTGAATTGTCCTTTTATCCCTTTCTAGCATGTTTTCTGGGACTATTCTTTACCCAAGAACTGTCCTTCAAGCTTTGCCTCATTTTGCTCACTATTTCACTTTTAACATTTCGGAAGTAAATGTGTGCTATGTAATCTAACACTCTGGGGGTATTTTACTGTGTCATTTTCATGTAAATATATGCATCTCCATTTGAATTCCTTCCTCAAGGACAGCGACACCCCATACCCAATGTGAATTTAATTATTATAGCAGTGACCCTGAAATGGTGATATGGAAGATGCCTAGGGCTGGAGTCATTCTAATCTTTTTTTCGAGGCATGTCTTCAGAACCTTCTTCATTGCAAAATTGGACCTGAGAAAATGATGTGCTCTCAAATCCTACAGAATTAATAACCCTGGTTTGAATGAATGACAAAATAACAGACTTTCAGCTGTGGAAGGGACCTGTAAGGTCATCTGGTCCTATATGTGTCCCAACTGAAATCCTTTTAGCAACATCTCTGAAAAGTCATGCAGTCTTCATGTAATCAGCACCAAAGATGCAGCATGTTTTGTTACAGAATGAAAATGCTTGTAGACTTTATTTCAATATTCCAAAGATTTGTGACATTAGTGAAGTACTTTGTTTAGTGGGACAGAATACAGATTCTCTATAATTTAGGAGATGATTTTAGTGAGTTGCCATGGCCAAAAACATCCATCATCCTCTTGGCAAACTGATGATAAACATTTTCAGACTTAGCTGAACTCCTATCTTAGAAGAACTGTTACCTTCAATTACATTTTATTGTTCCTTATAATGACTGTAATTAACTTCTTTGAAAATTATACTCCCTTTTCCTAGTTTACTCTTTAGTGCCAAGTTGATTTAATAAATTAATCTTTTCATGTAAGGGTCTTCCTTGCCCCTCATATCTGTTCTTATCTTTTTTAAAATAAAATATACTCAGTTTCATTAACTGTCCCTTTTATTTATCTTCTCAGTATCTTCGTATTTACCTTATGGAAGCTGTATGGTTTGGCAACATCCTTCCTAACATATGGAAAACCAAACACAGATATGTTCTCATCAGGGAAGAGAATGGCAGACCTATACCTGCCTTTTTCTACAAATTCAGGCTACAGTCATAGATATTTTTCCAAATGTATTTATTTTTAGCTTTCATCATTCATTTCCACAAGATTTTGAGTTACAATTTTTTCCTTATCTTTCCCCTGCCCCTACCCTAATATAGAGAGCCTACTGAATACTCCTTCCCCCAATCTGCCCTCTCCTATATCCTCCCTCACCCATGCCCCACAGCTTTCTAGTAGTGCAAGATGGATTTCTATACTCTAGTGTCTGTATATCTTACTTCTAAGTTGCATGTAAAAAGCAGTATTTATTAAACCTGGTTTTAAAACTTTTGAGTTCCAGATTGATTCAGTTCTTTCCTAATTACCCATCCCCACATGGAAGATAAGCAATTCAATATGGATTGTACATGTGTGGTTACGCAAAACATGTTCATAGTAGCTATGCTGTAAAAGATTAGATATAATTCCCTCCATTCTATCCCACTCCCCACTTATTCTATTTTCTCCTTTGACCCTGTCCCTTGTGAAAAGTGTTTGCTTCTAACTACTCTCTCCTCCAATCTTCACTCCCTTCTATCATCCCTCCCTCTTATCCTTTTCCCCCTATTTTCCTGTAGGGTAAGATACCCAATTGAGTGTGTATGCTATTCCTTCCTTAAGCCAAATTCAATGAAAATAAGGTTGTCCCATTCCCTTTCACCTTCCTGCACTTCCCCTCCATTGTAACAATTTTCTCTTGCTTCTTTTGAGATATTCCATTCATCCTGTGACCTCTGTCTATATATACATGTACATACATATGCACAGTCTCACATATGTATTTATACACACATACTGCTCCTATACATGCATGTGTGTATGTATACATGCATGCATACATACACACACATATATTCAACTGTCCTCATACTGAGAAACATCTTATGAGTTACAATTCTTGTTTTTCCAGGCAGGAATGTAAACAGTTCAACTTTAATAAGTTCTTTATGATTTCTTTTTCTTGCTTATCTTCTCTTGCTTCTTGAACTTGAAAGTCAAATTTTCTGTTCATCTCAGGTTTTTTCAACAAGAATGATTAAAAATCCTCTATTTCATTGAACAACCATATTTTCCCCTGTAGCATTATGCTCAGTTTTGCTTGGTGGGTGATTCTTGGTTTTAATCCTAGCTTCTTTTATATCTAGAATATCAAATTCCAAACCCCTCAGTCCCTTAATATAGAAGCTGCTAGGTCTTGTGTTGTCCTATTTGTGTTTCCACAGTACTCAAGCTGTTTCTTCTTGACTGCTTGCAGTATTTTCTCCTTGACTTGGAAACTCTAGAATTTAGTTACAATATTGATAGGAATTTTCTTTGGGGGACCTTTTTCAAGAGATGATCAGTGAATGCTTTCAATTTCTATTTTGCCCTATGGTTCTAGAATATCAGGGCAATTTTGCTTGATAATTTCTTGAAAGATGTTGTCTAGTCTCTTTTTTTGATCATTACTTTCAGGTAGTCCAATAATTTTTTAAAGTATCTCTCCTTGCACCCCCCCATTTCAGTGGTTTTTCCAATGAGATATTTCATATTGTCTTCTATTTTTTCATTTATTTGTATCAACATTATAGTATCTTGATTTATCTTAAAGTCATTAACTTCCATTTGCTACAATCTAATTTTAAAAGAATTTTTCTCTTCAATGGGTTTTTGAAATTCGATTTCCATCTGACAAATTTGGCTTTTTAAGGCATTCTTCTCCTCGTTTGCTTTTTGGGCTTCTTTTGCCATTTGTGTTAGTCTATTTTTTAAGGTGTTATTTTCTTCAGTATTTGTTTGGGTCATCTTTAACAGGATGCTGACTCAATTTTAATGATTTTCTTGCATCATTTTCATTTCTCTTCCCAATTTTTCTTCTACTTCTCTTACTTGATTTTCAAAATCCTTTTTGAGCTCCTCCACAGCCTGTAACCAGTTCATATTTTTCTTGCAAGCATTTCATGCAGGATTTCTAACGGTGCTGTCTTCATGCTGTTCCATGCTTTAATCCTTTTTGTCCCCAAAAAAGGATTCTAGGTCTGTTTGTGCTTCCTCTGCTTGCTCATCTTGCCAGTCAATTACCTGAATTTTGAGCTCTTTGCCTTGGTAGAACTTTGCTTCCAGACTGAAGAGAATTATGTCCCAAATCACTGGGGCTTTCACAGCTGCTGGAGCTATTAGGAGGGTACCCTCTCTGCAGCCTCCACAAGCTCTTCCACTCTGGCCACACACCCCAGAACCACCACCCAAGACCACAATCCAGATCCAAGCAGATTAAAACAAACGTGATTGCCTTCTGAACGGTCACTTGGTCCACCTGTGACCTGTAGGCCAGGAGCTCTGAAGGTAGCCACATAGTAGCAGCTACAGCCACTGCACCTCTGCCACTTCTCCCCCCAGAGGGCAGGGGCAGACTGTACTCTTCTCCACCCAGTTCCAACAGAATTCCTAACTGACCTTTTACTTTCTTTTTGCCATATATGGGTTGAGAAGTCTGGAAACCACCACATCTGCTGGTGATTCACTCTCTTGAAGTATACTCTGGCTGCTACTGATCAGGGCCACCCCTGGGGACCAGAACCATGTAGTACATACCAGTCTGTGCTTGGCTCCCAGTCTGATGTGATAGACCTTTCCTTCTGGCTTGGGGGCTACCTTCAAAAAGAGATTTGATTCTCTCTGTCACGTTGTGGGTTCTGTAGCTCTAAAATTTGTTTAGATTCATTTTTTAATATGTATTAGAGGTTGTGGGAGCTGGAGCCACATGGAGGTCCTGTTTTTACTCTTTTATTTTGGCTCTGCCTCCTCAGTCATAGTAAATTTTTAAGTAATATCAAATTTACAATTCACAAATCTCAGGTTTTTCACAGCTTGTTCATATGTATCACTCATATTTTTAAATACTTTTTTTGAAGAAACTAGCTATACAAGTTTAAATATATTTTTAATAAATTTACTTCTGAAAGTAGGAAAGTGACTTGAGTAGAAAAATAAATAATGAACAGAAATGTAGTCTACTACATAAATCTACTTAAAACATCGAGGAAATAACCGTTAAAATTAGTGAATGTTTCCTCAATCTACCAATCAATTCATGATTTCAGTAGAGAAATAGGTACACAACTATTTAGATGTAGATGTGATGTGTCAATATATATTATTAGATTTCAAACCCTATAGATTTTTAACAGGTTATCTATGGATACATTTATACTATAAATCTATTTATGTACTTGTTTGAAAACCCAGAAATGTTCCAAGTATCCAGATCAACAGAAGGAAAAAAAGTAGCATCCTGTTAGCAGCTCACTGGGATCACAAATATATCAAAACAACAGATACAATAACTGGATTAAGCCGTGTAATTTTCTTGTTTCTGATCACTTTTCCTTATCTGAATGTGGATTGATTCTTTCCTCTATACACATTATCCAACTCATTTCCTTATGTAAATATGTAGACAGCTACCATTCAAACTATTTTCTCAAGATGCTTATTGGATCTTAAAGTGCAAAACATTTTCTTTAAGTTGGAGGAACTTGCTAAGTGGTTTAAAATAACACTTTTAAAAATAAATGCCTTGTGTTAACAAGCTCTAGCTATTTGCTTAAGGAACATATTTCTCACTGTATGTTTGGCTGTGGATATGTCGGTTTCACTAGCACAAGTTTTCTTTAAAGTAAGGGGAAAAGAAGCACTGAGATTTCTATCTCTTTAGAGTTTATCAAAACTTTAATGACTGTCATATTTTCATATTCTATTTTCATCCTAGTTTGCTATGTAAGTAATTAGTCAATTTTGTTGCATTCTTTCTCATCCTTTTTCTCATCTTCTGTCCAAATGTTATTTTAACATAGGAACTGCTTCCTTCTCAATAGTTTGATCCACTGTGAAAATTCCAATAATGATGGATTACCCAATAACCATGTTGCACATGAAACTGTTAGTAAAATAGTCTTCATCTTATTGAAGGCTGCTTTGTCCACATTCTAAAATGTTTGTTGAAAGTTTGGCTGTCTGCAGTATATAGATATATACACAGACACATAGATACATAGACATATATAAAATAAATATACACACAGATCTATATATATATATACCCATATACATATACTTGCATATATATGTGTATGTACACACACAAACACATACACGTACACATCCTTTAAAAATAATATCTTATGACTTCCATGCCTTAAACTGACTTCCCTTCCACATGATCCAGTTCCAGGCCCAGATATTGAGTTCTATTCTGTCTGTCTTGTTTTTGCAAATCTTGGCCTCTGGAGGAGCACTGGATAGAATATTAGTTGATAGGTGAGACCATTAGTGCCTGTTGAGAATGCAGGAAATATGTAACGACTAGTGTAGGGTATTTGACAAATGAATAAAATTAATGAATCACCTACCCCACTTAAAGTAACTGTGGTAAATACCTCTTTGGAATTAATCAATCAACCAATCAAGGGAATTAGACCAAGTAGAAGATGGCTGTGATGAATTTGGAAGGAATGACAGCCATCACGTGAAATGGAGTTATGTTGCATAGATTTAGTGCAATTGATTGAAGTGACTCTATCATGCACTATTCATCTTGTATTAAATATATTTTTAAAATATATTTTAAACCTCACATTCCAGTGACAATCCAGGGAAGAGAAACTACAGCTATGCCATGTATAGGGAATTACTTGGTGGCAGAGTAGGAGGGGGAGCAATAGAAAAGTCTTTTTTTCCTCCTCCCCCCCTTGCTACCAACATGTGTATGACCTTGTGAACTTTAAGAAGCAGAAAAGCTGTATTTCTTACAGGTATTCTATCACTATTTTTTGAGACAGCAGCAACTGAGGGCACTGTTTGGAATGGGAACTTAGGACAAAGTTGACCTACCATTTAAAGGCAAATTCAGGACTGTACAAGGACCTCAGGAGAGGGTTCCAAGATGCCCAAGATAAAATTCATGAGTGTCTCATGAAGAGGAGAAAAATATTTCTAGCCAGAGGCCTTAAAGGAAACGTTACCCTATTAGTCAAATTAAGTGTTTCATTCTCCTCTGTACTCTTTATGTATTTAGGGGTGTAGGTATGCCTGATTTGGAGTAGGAAGATGTATTAATTATTCTTACTTGATCATTGGTAAAGACTCATTTCTTAAAACTGATCTTGTCTAGATGACTAATCAATATTAACTTATAATACACAGGGGTCATGCTGGTGGGGGCTTGTGAAGTATGACATTAGAAAACTGCCCTCAGATTCTCAAGGTTTATTTCAGGAACCCCAAAGAGACACTTAGTAGCCACCTTCTGGGTAACCAAATTGTTATTGTAAATGACAATTGGGATCATAGTTCAAGAGTCTGAACTACAAATAAATACAGGGTTTTTTTTTCTTGTGAATTTGGAGTTTTCTAAAATTCTTTCCTTTAATGTTTCATTTTGTTACAGTTTTATTCAATTTGCAATGAATATAAAATTTTTATTTTTTTCACTATTGGTTTTCTTTCAACTCTTCAGTAGTTCTTATGTTTAAAACAATAACAGTAATTTTACACACACACACACACAGAAACATACACACACACATATATTTATATACAGATAGATAGAATTTAAGTTTCAGTATTTTAAAAGTTACAAAGAATTTATAACACCAAAGTATAATTTTGCTCTTCATTTTTAAGTATTATAATACATTAAAACTTTTCTGTTAGAGTGTGTGTATGGATTACATTCTCACAAGAAAGAGTTTATGTACCTTCTATCACCATCAAGTTTTGTCATCCAAAACAGAAATTGAATGATCATTCATGGAAAAGTTGAATTCTGAGAATTTATTAATTCTGTAAAAATTCTTTTTGACTTTTAAATTTTGATTTTTTTTCCTTCCCTTTCTCAGACATATGATTTAGGGGAAAAAAATCATCCAATCTTTCATTTGGATGGAATCTTGGGTAAATGATCATTTGCATGTAATGAAATCATTGCCATACTCATGTTAAAGTAGCCTCAAAAATATAAAACCAAAACTGTTCTTTTCCAGATATTTGTTGGTTGACTCAATAAGACAACTGAATGGGTGTGCTCCTTCAAACATCTCAGCATTGCACCTGCTCTTTACAATCAGAAAACTTCTTTCTGCATGGTGAGCTTCAAGCACACCTCTACAGCAACCAAAAGGTGTATCAGAGTAAGAAAGTGATTTATGCATGTGTATAATTTGTGGTATAGAGGTTAGAATGTTGTCTCTAGAGACAGAGCACATGGGTTTAGATTCCATCTCAGATGGATGGTTTTTTCCTATACGATATTGGGCAAGTTATTCAATATCTTTTGATGACTGTTTCCCCAATCTGTATAATAAAATAATCAGAGAAATGATCTCTGAAATCCCTTCCAGCTCAACATCTTCAATCTTATCTATATGCAATTTTTTTATTTTGTCCCACAGAGAGAAATGTTCCCACCCTTCAAAAAAGGAAAATAATAAAGCTCCATCTGATTTTGAAGGGAAAAAAATAACAACATATCAAATGTTTAATGTTTTCAGCCATATTCCATTGAGTCCCAGATTTGAAAAACATTTACAATATCCTTCGATCCAACCTCTAAACTAAAACAGCAATAAGTTCTCTAATATTTCTGACAAGGAGTCACTAGTTCTACACTTAAAGATCTCTAGTGATGAGGTCCTTACTTCTTTTCATAATAACTCATTTTTATTTTTGCAGAATTCTAATTATTTTAGTTGAAACTTCCTTATCAGCCACTTCCAACAACTGCTCTCTGACCACTGGTGTCAATTTAAAAAGTTCTCAACCCTCTAAATGGCAGTTAGATCCTACTGTGGCTAGGAGTGTTGGAATTGGAAGCAGAAAGACCTGAATTTAAATTGTATCTCAGACACTTACTAGCTGTTTGACCCTGGGCTAGTCAGTTAACATCCCCAGCCTCAGTTTCCTCATTTGTAAAAATGATCATAATAATAGTACATACCTTATAGAATTGTTGCGAGGTTCAAATGAAATTAATATATAGTTCTTTACAGACTTTAACACTCCTTATAAAAGTCAGCTATTATTAGATATTCTACATGGAAGTACTTACACAAAGACACCAAGCAAGTATTCTCTTCTTCAGACTAACCCTCCCCATTTCTTTCAATTACTCTTTCTATGATATGGTTTCCAATAACCCAAATATCTTGGCTGTCATATTCTGTGGGGTGTTCCACATTGACAATGCCTTCCTGAAACATGATGCAAAGAACTGAACCAAATAAGCCAGATGTGGCCTGAATGGAGAAAAGGACAGTTGAGTAAATTTTTAACTAGTTCTGTACATCATCTTTTCATCAATGCGTACTAAAATCTCATTAGCTTGTTTGGCCACAGTCTTCACAATAAAGGTACAAATTCAGCTTGTATCCCAATTCTGCAAACATTTGAACTTAAAATTATATCAGCAGAAAAAAGAGCATCAGAATATTGGTGGAAAGTAACTCACAAGACACCTCATACCACAGGACATCAGGGTAACCAAAATGTGAATGTTATTGATTTTTCCAAGATCTTTGGACATGGTAGTCGCGGGTAAGCTGTCAATGACTGTCGGAGGATTTTGGCAATCGACATTTTGAAAAAAGGTACAAAAAGAGACCCAATGACACTGAAGACAAGAGAAAAGTGAGAAACAATATCTGACCATAAAATTCCCTGCTTCCTCAACCCACTTGACCCTTTTGTCATTGGCAGGAAGTATGAAGTTCAATGACACATTCTTGAATTAAATTAACTTTGATCTAGTTAACCTTTATTCTTCTATATCTATGGGCACCACATTGTGATAGTTCTCAAAGCTCTGAAGAGAGAAAATAGCACAATTCTGACCTCTTAAGAATTTGTAATTTATCAAGGCAGATAAGATCTAAGGTTGGCATACATGCATGTATGCATATGTATGTGTGTAATACCACTTTTATACATATATACAAGCATATATACAGATGAATATATACATACAATTATGTGTATACATAAATATATATTATAAAGGTTTTATGATATATAAAAAGTTGATGGGTTTCATTTACACAACTTAATGTGTTATAAGAAAATAATATGATAGGATAAAGGAGAATTCCTGACAGCGTGCTCTAAAGCATAGGAAGAAGTCATCATTTTTAGCTCAGGGTTGGCAAGATCAGGAAAGGCTTAACCAAGCATATGACATCTGAGTTAGGTCTTGATAGAGGAAAAGGATTGTGAAAGGCAGAGATAAGGAAGGGCATTGCATTCCAGGAAAGATGGATGATGTCTACAGATAGAGTGAGGTAGAAGAGAACACATTAAGATTAAGGATTTTCTAAGAGCCCAGTTTCCTAAAAAAAAAAAAAAAAAAAAAGAAATATGTGAAGCATCTAATGAAATGAAGTTATAAAGGCAAAGCTGAGACCATATTACTCAAATCCTTGATTTCTAGGCTAAACAACCACTCATGTGTCTTCATGAAAGACTAAAAGAGAAGGGGCTGCCACAGTGCAATGCTTAGGAGACACTCCCACCTTCTTACACATACATACACACGCACAATGTCTCTCTGACTCTCTCTGTCTCTCTGTCTCTCTTTCTGTCTCTCTCTCTCTGTCCCTGTCTCTCTCTGTCTCTCTCTGTTTCTGTCTCTGTCTCTCTGTCTCGCTCTGTCTCTCTCTGTCTCTCTGTCTCTCTGTGTGTGTGTGTCTCTCTCTCTCACACATACACACATTTCACACACTTTCTCCATGTGATCATATGATCATAGAGTAGGGATTCTCTCCTTGATGTCCATATATCTTTTCCACATTAGTCATGCTGTGAAAAAGTAATAGAATAATAGGTAAATATCACAAAAAGCAAAAATTTGATCTGCATTCCTACTTTATAGTTCTTACTCTGAATGTGGATAGCATCATCATGGGCCATTGGAATTGTGGTAACTCAGAGTTGTTTTAATTTGCATTTCTCTAAACAATAGTAATTTAGAGGTTTCTTAACACGAATATAGATAAATTTAATTTGTTCATCTGAAAGCCACCTATTCATATCCTTTGATCATATATCAATTGGGGAATGATTTGAGAAACTAGGCCTTTTCTCAGAAACACTAGATGTAAAAAAAAAATCTTTCCCATTTCTCTGTTTTCCTTCTAATATTGATTGCATTGATTTTATTTTTTTAAACTTAGTGTAATCAAAATTAGCCATTTTGCATTTCATAATGTTCTCTATATCTTGTTTGGTTATAAATTTTCTTTTCTATTGATCTGAAAGTTAAACCATTGCTTGTTCCCAATTTGCTTTTGTATCACCCTTTATGTAGAAATCATGTGCCCATTTTAACCTTGTTCTGTATACGGTGTTAGACACTGGACTGTGCCTAGTTTCTGCAATACTATCTTCCAGTTTTCCCAGATTTTTTTTTGTCAAAAAGCATATTTTTATCTCAGAAGCTGGAGGCGCTGAGTTCATCAAACAGTACACTGCAATAGTCATTGACTACTGGGTCTTGTGTATGCAATCTGTTCCACTGATCTACTACTCTTTTTCTTAGCCAGTATCAAATATTATTGATTGCTTCTCCATAATATGCTTTTAGATCTGCTATGACCAGGGCAGCTTCCTTTGCATTTTTTTCATTAATTCCTTTGACACTGGTGACCTTTTTTTTCTTTCAGAAGACTTGTTATTATTTTTACTAGCTGTATAAAAAATTTTTTTGGTACTTAATTAGTATGGCTCTGAAAAAGTAAATTAATTTAAAAAGAAATATAATTTTTATTATACCAGTTAGGCCTTTCCATGAACAATTGAAATTTTTTCCAATTGTTTAGATCTAACTTTATTAGCATGAAAAGTGTTTGGCACCTGTGTTAATATAGTTCCTGGATTTGTCTTAGTATGGAGGCTCCCCCCAAAATTTGTATTTTCTACAGTTATTTTCAATGGAATTTCTCTTTCTAACTCTTGCTGATTAGCCTTGTTGATAGTATATAGGGATGCTAATGATAAGTGTTTGATGCCAGATTTGAACTCAGGTCCTCCTGACTCCAGTGCCAGTGCTCTATTCATTGTACCACATAGCTGACCTCCAGTGAATTCTTTCAATGGTCATTTTACTCTTTGGTTCCAGAAATTCAAAGCTATGTTTGATCATTTCTGGAAAGATGCTGTCTAGGCTCTTTTTTTTTGATAAACTGTGATTTTCTAGTACTCCATTGATTCTTAAACAATGTCACCTGGATCTGTTTTCAGGGTCAACTGTTTTCCAAATAAGATTTTTTTTTCTTTCTTGTGATATTTTAAGTGATTTTTTAAATGTTTCATAGAGTCATTAGCTTCTATTTGTCTAATCCTAAGTTTTAAGAAATTATTTTCTTCATTGAGTTTTTGTACCTCCTTTTCCATTGGGCCAAACCTACTTTTAAAGGAATTGATTTATTCAATGAATTTTTTTGCCCATTTGGCCAATTATATTTTGTAAGGAGTTGTTTTGTTTAGTCAATTTTTATGCTTCATTTTCCAAGATGTTTACTTTTTTGTAATTCTATTTTTTCTATCTCTCTGAATTGATTTTAAAATCCTTTTTGAGCTCTTCGAAGAGGATATTTCAGATATGAGACCAATTCACATTCCCCTTGGAGGCTATGAAGGCATTTTGACATTGTTATCCTGAGTTTGTGTTTTGATTTTCCCTGTTGCCATTGTAGATTTCTATGGCTCTTTTTTTTTCTTTTTCTTATTTTCTTTTATTAAATTTACCTCTACTCCTGGAATAAAAGGCATACCATCCCAAGTTTCTTGCACTGGGGGCCAGGGGTCTGCTCTGGATTTCTGTACTATGACCTCTATGGCCGGCAGCTTGCCAACTGTTCCAGAGTGGCACATCCTAGTCATTTCTATTGTACCCTGTGTTCCAAGGCTGGAAGTTTGCCTGCTATGCTGGTGCTGGACTCCTTACAGTTGGCTTTCTATGCCCTGGTCTGTTGAGACTGGATCAAGGGGCCTTATTGATGATCAGTTCTATGGCTAAAAGCCTTACATCAATTTGCCTGGACATCATCTGCACTAGTCTGTGTTCCCCTTGTATGCAAGTAGGACAAACTTTGCCTGAAGTTCATCTAAGTTATCTCAGGTGGTAAAATTGTTTAGTTCTATATTTTTGTGGATTCTATAACTCCACAATTCTTTTAGAGGCTTGTTTTAACATTATTTCTAAGAGAAACAAGAGAAAGCTCAGGTGTTTGATTTCTCTGTGTCATGGCTC
>CM053595.1:265743915-265769487 GCA_028646575.1 Pseudocheirus occidentalis | reverse complement strand
ACCCTCCCTTTAACTTATTTTTAATGTACTTTCCATTTACTTAATTATTTGCTTTATCTAGGGGGCACAGAAGCATATACTTGGTGCAGTGGATAGAATGTCAGGTCTGGAGTTCAGGAAGACTCAGTTTCCTGAGTTCAAATCTAGTCTCATGCACTCACTCTGGTATGTGACCTTGGAAGAGTCATTTAACCCTACTTGACTCAGTTTCCTCATCTTTAAAGTGGGCTAGAGAAGGAGATAGCAAACCACTTCAGTATCTTTGCCAAGGAAATTCCAAATTGCGTCATGAAGAATCAGACAGAACTGAACAACCACAATTTATTTGCCTCTGGTAATCCCTTAGTATCATGTAAGCTCCTTGAGGGCAAGGACTACTGACAATGCTTTGTGTAGAGCAAACACTTCATATTTTTAGTTTAATTTTATTTAATGACATCTAGCACACCTGCATTCAGGACTCTACTTCGATATTTCCAAAAGCCTGTGATGATCCCATAGGGCTATATTACCAAAAGCTTCAGTCACCAGTATTGAGAAGTGGTACATTTTAGAGGGGAAAAAAGGATTGCAGGACCAGGTGGGAACTCAGCTGCCTGAACAGTTTTCTAGGGAAGTTTACACCTGGAGTACCATATGTCTCCATGCTGCTGATAATTGATGGTGCTTAAAAATGAATGTACACATAGACCTAGAACTGCAATCATCTGAAGAGTTACAGGATGTGCAGAGGTTTTTATAATAATTAGTAAGTGAATAACAAGAACAGAGTCAACTCTTTATAATTATGTCTCAAGTGTTGTGCATATTTAACATTTGAAATAATTAATAATAATTACTATAACTAACATTTCTATAGAAGTTTATGTTTGATGAAGCATTTTTCTCATGGTCACTCTGAAGTTGATAGCCAAGTATTATTCCCACCTTAAGACACTAAGAAAGTCTCAGAGACAGTAAGTGAATTGCCTAGGGAGTGGGAGAAGCATAGGATTGGTGTTACAGTTCTTTTTGAAAGAACATTCAAAATATAAGTTTAAAAAGAAAGTTGATATAATAAAAAAGAGAATTAATGTTTAAATTTTATTAAATATGTAAGTACACACAAATACATATTCTTCATATATACAAAACCTATACGATAGTCATACATGCTCATGACACTGCGTTCCATAGTGGTTAGGACACAAAAACTGGAATCAAAATATTTACATTCAGGACCTAGCTTTGCCACTCATAAAGATGATCTTGAACAGTCTCCTCAACCTTACCAAGACTTTATTTCCTCATCTATAAAGTGTAAGAAGCAACATGTAAACTGTTTCCCCTAAAAAAGACTTATGAAGATGTAATATGGTATTTCATGTCATCACATACCCACTAAGCTACTATTCTTTGTAGTGCTAGGAAAGAGAACAGTTGGAATAAGCTCTATGAACACATAGAGGCTAGTAAGTGGAAATGATGATGATGAGAATGGTGATGTTGATGATTGACAACCAGCATTTATGTGTTGTTTACTATGTATCAGGCTCTGTTTTAAATAGTTTATAATTATTATGTCATTTGAGTCTCACAACAGTGTGAGGTAGGTGTTATTATTGTCCTAATTTTACAGATGAGGAACCTGAGTCAAATAGAAGTTAAGCGACTCACCCAGGGCAACATAGTCATACTTGAGTTCAGGTCTTCCTGACTCCAGGTCTAGAGCTCCATTTGCTGTACTACCTACCTGCCTACTTAACTAACTAATATCAAGAATAGCAATTTACATTTTTACAGAACTTCGAGGTTTGCAGAATGCTTTATATAATTATCTCATGTGATAGTAGTTAGGTGGTACCTAACAGTAGTTAGGTGCTATTAACCTTCTCATTTTATAGATAAGAGAACTAAAGGTCAGGGAGAGGTTAAGTGATGTACTTGGGGTCACATGGATAATAAGCATCTGAGCTATCTAGAGGTCACCCAGTCCTACTTTTCAGGGAGAGAGGAACATGCATTGTGTATATGTTGTGTATATTTTCGTATTCATAGGGTCATTGATTTTCTAGAAGAGGCCTCAGAGATGATCTAGTCCAACCCTTTCTTATTAGTCTTGAGGGGAATAAGGGATGCCCAGGGATGTTAAAGGGCTTGCCCATGATGGCACATAGAATTAGATCACTCACTCCAAGTCCAGTTCTGCTCCACTCTACTTTTCATAGAAATCACAAACAAAGGGTTCAGTGGGACCCTGGCTTCTAAGCTGAGAGAAGGGATCAGGGAAAGTTTCACAAAGGAATTTGATTTTAATTCAGAGTTCAAATATTGGGAAGAAATATAATTGACCAAGAAGATAATACATGCAAAATAAAACATGAAAGTTATCATCATCCTTATAAATTCTTTTCAAATAAGCAAAACAAAACTGATGAATGACATTATACAAATAGCTAACATTTGTAAGATGGTTTAAGTTTTGAAAGCACATAACAATTACATTTTGTCCTCACAATAGCCTTGGGGGTAGGGGAGGTGCTATTACCATCCCCATTTGACAGATGAGCAAATAGAGGCAAGCAAAAGTTGAGTAATTTGACCAGGGTCACATAGTTATCCATTGTGTCACCTAGATACCCGTAATATATTTTATAGGAACATTTCTAAGAAAACAAACAACAACAACAAAACAAACAAACAAAAAACACCACATACCATTTTGTACTGAGTTAAATTGATTTTGCATAATGTTTGAACAATAATTGTTCTGCCAAGATCCATTTCATCTTTATCAGGGCATATTTTCACCCTGTAGAGATGATGCAACCAAAGAGAAAAATCATAGACAGCAAGGTCTTTCCTCAAGGCTTTCCTGCTTCCTCAGAGGACACAGAAATATAAATTATAATGTGTTCATGCAACCAATTCAAAGATAATGCCTCTAAAAACAATCAAAACCAAACTTTGTACCAAATGTAGTTCATCTTTGTGCTCTTTAATCATGAATAAGTAATGGTGTTATTCACATCTCTTCACTATGCTAAATGGGATTGATTATTGAAGTGCTCATGTTACCAGATAAACTGAATATGCATTCAATTTTTAAAAAGCCTTTATGAGCATAGAGTATTGGGCTTAAGATGTTACTACATTAAGATCAGGAAATTCAGAATTAAAACTCCCACAGGAGCCCTATGTCTGTTTACTGGTGTATATCGGCAGCTAAGTTTATATGGTCATACTCCTATCTAGCAACAAATGATGATATTATTTTTAGTTAATAATGATATTCTTATCCAACAGAAAGGATACAATGGAACTCTTTTCTCCTTTCCATTTTCCCTACAAAAGGATACTCATAGTTAAACTAAATGGAAAAATATGTCAGTGATTAAAAACAAATGACTTCAGTTACAGGATAAACTACAACACCTGATTATCACTTTCCAGTGTTTTTAATGTATCCTCCAGAAAACAGAAATATTGGACTGCATGAATGTATACATATCCATACTATATACATATATACATTCATTTACATATACATAGATATATACAAAGGCATCTATATAGTAGCCATGTGTATACATGTATGTGAATATAACATTTACACGTTGGCATAACTACATAATTATAGTTAATATATTTACAGATACAATATGTCTATTATATATTTACACATAAATATATTTAGTATGTAATCATATAGATGACATAGAGACAGGATAATGGATGATTTATCATCTAATGAAAATGGAATAATTTTTATAGACGTTCTCTATTAGAAATGCAATCAACTTGGCGGCCAGTTTCTAAGATAAATATAGTTATGTCATTTCCCTTTTCTGAACCTCAGTTTTCTCATCTACAAATGGGAGTAATAATCCTCATACTAATAGACATTATAGTTGTCTTAATCACTCTGAACTACTTTCCAGAACTAGGGACATTATAGTACTCCTCAGGGCTCTAAGGGTGGCCCTGAGGTGTTAGAAGTAGTCTTTTCTATAATGCCCATGTATTGATGTTTTCCACCCACTGATAACTACCAGTGCCTAAGATTTCTATTCCATGTACCTAATTAGTGGCAATCAGCCTTTAAAAAGGGATGTTTATTTTGAAGATATCACAAGAACAGAAGCACAAATATTTTCCATGTCTTCCCTTTAAAGCCTGAAGAAGCAGGCATTTCACTTTTATTTTTACTTTTGTCTCTGGGGAAAATGGGGTTGGGCTTATCACATTTTATTCTTAGCACCGGTCCAAACAAACTCATATCTAAGTGGGACCTAGTCTTTGGATGAGTTTGTGTTCCAGCTATTGATCAGTTAGATCCTGAAGACTACTCCTCATGGCCTTAACCCTGTACTGGTTGACCCGCATACTGTCATATATGCTATTTCTGTAGTTCCTCATGATTCACTCTCCTGGGCTTTTGAAGCTCAGGCAGTCCCAGGCATCAGCAATCTCCTTCACCTGAAACAGTAAAGAATGAGCCCCAGTAGGCAATATAAAGAGGACTGTATTCACAGACCATTTGATAGCCTGAGATGGGGAAGGCTTGAAATCTCTCACCTTACATCATCTCTAATATGAACAGTAACTAGGCAGAGAAGGGACACACCCTGAGTGACTATTCCCTTTTTAATGAATCCATAGTCAATAAAAAAGTTCAACTTTGCTAAGAAGTTAGTGGAATGGGAAGATTTACAGAACATTTTTTTATACTCCCAAGTTTATGTGGAAAGTATTATCAGCTTTATACTGTGTATATTCTCATAAAGAATTGGCCCTTTTCTTGGTACTCAGGTTTATTAGTAAAAGTCAAAGGATGTAATGTATGTAAAGTATGTTGCAAATTTGAAAGGCTTTTGAAAATTCTAGCTATTATTATTTCAAGAGGATATTGGTAATATTCCTGATGACAACAAATCTCTCTAATTTGGAATTAGCAGAAGAAATTTTGAAAAATAATTTTTGGGTTGTTTACCTAATTAAAATATCTCAATATTTGCCAAAATTCTACAGGAAATTAAATACACTTAGAGAGATAACAGTAAGAATCTGTCCCCAAGTGGTTGAGTTATAACAATAACTCCATCTCCATTAAGGAACCTACTTGTTCTGCACTCACGTACACAGTAACTCATGGGATCAGTCCTGAGGAAGCCTGGCCTCTAATAAGAGCATTAATCTCTTCTAACACACTTCCAATTTTCATATTTTCTATCCTAATTTTCTTGGGGAAGTTAGTTAAAACTTAAGTTTTAGTTCATGTTTAGGCTGTCTCTAAAAGTAGAGTTAAAATGTACTGAATGTACAATTTGAAAGAGGTAAGGGAAAATTATTTATTTCCAATATTAAAATAAATGCTAAACACAGCTATGTCAAGGGTATGTTGAAAAAAGCCCAAGAATAGGACTTAATAAAATATCTCATAATTATGGCTATGCTCTCTATAGAAGTTAATTATGAAACCTCATCAAAACATAAAACAGTACATGGGGTACCTTAATGGGCATCGTAATATTTTAACTCGATTCCTCAGTATTCATGACTTCTGTCTACCCAGGCCAAGGCTTGAACTCCTCCTATTGTTAGTGATCATCTCTTGTGGAGGAAATTCCCTTACTGATAATAATTTCCATCCTATGGACACAGTACCCCCAGAACTTTCAAACTGACAAGAGCATCTCCAAACCTAGATATGTCTCTCTGGAAATTGGTATTCAAACACCTAGAATTCTATAAAGAAACAGAAAGAAGAGGGAGCTACAGAATCAGGTTTAAGCTCATCTAGTTAATCATATTCCCTCCTCTTCCTTCAGATGGAAAAGCCCCAATACTATCATACTCAGCATGAGAAATGGAATACTTACATGATGGCATTTAGAGAGCTGGATTGAGGGGATGTAATCACTCCTTTTTAAACTTTCGTTCAGTCACTTGTTATTCTGAATTGGTGGAAAAATCTTCCAAGATCAGCCCTGAGATATCATGGCCATTGCAACGCAGCCCAGAACAATGTCATCCTGAAATAGTGAATTGGAGCACAGAGACAACCAGAAGCAAGCAGGAAAGCAGCAGGTTTGCTCTAAATAAATCAATTACAATGATAAAGGAATGTAGCATTAAATATTGACTTCATGAATGAGTTCATTAAAAACAAAACTGACTAAGCACTTAAATATGTTCTTATTATAGAAGTTAATACAATGTTGAGAAAATTTATGGTCTTTAATGTTTATGGCACTCCAAGTCTAACAGGTAGATGAGATACAATTTGAATAAATCTGATACCCAATAATACACAATTAGTATATTTTTAAAAATCTATAAAGGGAGGTGTAGGAAAATAGCTGATTATTTACTGAGAGGATCAGAGAAGTCTTCATTAAGGAGATGAGGGCTGATTGAGAAAACTAGAACCTCAGTAACACAGTTTTTTTGGGAGGTTGGTAAATTATTTTTCTTATTTTTATTTAATTGATTTATTACTGATTTATTTACTTTTAGTTTACAGGATTCAGTTCCAGAATCCATTGAGTTTCATATTTTCTCTCTCCCTCTCCCCCCTGCCACCAATGGCAGCATGCAATCAAGTTTAGGATCTCCAAATACTTTCACACTGGACATTAGCCTGGTTGTATAGGATTGTAACCAATGGAGTGAACAATGGGGAAGAAGAAACAAAACCAAATGTGGAAAAGAACCATAGCATGGAGATTGCTTCAGTCCCCATTTAAACTTTGTTCTTTCTAGATCTTTCTCTGAATGTGAATATCTCCTTCCATGCTGATACTTATAGAGTTCTCTTATAACTGTGCATTGTTGAGAAGAGTCCCGTTTATCAAGGTTGGTTGTCACACATACAATGTGTCTGTGATTGTGTACAAATGTTTCCTGTTTCTGCTCTTCTGACTTAGCATCAGTTTGTATAAGGCTCTCCAGGTAAATATGAAGTCCATCTCCTCCCCATTTCTTATAGCACAATAGTATTTCATTACATTCATGTACCACAACTTGTTTAGCCATTCCTGGCATCCCCTTAATTTCCAGTTTTTTGCTATCACAAAGAGAGCAGCAATAAACATTTTTGTACATATGAGTCTTCCTCCCACTTCTATGATCTCTTTGGGATAAAACCCCAGAAGTGGCATTACTGGGTCAAAGGGTATGCAATTATTTATAGCACTTTGGGCATAGTTCCAGATTGCTGTCCAGAATGGTTTTATCAGTTAACAGCTCCACCAACAATGCATTAGTGTTCCAATTTTTCCAGTCCTCTCCAGCATTTGTCATTTTCCTTTGGAACAGTTTCCAAGGAATTTGGGAAGAGGTCAAGAAAGTAGGTTTCTTATAGCTACAAATATGGGAAAAGGATAATGCAGTAAGATTCCACAGACTTCAAAAAAGGAAAGGTTACTAAGGGAAGGAAGGTGGAAATACAATGTCCTAAGCAACGGATTCAACTCAGAAACTGCTTTGGCTATTTTATTTTTGTCACCCGATACTTTTAATTCTCAATTCTCCTGATGAAATCCATCCTGGGTTGCCAGCATTTCCTCTTCCACATTGAAAGAAGGTACTAGATACCTTGGATTGTAGAGATCACCAAACAAAACTCCTTTCCCAAAAAGCAACCAAAAAAGGAAGCAATAAACATTATGAAGTCTCTTCTACAGGTCTATAGAAAAGAAATCACAGGCCCAATCCCTTTACTATTCTACTATTTGCCAAGTGGTAGTGATATGAAGAAAAAAAGTGAGACAGAACTTTTCTCAAGGAGATGACATTCTAATGGGGGCAGTAAACATACATATTTAAGTCTGAATAATATAACCCAAATGAATGCAAGGTAGTCTTGGGAAGGAGTGAATTGGAAACTTGGGTTATATGTACAAAAGAGAAGAGCTAGAGGTTAACAAAAGACTTAATGAAGAAGGTGGTGATTAAGCTGAATCTTGAAAGGAGAGAAGAAAGAAAAGAAGGAAGGAAGGAAGGAAAGAAGGAAGGAAGGAAGGAAGGAAGGAAGGAAGGAAGGAAGGAAGGAAGGAAGGAAGGAAGGAAGGAAGGAAGAAAGAAAGGAAGAAAGAAAGAAAGAAAGAAAGAAAGAAAGAAAGAAAGAAAGAAAGAAAGAAAGAAAGAAAGAAAGGAAGGAAGGAAGGAAGGAAGGAAGGGAGGGAGGGAGAATAGAAGGAAGGAAATAAGCATTTTTAAGTATCTACTATGTGCCAAATTCTACACCAAGTGCTTTACAAAATACAGTCTTATCAGATCATGAAAACTACCTTGGAGGATAAATAATATTGTTATATATATTTTATAGAGGAAGAAACCTAGGCAAATAGAAGTTAGGCAATTTTCCAGAATCATACACCTAGTGTCTGGAGGAGATTTGAACTCATTTTCTGACTTTAGGCCCAGTGCTCTATGCATTGACTACCTAGTTGCCTCCAGAAAGGCTCATAGAGGGAGACAGAGTTAATTCTAGATCACACCATGAATTCAAATAACCAACCGTGAGTGAATATCATGAAAAATAAAGTGAATTTTTCCTAAGATTGCCTGAGTTCATAGGGTCATATACCTACCATTGGAAAAAACTTCAGAGGCCATCTGTCTAATCCCTTTATTTTATAAATGAGAAAACTAGAGGCCTAGGGAGGCAAATTGAATTGTCAGAGCTTCAAAAAGTAGCGAATATAAAAGGTTGAATTTAAACTGAGGGCTTCTTACTTTAGAACATTTGCTCTTTCCATGTCATCAAATCCTGACCTTGCTACTTACTAACTGCATGACAGTGGGGAGTTTGATGTAATTCTCTGAATTACATTTACTTTCTTTTTAAAATGAAGGGGCCACATCTAAGAAGATTTTTTAAAGGTGTTTCCTCCTCCCCCATCCCTGTTCTAAAATGTCTGTTAACTATCTTAAAACTATTTGTAGAGGTAGGATAAGGACTCATATCTATTCATTTCTAGGACCATACTTTCTCAATCCTTTAGCATTGTGTTTAAACACAGCTATCATTTGTTTCAGACCTTAATTTGAAGGCCTATATTTCCAACTAGCTATGGCTTTAGGATTAAATTTGTCTACCTAGAAGGTAGATCTTTCCATAATCTGCCTTTCTTGTTTCTTGCCTGCCTCTCTCTTTCTCTCTGTCTCTCTGTCTCTCTCTGTCTCTCCCTCTATGTTTTCCTTTGTCCTTCCCTCCTTCCTTGTCTCTGTGTCTGTCTGTCTCTGTCTCTGTTTGCCTCTGTCTTTCTCACTTTCTGTCTCACTCTCTTTTTCTCTGTCTCTCTATCTGTCTCAGTCTATCTGTCTGTCTCTCTCTCATACACGCACACACACACACACACTCACACATACTTTCATACCATGTCTTATACCTATAAAAAACAATTTGTTTTTCACTAATCCTGACTCTCAGTCTTCTTCTCTACTCTACTTGACTTCATTGTCCCATGAACGTGAATGAGTTAAGATGAAATATGAGTAGGAGAAAAAAAATTGCTGAAACAGGGAAAAAAAGATAAGAAGTTCAGAAAATGGATCTCTTACACAGAGATATGCCTTAGTAGTGATTGGAGGTTTCATTTATCCAGATGGCTGATTGAGTTCTTTTTGGTTAAAAAAATAAGTAGATACTAGAATCTGGACTAAATAATATTATCCTTCAGAATTTTGGGCAAGGAAGAAAAAAGTAAACTACTATTATTGACCTGATTCTCACTTAAGAGGATGATCCTGTTGTTGAGCAAGAAATTATGGTAACCTTGAGGTAACATGCCCACTACCCATTAGAATGTGTGATGTGATAACAGAATAGACAAAAGCTTGATGTCCTCTGACATGTACCATTATTTTAGAACAGATTGCAGAGAGTTCAGAGAAAGGACAAATATCATTCCATGTGCTAACCCTCTTCAAGGGAATCAACCTAGAAGAGTGGTTCTCAACCTTCCTAATGCTGCAACCCTTTAATACTCAAATGTGGGCATATCTGCATGTGAGAGGACCTGCCTGGAGACAGATAGAGGAGCAGTGTCTTGGTTCCTAAGAACATCAAAAATATGTTTTCCAATGGTCTTAGGCGACCCCTGTGAAAATGTTGTTCAACCCCCAAAGGAGTCGTAACCCACAGGTTGAGAACCGCTGACCTAGAACTAATAGAAGCATTTCCAAAATGAAATTCTTTTTTTCTTTTTTTAATTGGGATAATTGGGGTTAAGTGACTTGCCCAAGGTCACACAGTAAGTGTTAAGTGTCTAAGGCTGGATTTGAACTCAGGTCCTCCTTACCCCACAGCCAGTACTCTATTCACTGTGCCACCTAGCTGCCCCCCCAATAGTGAAATTCTAATGACATGAAAAGAAATTATTCTTAGGAGAAGGAAATGGGGGAGTTCTATAGAAAGACTGAAGGAGACAAACAAGAAATTTACTGAAATGTTTACATTTTTAAAAGGCATATCCAAACAACCCAAGGAAGGAGAGGTAAAGCTCAGTTTTTGAAAGTGCTGATATTATTAAGGAATGTGATGGAGAACATCAGAAACTGTGGGGGGAAATTAATTTCTCTTTGCTTGAGATGGCTAAGACATTGATTTTTGATGTTCAGACAGTTTATCCAAATGATTTACAAATATGTGTATGCATATATATAGGTACACATACATATATATACACATATACATGCATTTTATGCACACATTCACTGTATATATAATATATATGTACATACTATGTATAAAATATGTGTGTTTATAAATACATATATACATATATACACATACACACACACACACACACACACACACATATATATACTGTGTTCATTTCATCTTGTTTTGCTAAGGAAGATGGACTTTGAACTGACTTATTTAAAGTTTGTGTGGTAAGAAAGTCTAGAGCATTCAAACAACAGAATAGTGAGATTCAATTGTGATTTAGAGATGAATTATATAACAGATTATTCAAAGAATGGGTAATGAGTATCTAGAAAAGGAAGTAATGATCACTAAGAACCAGTATACATTAATGGAAGCTTTATTATGCCAAACTAAGTGCATTTTCATTTATGATAGGTTAATGATTGCTAGACTGGGAGGATTCTATAGATACAGTTTACCTAGATTTTATCAAAATGCTAACACTGTTTAATATACGTCCTTTTGGGGAAAAATAGATGGATGTAGGTGAGACAATAGCACAATTATGCAGATTGAGAACAAGATATATGACTATAACTAAAGAGTAGTCATTACTGCCTCTAAGTCAACTTCTAAGTTATTTTTCAGTGGATTGCTTCAGATATATTTGACTCAGGTAAGAGTAACACGTGACATGCACGTTGAATTTGTGTATGATATAAAACTGGGAGGAATAGCTAAAACTTCAGATTACAATCAAGATACCAAAATATGACAAGCTCAATATGAGTCACAGCATGATATATCAGTCAAGCAAGCTAAGTTTATTTTAGGTTGCTTTCAGAGGTATAGTCTGTATGATTATAGAGATGATTGCCCTATTGTATTATCCCCTTGTCAAGCCCTAGCTGAAATATTTTGTTCAGTTTTGGATGCCATATTTTAGGAAAGATATTGAAAGACAAGATCATTCTGAGAAAGATGACCAGAATGGCTGTGGGTATAAAGAGCAAACAATATGTGAAGAGGATAGGAAAAATGCATATACTTAGTTTGAAGGTGAGTTTTGGTTTTTTTTTGGAGGAAGGGGAAATCATAGCTGTGTTCAAGTATTTGATGGAATGTTACGTGAAAAATTAATTAGACACACTTTTTAAAAATATTTTTGATTCTCAGTGTTAGAACTAGAAATAATAATGGTAAGTCACGGAGAGGCAGGTATTAGCTTATTAGTGTAAGGGGTGGGGGTCGGAAGAAGAACCTTACTAACAATTAGAAACAGACACAATGTCTAGAAATGATTCATACCTAATTTGTGCATCTGAATGATTGATTAATTGATTCTGAAAATCAGAGGTATTTTCACCTAAGAGAAAATCATGCCATACCACATCATCTTCTTAGTTATATTAATTGAATGAAAGGATATGGAGATTCTTAAACTATTACTGGTAAAACAAGCTAGTACATTGGTAATTGTTCATTCAGTCAACCGTTTAGTTATTAATTTAGTCTGAGGTTATTTTACCAGACATTTTCTGATTTCACTCTTATATTCTGATATTTCTGATAGTCAAGATGAATTAAGCCCTCAGTTCCCTCATAATTGTGTTGGAACTAGGGTAGATATCCTCTATATAGATTTGGTTTAATCTTACTATCCTACCTTTCTTTACTTGCTTTAGTGTCTCTTATATACTGTTTTCAGAATCAAAATCACTCCATTCAGGTTTTCAAAATCAAGACCATTTTCTTCAGTGGAGGTGGGTTTTTTTTTGGGGGGGTCTCGTCTTCAGCCTCCTTGGCTCCTCTTCAGTATCCCCAGAGTTTGCTCTGAGAAGATCTGTCTCAGTTCTCAAGTCTCTCCAGCAGCTACTCTGCCTCCATATGCCGGTCCCAATAAATTCTGACTTCACCTCTCTGGGGCTTTTCCTTATATACACACAACATCAGCTTCTTCCTGTTTCAGCCAACCTCTTCCTGTTACATCAGCAACTTCCTCCTAAGGTGTTAATTACTTCGGTGTTAATTAAATAGCTTAAACCAAGTGCTAACTTGAAACAACGTGCTAATTACCTCCTTACTTGCCAATACAAAGGGATCTTCAAATTCAAATTACATTACCATTACACTATTGAAGATAGTTAGGCAGTTAGTCTATAAACATTAAATGCCTACTATGCACTGAGGATACAGAAAGAGGCAAAAGACAGTCTCTACACTAAAAGAACTCACAATCTAATGGGGGGAGTCAACAAGTAAACAAATATGCCCAAATAAGTTATATACAGAATAGGAAATAATTAAGATAGGGAGAGCACTAGAATTAAGAAGGTTTGGAAAAGGCTTCCTGTAGAAAATGGTATTTTAAATGGAGCATAAAGGAAGCTATGGAAGTCAGTAGAAATATATGAGAAGAGAATGTCAATAGTGGGAGACACCCAGAGAAATTGCCTGGGGTCAGGTGTTAGAGGATCCTGTTTATGGAACAGTAGGGAGGCCAGGATCAGTGATTTGAAGAGTACTTATCAGGGACTACAGTTTAAGAAGACTAGATAGGTAGGAGGGGATTTGGTTATGAAGGACTTTGATTGCTAAACAGAGGATTTTATATTTCATTCTGGAGGCTATTAGTGACCTTTGGAGTTAATTAAATAGAGTATGTGTGTGTGAGATCAGATCTGTGCATTAGAAAATCATGTTGGTGGCTAAATTGGAGAATGGATTGGAGGGAAGAAGCACCTGCAGGCTATTTCAATAAGTCCAGGTATGAGGTAGAGGACTTGGACCAATTTCTGAGGAGAGAAGGGACCATATTCAAGAAATGCTATGAAGATGAAACTGACAGGTCTTAACAACAGATTGAATGTAGGGGGTGAGAAATAGTGAGGAGTCTGCTATGATGCCTAGATAGTAAAACTGGGAGTCTGGGAGATGGTATTGTCAGGTAGTCAGGAAGAAGTTAGGAGGTAGGGAGCATTTAAAGGGAAAAATAATGACTTATTTTTTGAATACTTTGCATTTAAGATGTGTGCTGAACATTCACTATCCCCTTAGTTTGCCAGGTTTACAACTTGGTATCATTCTTGATTCATCTCGTTCACCATACACATCCAATCCATTGCCAAATGTTATTTCTACCTTCACAGCATCTAGTTCTCTTCTCTTCATTCACACAGTCACAACCCTTTTTCTTACCTGGAGTCTTGCAGTATTTTTCCAAGTGATTTCCCTGCCTTAAGTCCAACTTGCCCTCCACTTCTACAAATACACACACACACACACACACACACACACACACACACACACACTGTAATCCCCCTCCACACAGATTCCAAAGTGATTTTCCTAAACTATTAGTCTGATCATGTAACTTCCCTATGAAATACACTCAGGTGGCTCCTTATCACCTCCACAATGAAAATATAATGGCATTTGCTTGGTATTTAACACTCTTAACAGCCTGCTTCCCTTTTAACTTTACATTCTTATGCTTTAAATTGCCTACCCCCTGTAGTATCTGATTCTGTGATACTGACCTGTTGTTGTTTCTTACAAGCAACATCCCATTACAGATTTCCTATCCCTAGGATGCTCTCATTCCCAACTGTCACTCCTTGGCATTCCTGGATTCTTTCAAAGCTCTGCTAAAATACTACTTCTTTTAAGTTATCTCTTCTTAATTCCTCTAGCTACTTCTTTCATCCTCTGTGTCTTCTCTCTGCTTCATTAAACAACTTTATTTATAAACTTCTATCTTCCCTCTCCTTAGGAAGGTATTACAAATGAATTTATATTCTGAATCAGTATTTGTTTATAATGTACTCTCTTTTCTCTCTCCTTTATGCCCCTTCTCTATGTGTGTGTCTCATCTCTCTGTAAAAATTTGATAACTCAGGTGTCTTTTAAACACATATGTCCATGCATTTTGCATTTATCCTTTCTTCTATCCATTACCTATTTTTTCATTACTGATGACTTCTTTTAATACCTCAGGATTTAGTTATTTAAATTACAAGTCATTTACCCCCATCCCTTATCCCCCCACCAAGCCATTTCCATTCTTACTTATAAATTTGAACAACTTGTCATCTTTGCACTCACAAGGTAATAATCTGGCTGCACATAACTGATTCTGGAAAGAGTCTTACATTAGTAACAAATAATTTTCCTTTTAAAATATAATAAACTTCATTCTTACAATAATAATAACAGTAATAGTAATAAACATCATTTGTATAGTAATTTAAAATTTGCAAAATGCTCAAAATATATTACTTCATTAGATCTTTACAAAACACTGGGATAGTTTCTCTTATCACTCCCATTTTACAGAGGATGAACCTTGATTTATGAAAGATTAAGTAAGATTTGCTCAGGGTCACACTGTTAATATGTAATGGAGACAGGACCCAAATTTAGACCATCCTGAATCCAGTTCTAACACAACCTACTGGGTCAACTAGCTTCCTAAGTGATAGTACTTGGACCTTGTTATATCTAATAACTTTAAATTCTATAGGACTTATGATTAGTCTAAAAGTCTTTGACTTCCCGTTTTCCTTATTCCTGATATGTATTTTCTAATATATTTCTGACGATCATCACCAGTTCTTACCTTTCCTTTGAAGTTGTTAGTGTCACTATATATGTATATTTGAACTGGAGTATCTTGACTTTTCCACAAAATTTTTCTATCTCTTCAACCTCTGTAGAGAGTGATATTGAAAAAGCTATAATTAGTTTCATTTTGGCCTTTTTAGCAAATATTCTGAGTTCTATTATATGAAACAATAAAACATGTGAAATGTTTTCTTGTTGCCTTTGGGCATGGAAAAGGTTCACTCCTATAATTACTTTATCAGGCTCACTATGGATACCTATCAGCCATTCTTTCATTTAGCTGCAGCATATTATTTTTCTTCTGTTCTGTAGTATAGTATAAATGTTAATATTATTGTCATTCTGGTGTTCTAGTCTTATATTCATTCAATGATCACTGGACAAGAATCTCCCATTTAGAAGATAATAGTTGCATAAATAGTTATAGATGGTGTCAAAAGTCTGTAATTCTTAACACACTATGCTCCCTTTTTCTGACCCTTTACCACCACATCTGCAAAAATAAAATGAGATCATACATAATTGGTGATTATTTCTCATTTTTCTCTGTTTTGTTGGTTGCCAAGGACAAAAAATAATTTAATAATAATAATAATAATAATAATCACAAAGTGCTTATCATAATGTTAACAAGACCTTTCATATGTTGTTAAGTGGGTCTTCAGAAAGTAGTCTCTGTATTCTATCTTTGCTGTTCCTATCGAGGGTACCAACATATTTCTAGCCAGAAAAATACATAATCCATTAGTCATTCTTGATTCTTTTTTCACTTTTTCCCATCCCTACAATTTCCATGTATTGCTGATTATCTCTCCATAGCATCTCTCATTTATGTTCCCTTCTATCAACCTTATATCATAACCATCATAGCTGAATTGAATCTTGACTACAGCAATAGGGCCTTAATTGGTCACCTCACATTCAGCTTCCATCCTTTCCAATCTAGGCTCCACAGAATTCCCAAAGCAATAGTTATAAAATATTGATCTCATCATATTGTTCCCTTGCTCACAAAACTTCTATAGTTCCTTTTTATTTCTAGAATAAAATGCAAAGGCACAAGATGATAATTTAGAATTGGAAGGAAGCTTAGAACCTATCAGGTCCAAGCTATTGTCTTCACTTTTAAAGGAGTCTAGTTTCAATCTATCTTTCATTTCATATATTTTACCTTCTATTCAAGCAGGCACATTTGATATTCCTCAGGTACAATATTCTGTTTTCCATTTTTTGGCCTTTTCATAGGCTGTGTCCTAACTGAGGGATTTTCTCCTTTCTTACCTCAAACTCTTGAAATCCCTAGGTCCCTTCAAAGCTCAGCTCAATTACCAGTTCCTAAAGCACACCTTTTTTTCATTCCCCTTTGGTGAAGATGAAAGTAAATAATGTGTTCAAATCATTTTCAAGACCTTAAAGTGCTACATAAAATGAGAATTATTCATATAAATATATATGAAGTGGGGGTAATTTTGTGGGTAACCTTTATTTCGGCCAATGTCTTTTATATCTTGGTATTCAAGGGATAAAGGGTTTTATAAGTATATTTTCTGGAGCTACAAGTACACTCAATTTGACTCACTGGCCATGTGATTGAGATCTCATTTATAGATACTTAAAGTGCAAGGTATTTTAAAATACTATATTTCTCTGTTTACTATGTCACTTGAATTGGGAATACCTGGACTTGGGCTTGCTTCCTTTTAACATGTAGTTCAAATAAGAATAGCGCAACCATCATGCCATCCTTATAATAAAGTCAGGCAACTTCCCAAGATGATTGATACCATGTTTTCTAGAGTGTCTATCTTCTCTGACTACAACAACTCATTTACATTTCATTCAGCTGTTAGGAATCTAATTTAGACACAAGTCAAAATAAAAACACTTTCTCAAACTTTCACAAAAGCATATGCCTACCTAGATATTTCCATCCCTCCACTGAGTTTTCCAAAATAGTAACATATGGTGGATTATCACAAAGTCCATAGAATGGAAAGAAGGCTCCTATTAAAAATGTTTCATTGACTTCTTGTTATAACAAACAAGACAATCTGAGAATAAAATGACAACACTAAAAGCCTGACAAATAATCACTTAATATTAAGAGTTATTATTTGTCTATAAAAGTAAAAGGAGTCTCTAGAAATGAGAATAATAATATTTAAATTGACAACCTCAAAAAGTTATTCTAAGGATAAGAAGAAATGATTCTTGTAAAGTATCTAAAATGACATAAAATGTCTTTCCCCTCCCCCTCCTCCTTTTCTCTCCTTTCTTCCTCTTCTAACCCTGCTTTCTCCTCCTCTTCTATTTTATCAGTGATAAAAACTCCTTTCTATGCTGTTATGAAAACCCATTGATACAGACAAGGAATTAGTCTAAAGGTTGGAACCTTAGAAAGTTGCCTGAGAAACTGAAAGGTCAAAAACAAACCTCGAACTCATGGCTTCCTGATTACAAGGCTTATTTTTATCTGCTATATCCTGCTGCTTCCCACCATCATCCTTACTAACATCTTTATCATCATCACCATCATTGCTAATAGTATTAGTAATAGTACTAGGAACAACAACACTAACAGTGGCAATAATAGTTATTTTATCATCATTATTGTTTTGATGATAAATTTTCAAATATGAGTAATGACATGAATTGTATTATTCTCTTTTGAGTACTCATTTCTATATCACTTTATGCTATACAAAATACTTCCCCCACAACAACAAAACAATACATGTCATAGGATCATAAAAAGCTGAAAGGACCTCAGAGTTCACCTAATCCAATCCTCTCTCTTTCACATTGTAAGACAAGGAAAGTAAGATACAGACAAGTTAGGTGACCAGTCTTAGGTCATCTCAGTTACCTCTGTTCCAAATCACTGGGGTTTTCCCAACTGCCGGAGCTATTAGGGGGTGTTGCAAGTCCCCCCAGCTTTGGCTTGCTGAAAGTGCACCCCAGGACCACCACCCAAGACCAAGATCTTGATCCAGGCCACTCAACACAAGAGCACTTGGCCCTGATCAATCGATTCAGTCCCCCTGCGGAAAATCCTCAGGCCAGGGGCTCTGAAGCAGCCTGGTGGGGGCCACCAGTAGTTCCCCTCCCCCACTGCTTCCTTGCCCCGGGGGCAAATTGGCAGATCTCCGCCAAATTAAGTTTCAAAGTTTCGACTTTCACTAACCCTCTCTGACTGAAGCTCCCCTCAGGCAGGTGCTTTAGATTTTCTTTGAAGTAGACTTATGTGTGGCTTGGGAGGCTCTGCTCCTCGTGGCAGGCCTGGGGCCTTGCCTGGCCGCCCTCTGTGGTTTTGGGCTGGCTGGGTCTCTGCTCCACTCCTGTGTGAGCCGCCCCTCTCTGGTCCTGCTCCTCACACCTTGGCTGAGTCCCTGCTGCCGAGCTGCCTTCAGCGAGAGCTGTGTTCTCTGTATTTTTGTGAGTCTGAGAGTCCTAGACTTTCCTAGACTTTGTCTGGGCTCATATTTTATGGGTGTTTAGGGTGGCGGTGTGGGAGCTGCAGGACTTTGCTGCTTCTACGCTGCCATCTTGGCTCCGCCCGCAAATTCTGCTTCTTAACAGACATGATACAAGGATTAAAAGAAACTTACAAAACAAGCTGTTAATTCAATAGCTGAAACAAATGTGTGAACTACTTCTGTGCTTGCCATTACAACAATATAACTACTATGGGAATGTTTCACATAGCTATATTTGTACAGCCTATATTAAATTGCTTGTCTCCCCAGTGAGGTGGATGAGGAGGGAAGAAGGGAAAGAATCTGGAAATCAAAATTTTATAAACAAATGTTAATTGTTTAAAAAAAATAAATTTTAATGATCAATGGAATCATATTGCCAGCATATATTTTGGTACAACTATATCCTTAGCTTTGCAAGTAAAACATCCATCCAACAACAGAACTAGGGCCTTCTGTAGAGTTCAAGAAAAAAAAAAGAATGCCATAAATGTTCAAATGGAGAGGGCAGATTCCCTTTGTAAGAATACCTTGCCCTTGGGAATGCCCCATTGCACAAAAGCTCATTTTCTGTTTACTTCATGTGCTTTTTTAATACAGACTCTTTGGTTAATGCATTAACACAGAAGCCAAAGGAAAAAATCAAAATAAATTTCATTTGTATTTACAGATTAAATAAAAGTTCAGACTATGGCTTTGTATAAAATTAAAAGCATCTCAATTTTGTGAATATTAGATGTTACATGAAAAAATAAAAAAAACAGAGGAAGACCATACCACATCCACCTAGTTCCAGACAGGACCACAATACTCATCCAATCAGAAAGCAGCACCACTGGGATGCCCAACCATGATGTGGACCCCAAAACAATAAAAAGACTTCCTCTAAGTAGAGAGGTGCTAAGTAATAGTAAAGAACTGACCTAGAGAAAACTTATGATGTAGAAGGTTTATTATAGTATCATTATCATACATATGTATTCCCCACAAAAAAAGAGTTTTTCAATAAGCATTGTGGGTAATCACATCCATTATGGCTGTGAACCCTCCTCTATTACCTAATCCCTTAACAAACTCCTCTTGCCTTTTTAATATTAATCATATCTCTACATTCTATGTAAATTTTGATTGTATGATCAGCATCTTTGCCCTATAAAAATCCATCTTGCTTTCTCTGAAGTTTCTGGTTCTTCTTGGAACTTAGCCTGCTCCATGTGAGGCATCAATCTCAACAAATGCCCATAAGTGGACTAGAGGTGGTCTGACTGAATTATTTGAGATGGGTCCACCACACCACATCATGAAACCCTAACAGTTTTTACGTGGGTAGAGTTCCCACCACAGAACCTGGAAAGTACACTATCAATGTAAGTGAACATATCCATAACTTTCAAAACTTCTTCATTTGTAATAACGGAAGGTTCCATGCAAAGAAAGTATGGTGGTATCTTTTGGAGCTTCTATGTTTTCTTGGTGTTAATCATTAGGCCAAAATCAGCACAAGCAGCAGAAAACTGATGCATACTTTGTTGCATCTCAGTTTCCAAAGCTTCATCGAATGCAGAATTATCAGCAAACAGAAAATCAAAACCAACACTCCCTCCACTTTGGTCTTGGTTTGTAGCCTTTCCAAGTTGAAGAAGTTACCATTGGTTTGCTACCTGCCCTTGATGCTATGTTTATCCTCATCAAAGGCATTTGACAACATGGCTGAAAACATCCTGCTAAAAAGGCATGGAAGCAAGCACACATCCTTGTTTCACAGGAGCACTGTCCATTATCTAGAACCTGGGCAAGCATGCTGTCATGAAATTCATGTACAATATAGATAAATTGAATTTTGACATAATGTTCCATAAGCCCTCATGACTGACAGTATCAAAGACCTTGGTCAGATCTACAAATGTTGTCCGACAGACCACTGTTCTTCTCCTGGAGTTGTCAGTCAGCAAACGCCATATTGACCATTTCTTGGCCCTTTCTGAAGTCACACTGGTTCTCAGGTAGATGACCATCTTCCTGGTGAATGATCAGCCTCTTAAGAATGACTCCGCAAAGACTCTTGCCAGTAATTACTAAAGAGAGAGCCTCCTTTAATTGTCACAGGACAATCTATTTCTTTTATCTTTGTAAAGATGGCAATGGAGACATCCTTGAACTCCTGGAAGACAGTTTCTTGTCAGATAACCCAGAAAATGTCAGTGGTTTTTTTTAATGAATGATAGTTCCTTTACACTGTAAAAATCAACACCAAGTCCTTTGCCACATGAAAAGAGCCTAATGGCATTCAAGATCCCTTATACAGCTGGAGCTTCAACTACAGAAGGATAGACTTCAACCTGAGGTAAATGGTCAGTAACTTCAGTATTGATTGATGATTTTCTCTTGAGAATATGACAGGAGTGTTCAGCTCATCTCTCAAAAAGCCATGTCTTTATCACCAATCAATGTTGCTCCATCAGCACTAAGTAGACCACAGGTCTGCATACCTTCAGGAAATCACAACAGCACTTATTATATGCCTGTGTAACCTGCACAGTATACTAGTGCCATACTAGGAAACTGAATTGTTTCCATTTCTATTGTTTTGGGAAGATTCTGAAGATAACCTGGCAAGATAAGCTACCAGACACTCAGGTCCTTTCTCAAACTAAACTGCCAAACATCCACACTGTACTTCAGAGAGCACAACTCTGATAGACTGGCCTCAGTGTGAGAAACTCACACAGGGCAAGTGTTCTCATGGTGGTCAGAAGAAATGTTAGAAGGGCACTTTCAAGGTCCCTGTTAAGAACGTTGGAACTGAATACGTGAAATGGGAGACACTGACACAGGACCACCCAACATGGTGTACCCTCATGAAGGAATATGTTGTGCTTTATAAACAAAGGAGAATTTAAGTAGTTCAAGAGAGACAAAAGATGCATACATTTAGAGAATCTACCACACATGTTCATATGAGCTATTTCTTCCTAACCTATGGTAAAATCTTCCAAGTTTATTGGTTTGATCAATAATGGTCACTCATACTGTAACTTGATTTTAGCATAATAATGTCATTTAGGGCTTCTTAGAGAATGAAGAACTACAACCAGAGCCAGAACCAGAACAATAACAACAATAACAATAATAATAAATATACCTAACATTTATATGGCTCTTATTGTGTGTCAGAGACTATGCTAAGTGCTGTACATATGTAATCTCATTTAATGCCCATAACAATCCTGGAAACATGCGCTATTATTATCCCCATTTTACAGATGAAGAAACCAAAGCAGACAGAGGTTAAGCAACTTGCCCAAGTAAATATCTGAGCCCAGATTTATACTTGGCTCTTCATGACTCCATTCCCAGCACTCAATTCGCAGTGCCACCTTTTTCAAGACAGAAATAGTGTTTTGTGGACAATGAAGTGGCTCCAGTAATTCTGGAAGGCAATTTGGATTCAAGCTAAATGATTAAAATTACCATACCTCTTTTCCCAGGTGCTACTGACAGACCTATATACTAAAGGATGGCAAAGGACAGAGAGTTCCCATATTCATCAAATTATTTAAAGCAGCGCTTTTTTTTCAAGATTAGGCAACTAGCATTTTTAAGTGCCCTATTATGTGCCAGCACTGCTAAGTACTCAGATTACAACAAATAACAACTAACAGGCTGCTTTCAAGAAGCAAAACAGCTACATATAAAAAGATACATGCATGATAAATCGGGAGTAGCCTTTGAGGGGAAGCATCGATATTGAGAAGGACTGGGGAAAGAATACTGAGAGAATAGTTCAATAGGTTATGGTAAAGTCATTGCACAAATAGAAATAATATGAAGATAGAGAGAATTATAGAAAGACATATGAAGTGAAGCAAATTAATGTGAGCAGAATTAGGAACACAGTTTATAAAATGAACACAATATAAATAGAAAGAACTAATAAAATAAATGGAAATTAATAGCTGTGTTAAAGCTTCTACCTAAATGCAAGGTGAATAAATTCAGTACTTTCTCACTGGAGATATAGGGTGTTATGATTTTGCAACATTATATACATGTCAAATTTGGCCAATGTGCTTTTTAGTTTTGCTAAAAAGATTTTTAAAAATTGTACTCGTTTCCTCTTTTGTTTTCCAAGGAATAGCTCTATATAGCTCTGCATAGGGATATATCCAAAGAAGAAAGCTATGTAAAAAATAAAATAACAATAAAAAGAAAATAAGGCGATGAACCAATATGTTCTAGAAATAAAAAGAAAACATATTGCACTGATTAATTAATCTCTGAATAATCACTCATGTATGATAGTTAAACTATTTATGCTTATATACATGCACAGAAACACAAAAAAATGCAAATTCAATTTCTGAAACAGGTGGTGGGTGGTGAAGGAAGAGATAAATCCCCAGAGACAGAATTTTAAGACGATCAAACATTTCCATTTTATTATACTATGGGCAATAAAATAAAACAATGCATTTAGAGTTAAGCATCTAATATAGCAGCTTCACAACAACTTATTCCTAAGATTAATTCAAGTTAACTCAGATATGAGTATTGTCAAAGAGACAGAGAACTAGCTACAGGGCTATAAACCAAGAGCCATGATGAATAGCTGTGTCAGCTATAGAGTGTAGCTATCTAGTTGGGCACCACATGATCAGTGTAGGCCTGTTTGTTTTCTTTTCTATCCTTATTAATGATAGGGATGATCTGAGTAAACAGTGTATTAATCAGATTTGCAGATGGCATGACACTGGGATCAGTCTGGAAACACATAAGCCAATAGTCATCTAAAACCAAAGGAGAAGTTCAATGGAAATGAGATAATTGGAAAGCAATGATGTTAAAACAGACCTAAGGGTGATAAGTAGGGAGATTGGATTAAGGCAGAGAAACAAATGCAATAGAGTGGGGAAACATGTGGAAGCAGCATGCCATCCAGCAGAAGGCAGTTGGCTATTACTCTGGATCTTAAGCTTGATAGAGTAAATAAGCACTTCTTGAAACTTGCAGTTGTGTGGACAATTCCTATAATATTGGAAAACTGGCATCTGCTCAAATGAAATGCCATCATGTAAAAAGGTGATTCATATGAGTACCATGAGATATAGCACAGTTCTCTGCAAACCACATTGAATTAGGAGACAGACTATCTGGGTTGGAGTGCTAGTTCTGTCAGCAGTTTTCTCTATACCTAGTAAATTACTATCTCCAAGTCTTAATTTTTCCTTTTATTAAAAAAAATGAGGCTAGACTAATGGATGTTTAAAGTTACTTCTTATTCTAATAGGCTGTTTCTTAGTAGTATCTTATCTTGTGCCTTTCCTGGGCATGGATGTAACCCTGAATTTTGCAAGACTGTGTTCTGATAAGTCCTACACATCTGGAAAATATTAGGGTTCAATCATCAAAAGATAGTCTATTATTAGGCTATAAATTTGACTAAGAAAAGAAGAAAATTACTAAGAAGTTGACTGAGTTATAAAATTTTGAGTTCACAACTATGTATACAAATTAGAGGGTTCTCAATATGCAATGTAAAAATCTTCAAGTTTTGACATTCTAGGTTCTGCCCATTATTACTCTGGGTTCTAAGATGCTCCTCAGTTCTGTTACTTTTCTCTTTAATCTAATATTCCATTTTCTGATATTTTTAAAGAAATCCTCATTGGAGGTCAGTCTCTAATGAAATGTCAGAGTCATGCATCCTTGACTTTATTCTGTTTAGTATTTTTTCAATGATTTGTATAAAGAAATATAGATCACATATTTATGAAATTACAAAAGATACCAAGCTGGGAGAAGTAGCTCACATATTGAATATCTTGCACAGGATCCAGAGATGCTAATGGTTTAGAACACGAGGACCAATTAACTATAGTAAAATTTGATTGAAAGAAATGTGAAATATTACAAAAGATGAGAGAAGTGTGGATAAGCAATCATTTGTCTAAAGAAAATCTGGGAACAGAGCTAAGATGGTGGTGTAGAAGCAGGAAAACTCTGTGAGTTCCCCCCATAACCACCTCAAATACCTACAAAATATGACCCTAAACAGATTTTAGAGCTAGAGAACACACAAAGTGGCATAGAGAAACAAATCTTCCTCTGAAGGCAGCTTGGCAGGCTGGTAGGGAGGGTCCATCACAGTACACAGGGAGCTGAACCTAGCCCCACATAAGCCCACAGTTTTAGCTCCAGGACTGCCTTGATCAGTAGCTAGAATGGACTTCTAGAGAGTACATCACCAACAGCTGTGGCAGTTTCTAGAAATATCAAGCCCTAAAGGCCAAAGACAATGTAAAAGGTGAGTGAAATTCTGTTGGAATGGGGGGTGGGGGTCTGGGGAGATGGACTGTGGTCTGGCCTCTGCCACTGGAGCAAGAAGCAGCAGAGGCACTGTGGCCATCCAGCCTCCTCCACATGACTGCTTCAGAGCTCTTGGCTTGCAGATCATAATTGGGCCAAGAGACAATTCAGAGGGTAATCACTCTTGCTTCAACCTGCCTGGATCTGGATCACAGTCTTGGATGAATGTCCTGAGGTGTGTGATCAGTGAGCCAGAGCTGGTGGGGGCTCTATAGTTAGCACCCCCACCCAATAGCTCTGGCAGCTTCAAAAACCTCAGAAATTTGGGACAAAGCTCTCCCATTTGGAAGCAGAGTTCTACTGTGGCAAAAAGTTCAAAAATCAAGTAATTGAGTGGTAACATGAGCAAGCAGAGGAAGGAAAGCAAGAACAGCAATTCAACTTTAGATTTCTTTTTGGGGACAAAAAGGATCAAAGCATGAAAGGGGAGGATGACAACAAAGCCAGAACTCCTGCACCAAAAGTTTC
>CM053595.1:265710444-265743415 GCA_028646575.1 Pseudocheirus occidentalis | reverse complement strand
CTTTTCCCACTTCTGTGATCTCTTTGGGATACAACCCCAAAAGTGGTATTACTGGGTCAAAGGGTATGCAATTATTTATAGCCCTTTGGGCATAGTTCCAGATTGTCCTCCATAATGATTGTATCAGTTCACAGCTCCACCAACAATGCATTAGAGTTCCAATTTTTCCACATCCTCTCCAGCACTTGTCATTTTTCTGTTTTATCATCTTAGCCAATCTGACTGGTGAGATGTGATACCTCAATGTTGTTTTGATTTTGCAGCCCTTTCAGAAGAGTTCCAAATTACTCTCCGGAATGGTTCAATCAGTATACAACTTCATCAATAGTAAAATAGTATTTTAATTTTCCCACATGCCCTCCAATATTTGTCATTTTCCTTTCCTGTCATATTAGTCAATGTGACGGGTGTGAGAGAATAATTCAGATATGTTTTAATTTGCATTTGTCTTATCAATAGTGACAGAGTATTTTTTCACATACCTATTGATAGCTTTGGTTGTGTTGTCTGAAAACTACTTGTTGATATCCACTCACTGTGGGATGACTCTATAAATTTCTATGAATTTTAATAAGTTTTCTATATATTTATGAATTCTTACCCTAGAATGTCATGGTAAAAGAAAAAAACTCATATTGATTACCAACTATGTAGCTCCTTCTATCCTGTTTTCCCTCTTTATCCTACTCTGTCTCTCCTTTTATCCTGTCTATTCTCAAAAGTATTTTCTCTTACTTTTTCCTCTCCCAGACTGGCCTCCCTTCTATCAGCTCCCACCCTTCTCTTATCCTGCTCTCTTCTCACTTTCCTGTATGGCAAGATAGATTTCTACAACCAGCTGGCTGTATATGTTATTCTCTCTTTGAGGTATTTCTGATAAGAGAAAAGTTCATAGGCTCCCCTCCCCATTTCACCCATTTTCCCCTCCACTGTAACATTTTGTTCAGGCTTCCTTTACATCAGATATTTTATCCCATTATACCTCTCCCTTTCCCCTTGTCCCAGTGGATTCTTCTTTCTCAATCCTTAATTTTGTTTTGTTTTGTTTTTTTAAATAATCATACCATCACTTTCAACTCACACATCTGCTTTCTATCAACATATACTCCTTTTAACTGTCCTAATAATGAGAAAGTTTTTAGGATTTAAAAATGTAATTTTCCCATATAGGAATATAAACAGTTAAACTTTGTCAAATCCCATATGATTTGACTTCTCTTTACCTATTTATATTTCTTTTGTATTTTATATTGGAAAAACAAATTTTCTATTCAGCTGTGATCTTTTCATCAGGAATGCTTAAAAGTACTCTATTGCATTGACTATCCAACTTTTTACCTGAAGTTTTGCTGGGTGATTCTTGTCTATAATCCTAGCTCTTTTGCCTTATAGATGATCACATTTCAAGCCTTCTGACCGTTTGTTGTAGAAGCTGCTAAACATTAGGTTATCCTGACTGCAACTCCACATTATTTGAAATGCTTTTTTTTACTGCTTGCAGTATTTTCTCCTTGATCTGAGAGGTCAAGAACTTGGCTATAAAATTCCTGGGGGTTTTCATTTTAGAATCTCTTTCAGAAAATGATTAGTGAATTCCTTCCATTTCTATTTTATCCTCACTATCTAGAAAATCTGAGCAGTTTCCCTTCAAAACTTCTTGAAAAATGATATCTAGACTCTTTTTTATCATGGATTTCAGGTAGTCCAATAATTCTTAAGTCATCTCTTCTGTATGTATATTCCAGGTCAGTTGTTTTTTTTCCAGTGAAATACTTCATATTTTATTTTCATTTTTTTTATTTCATTTCATTGTTTCTTGATTTCTTGTAAAGTCATTAGCTTCCACTTGCCCAATTATTACTTTCAAGGAATTATTTTCTCAAGTGATCTTTTGCACCTCCTTTTTATTTGGTCAATTCTAATTTTTAAGTTCTCTTGAGGGAATTTTTGTGCCTCTTTTTCCATTTGGCTACTTCTGTTTTTCAAGGCATTCTTCTTTTCACTAATCTTTTGTGCCTCTTTTATCATGTAACCAATTATTTTTAAGGTGTTATTTTCTTCTGTGTTATTTTATGTCTCCTTTACCAAGCTGTTGATATTTTTCTCATGATTTTCTTGCATCACTCTCATTTTTCTTATCATTTTTTCCTCTACCTCTCTTACTTGATTCTAAAAATCCTTTTATTGAATTCTTCCAAAGACTATGACCAATTCATATTTTTCTTTGTGGATTCAGTTGCATGAATTTTGACTATCATCTTCTGAATGTGTGAATTAACACCTTGTTTTAGGTATTTAATTAACACAGAAGTAGTTAACACCTTGTTTTAGTTTATGATTGTATCAAGTATTAAGAACCAGAACTTGTAAATCCCACAACTTGTGAACCCTAGAACTTATGAACTACTGCAACAGGAAGGGGAGGAGCTAATGACCATATATAAAGTGAGGCCCAGGCTGGAGAGAATAGAACTGAAAAGGGAGCTCTTGTGGTGGAGAAGGGGAAAATTGTGGTATCCCAGAACTCTATGTTTGTCTGTTCTATGTTGATTTTTATTTGTGATACTTTGCACAGAAGCCCTGGAACCTTACTGGAAGCCCTGAAAGAGGATTTTCTATTTGTCTGTATACAGAGGTCCTGGAGGAGGGCTTTGAAGTCTTGGGACTTTAGTGATGCTTTGTGTTGACCTCTTGGACATTGTTTGTGGAAATGTCTTTATTTCTATACTGATGATTTGTGTTGAGTTCTCAGACCTTGTTGATGGGTCTGACTTGATTTCACATGCCTGTAGTGAACTGATGATGGTGCTGACAATGTGAATGAATATTATTGTGGCTCTGCTAAGCTGTGTCTTCCCAGAAACAGGAACTGTGAAGGACTTGAGGTGTACTGGACACTGTTAGCTTCAATATGGAATGGGAATTGGACCATGGAAGAGGAACCATGGACGCTGAGAGCCAGTCTTGAGTCAAGATGAAAAGATCTCTTCTTCGATACTTGATGCTGACTGAGAAGATTATGTTTTACTGTGACCCAGGAGTGGAGAACTTTGACCTTTGTACTTTTTGTCCATTAAGGAGACATGCTTCCTTAATGATGATTGAATTAAGGACTTACTAAATGATTGCACTTTGTTTAAAATTATGTGGCAACTTTGGTGAAAACTATTTGGCCATTTTAGTGATAAGTTGTTATGTTATAAAATTGTGAATGCTTTACTTTGATTTTTGTGAAAGTTTTGACTTAATATACTGCTGAAAAATAGAGAGTTCACTATACAATATAATCAGAACCTTGAAGCTGTTCATAACAGTAAGTTGTTCATGGTAAGCTGCTCATGCTTCGCTTTACAACTAGTGCTTATCTAAGGTCAAATATTAACTTGGGAAGATGACTCTTTCTGACTCCAGGCCCATCACTCTATCTATACTTGTAATCAACCAAGTTCACAACCTTGAATTCATTCTTTATTCTGCACTCTCTCAATCTCCATGTCCAATCACTTGACAGATTTTTCATTTATACTCCTACAAAATTTCTTGCATTGACCATGTTTATTGTCTTTTACTTGGATTATTGCAACACCTTCCCAACACTCTGTTTGCCATCTCCTCCATCTAATCCATCTGGCACAAACTGACAAAAGAATTGCTCTGATGGCATATCATAGGCCATTTCATTCTCTGATCAGTCTTAAATGACTCTCCACTGCCTATAAGTTATTATTCATATAAAATATAGACTTTTGAAGCCTTCTAGATGACCAGAGCTATATTTTATACTTTTCCCCTACATTAAGTGTCCTACAAAAAAAATGTAAAAGGATGTACAACATTAAAGCAAGAGTGCTACATTTGGAGACAGTTCTACCCAGGTTCCAATCTCAACTCTGATGTTGAAACAGTGTCACCACAAGGGAGTCATCAAACCTTTCTCTACTTGTTTTCCCAAATGTAAAAAGATAATAATATAATCTGAAGTACTTATCTGACAGACTTTTGAGAGGCTCCAATGAGATAATGAAGGTAATGATCTTTTCAAACTTTGAGGTACTATATTCACATAAGTTATTATGTTTTATTGCTTTACAAACTTATCTTGCATCTTCTTGCTCAAACACATGATTTAAACCTATTAAGAAAAATAAAAACACCAGTTCATGAGATATGCATTACAACTGTATTTATTATAGGAAAGATGACAATCTGTGTGGAATTCACAGATTGTCACAAAGGAGTTTACATTTCAGGCAGAAACTTGAATATCTGTGAGTTATAGAAATAGGAATGTCACTGGAGGAATAGAGGACAATCCCCTTCCAAATGAGAGTGGCATGAGAGGAGGAAGGGAAGGGGAACAGGAGTAAGTGGGTTGGCAAAAGCAGTCTAATTTTCCTTTGAGAACTGTTAGACTATGAAGATATGATGATCTGCTTATCTAAAAGAGTCCCAGCTGCATAGTTTACCAGTCTGGTGCAGATTGAATGGTGCCTGTCTTACAGCTGGTTTGACCCTCAACAACATACTGAAAGTGCAGAGAAAGGTGCAAGTAGGAAACTGGTTCATCCTTGATTTGGTAGAGGCCTCTTTCAGTGTTTATGGAAAATATGGCAACTCAAGAAGACATGTTAAGGTGACTTCACAACAGTCATTTCCCCTTTTGTAATATGCCCTCCATTCTCTTGTTCACTTATGTAAATTTTGTCATCTTGAGATCTACCTCATCTGTGAATCCTTCCCTCACCACCCTTGTAATTCATGACCAGATCTCTCTCTTGTCAAAAATTTTGTAGCAATTACTACTCATACCATAAATTAATCATTTATTACCATTTGTCATCTCTTGTATTGCCTTTAACTATTCTTGAAAAAATAAAACCTTGGGTTTTTAATCCATCATTCATATCTGTTGTCCTTAAGCTATTAGATCTTAGACTTTATATATTCGTAGCCCATTGGTCATTTAATTAATCTATCAATCAGTCAATCAACAAGAATTAACTTAGCAACTTTTAGGGCCAAGACACACTGCTAAGCAATGACACCTAGGCATGATGGTTCTTGATAATGTCATAGACTTTTTCAAAAGAAAGCAAACCCTCAAATGACTATGTAGTCTAGTAGAAAGATCGGGTTAGGGTTTTGGAAGCATGGATCCTAGATTTATCCTGCTAGTAACTTGGATAAAATAGCTTTATCCTACCAATAACCAGATCATTCATTTATATCATTTTCTAAACCTCCATGTCCTCATCTGGAAAACAGTGTTAATAACCGGTTTATCATTCTCACACGTTTGTGGGGAGACAAAAATGAGTTAAAAATAGGTGAAAATTCTTTGAAAAAGCTAGGAGTGCTATTAAAATACAGTGAATCACACTTTTTAGACTTATTTCCTTCTTCAGCCTTATGTTAAAATTTGAAATTAATATATCAGTCAAAATATAGTTGATTCAATGTTTTAGAATATTAAAATTTGAAAAGTAACCCGAGTCATCTAATCTAGCTCATAAGTGAAGTGACAGTGCCATTTTCAACCCTAACAAGGTGGCCATCTAATTTCTACTAAAAAGAGTAGAACATTCATTTATTAAGTTCCTAATATGAGGTAGGCACTGTGCTAAGCACTTTACAAATATTATCTCATTTGATTCTTAAAGATGTCTAGATAGCAAATCCCTGTCCCTAACCCCACCCCCACTTTTGGACAATTCTGATTATTAAGATCTTTTTTCTCTTAATATTGAGCTATAATATGTCTTTCTTCAATATTTACCCTTTGCTCCTGATTCTCCCCTCTGGGGGCCAAGTTGAATAAATCATATATAAATTTCACATGGAAGCTCTTTAGAAACTGAAAGACAGTTATCATTGTCCCTTGGGATTTCTTTTATCTCAGCTAAATATCTGTAGTTCCTTTAACCTTTATGGGTACAGTATGTTTTCCAGATCTTCATCATGCTTTTAGCCTCCTTATACATACATTTCATCTTTTTTTTAACTGGATCTTATTCATCTCTTACCCAGGGTGAAGATGCAGGAGGACTTATTCCACTGTATATCATGAGTTTTGATCCTGGTGCTTCCTCACCACTACTCTAGGGGCTCACCATATTGGTGCCAAATTTAATGTGGATACCAACACCAAACTAACTGTCTTGCTGCAGCTCAGAACAGCCAAGTTTAAGAGGTCAAACAACCTCAGCTTCCTTCAGGTGCGGACATCGCAGAGGTGGGCCCCCAGATCTGACCAACATTTAAATTGTGGAATGCAGAAATGAACATGAAATCACTTGTATTAACAGACCAAAGCAAAATATAGTATGACTATCACTTCCCCCATTCCAACATGATGCTGGTCTTTATGCAGCTTATAATGTTATTTTACATTTTAAAAAGAAATTTTCATGACAGCAACATGGGAACATGGGAGGGGGCATAATCTAACAAAATTTCCCCCACTTGCTGATGAATTTAATGGGTAAGCAAAGCCCATCAAACACTTCACAATTATGTAATAATGAATTTTTAAAAGTTTTAACATGTGAATCAAAGTTGCATAGCTGCTTTTCCTTAGCTTTCTTAATGCCTGAGATAATTAAAGACACCTCTTCCTCTCTGATTCTCCTCACCTGTCAGGCAGAATATTTTGAGGTTTTATACAGCAGATATATTTTACTTAGAAAAACTTTGCTTCTTGACTCAAGCAACCTAGTAATTATCTCCAAATGTCTCCCCAATTCCCTGAGCCTGGAGATTTCTTTCATGAATTAAGGAAATAACTTTTGTCTTTTCTTACCCCAATTTTTACATAATTCAGTGTGATGGGTTACAATGCTATATTAGCCTGAAGAAAACAAGGCGGCCTTGGAAATCAAACCACCCAACTCACTTCCAAGCCTCATCCTTCCCCTAGGAACAAATTCTCACTAAATGCATTAAAGCAACTTTACAATCTTTTACAAACAAAATACATACAGGATGCAACCTGTGATTCCTGTGAAATCACTTCCAATGTGCATTACTATAAATAAGACAGCTTTGAGGTTAGGAGCAATTTACACAAAGTAGACCCTTTTCTTTCATTCTTTAGTAAAGTTCCATCTGTTTGTAGGTTCTGGTTTTTTACCTTAAATCAAAACCTAAAGTGGAGAAACATTGAAAAGGGGGATCAGTTTTGAAAGAGGTATCCCTACTAGCTATCTTCATAAGATAGAGGTCATTAAAAAGAGTAACTATACATGACATGTATTTCATTACAAGTGATGTTAAAACTCCATTGCATAAAGATTTAGAAGTGTACAAAGCTTATGAATATAGAATTTAATATGTTGAGATTATATATATATACATACACATATATGCATATTAATATTGTCTAGTAGCAAATATGATTGTGAATTGCCCAAGACTAGTTTTCTAATACTTCAGTTTTTGTATAATTTAATACTTATTTCATTGGACAATAATTTATGTTCAAATAACCATATTTTTTTAGTAGAGTATAATGATGGTTTTTAATCAGAATAGCAACAAAAGCCTTGTGGGGGGAGGGGAGAGAGAAGTAACCTTTAATTCCTTCTGAATTATTAAATGGATATTAAATAATTTTATAAAAGTCTTAATCTTTAGGCTATTTTAGGATCTATCTTATTTCTGATATACACTTGATTGAGACGTAAAAGCACAGAATCATGTGATATAAGAGAGATCATGGACCTTTCAAGCCATTCTGTCTAATTTGTACATGAGGGGGAAAAAGGTAAAGAAAATATTCTCTATAACATATAAACAGTCTTCCAACGATTTCTTCAAGATGATCATTGGTGGTGTGGTGTGCATGAGATGTTAAAGGATTCTAGTTAGGTTACACTCTTAAAGGATTCTAGTTAGAGCTGTAGCTGTTGCTCTAGTGACATATTATCTCTCTCTGTCTCTGTCACTGTTTCTATATGTGTCACTGTCTGTGTCTCTGTCTATCTCTGCCTCTCTCTGTCTCTCTGTCTCTTTAAAAGAATATTTTAGATTCAAATGCCAGAATATCAATACATAATTGAGATAAGAAACAAAAACATATCATAAACTTAAATATTGGACCTTAAATACAAATTTAATAAAAAGAAAGAAAAAAGCACTTCATGAATATAGCAGAACACAAGAGAGGATTCAAATATATAACAATAAATTTTCATTTCAATAAAACCAGTATTATAAATAATCCACTTTGTGTTGAGAACTGTCCATCTTGTCTTCACTTCCTTGTAAGTTTTTTTTGTTCTCTGCTGTGCACTTTTTTTACCTTGTTCCTCCCGCCTCTCTCTCCATACATATAATATAAATGCATTATAAATTTTATATAAATTATACTGATATATTATATGTATTTATATTTAGATATTATTCAAATATATCATATATAATATATTATATATAATTTATATGTATGTATATATGTATATATATATATATATATATATATAAAGAGAGAGAGCCAACTTTAATTTGGATATGCATATACACATATACATATATAGACATATTTTCCCAAATAAATTATACTCTGGATTTTTGCTTTTATGTTTGAGCATAGCTTCTGTTTCTCATCCTTCCTACTACCTCTACTTTACCCACTACCTTTCCCTCCTATTACTTACCTACCCCCTCCAAGTTTCCCTCTCCTATATTCCCATTTCCATAACTCTAAACACCCTTCTAGAACACCCTTTTACTATTCCATCCCCCTCCCCCTCTAAAGATCCTTCTCTTGTCCTCTCCCCCTCTATATGCCCCTACCGTTTTATTTCTTCTGAATTTGGAAAACTTTTATACTCATATATATGAACTAATTTTTGAATTCAATATATAATATATTTCAAATATATTTTATGCATATAATTCAAACATATTTATATTATATTTTAGTTCAAATAAATTTCAAATGTATATGAATTATTTGATATATTTAGTTCAATATATAAATATTTATAAACCTTTAGTTCAAATATATATTTATACATGTATATATAGTTCCTTTTCAAAACAATTCCTGATGAAAGTATGTTACCAGAACTAACAATCCTCCTTCCTCATCTAATTCCTCAGTATCAGTTCCACCTCTTGAACCTCATTTGTACAAAATAACTATACTTTTTTGCTCTTTATAAATGGTTTTACTTTTAAAATTCATATCACACTCACATTTTACCTAATCTTTCCTATAAACCACCCATTTATTGATAAAAAAATTTAAAAATACATTTTAAATTTTACATGCATAAAAAGTAGTCTGTCCTTATTGAATCCATTTTAATCAGTTTTTTTGTATATACTTTATATTACTCTTGGCTCTTCTATGTCAAATCTTCTATTAAGTTAAGGATTTGTTTTACTAGTCTTGAAAACCTGACAGTTGATCAAATGTTCCTTTTTTACCATTCATGATTATGCTCAACTTTGCTGGGTATGCTATTTTTAGACTGGAACTCCAGTTCCTTTTTCTTGGATATATAGTGTTCCAAGACTAAGTCATTTATTGTCTTTGCTGCTAGGTATTGCATAATTCTAATAGTGGTACCATCATACTTAAATTGTTTTATTTTTGTGACTTTTAACATTTTATCCTTGAGTTGGGGATTTTGAGAATTTGATTAATATGTTCCTATGATTTTTACTCATAAGATCTCTTTTAAGTGATTGAGAGATTTTTCTCCCTATTTTTGCTCTCTTCTCCCTGTCCCCATTCTAATACTTCAGGACAATTTTCTTTAATGATTTCATGTATTACAATATCAAGATTCTTTTTTTTATCAAAGTTTTCAGTTAGTCCAATTATTTGTATGTTTTCTCTTCTTGATCTATACTTCAAATATGTTGTTTTTCTTACAAGATGTTTAACTTTCCTATTTTTTCATTATTCATATTTTATTTAATTATTTATTGATCTCTTATAATTTCACTGACTTTACTTTGTCCAATTTTAATTTTCAAGGAGTTTCTTCCTTCCTCAAGATTCTGTATCTCCTTTTCTAATTGATTGACTTTCCTTTCATAATCTGTCTTTCTTAAATTCTTTTTTTCCTTTTTTCATCTTTCTTTTTTAAAGTTTTTTCTATATTTCTCTCTTTAGATTTTTTAAAGTCTTTTTTTGGTAGGTGATTATTTGACACTATTCTTTGGGAGTTTATTTACGTCAATATCCTCTTGTGAAGATGAAACCCAGTCTTCTCTCTTCCCATAATAGTTTGGATTCTTTTCCTTTGCCTATGCATTTTTTGTGGTAATACCTTATGGGATGCTGATGGTGCCTCATGCTCCAGATGTTCAGTTCTCCCCTCTAGCCTGGAATCAAAACCAATCTTCCAATCTCCTGTAAGTGCCCACAACCAGGTCCTTTCACGCTCACAGCCCTTGCACACACCACGTGTGTGCTGGTTCCTTCTCACCCCCATTGCTCTTTGTAGCACAATTGAGTCTGGCATTCCAATGTCAGCAGAAGTTCCCTCGATCTTCCTGGGTCAAATGCCCAACTACCCACACTGTCCAGTGGCAAAAATTTCTATAGCTGGGGGCTAATGCAGTCTCTCATCCACCTAACCTAGAGATGTTTATTCTTCACAGGAACCAAACTTTATCCTGGGATTTGTCCCAGGAAGACCCTTGTTGTCCCCTATTCTTATTTATTTTTACCCTGTCCTCCCCACACACACACACACACACACACATGCATGCTGTTCACTGTAAGGTGCTACTTTAGTTCTTTTGTGGGGGAAAGTCTTGAGAGCTTGTAACTTTCTGACCTACTCTGCCATCTTCCCAGAATAATCCTCTATGTCTGTCTATTTTTGTCTCTCTCTATCTCTCTCACTCTCTCTGTGTGTCTGTCTCTGTGTCTTTGTGTGTGTATGTGTGTGTGTGTGTGTCTTTCTCCTCATTTTAAGGGCATCTAGATATCACAATTGATAGTCTCAGACTTCAAGTCAGGAAGACTTGAGTTCAAATCTGGCCTTAGTTACTTCTAGCTGTGTGACTCTGAGCAAGCCACTTAACCCTGTTTGACTTGGTTTTCTAATCTGTAAAATGGGTTGGAGAAAGAAATGACAAACTACTCCAGTATCTTTGGCAAAAAAACCAAAATAGTGTCACAACAATCCTATTTACATCAACATCCATTCCCATATCCATGCTCACATATACATGAGTACAGGAACAAAATCTGATGTCCTTGAAAGTTTCATGAAAATTTACTTATGGTTCTGATAGCTTCAGTATGGAGACTGACAAAGTCTGCTTGAAAAACAGGGAAAGATTCATGAAGTGTGGTAAAGAATTCAGGTAGTATTCATTTGCAAGGTCAAACATATTACCTCCAAGTCCTTTTGTATTTCACTGAAGCCACCCAGCAACTCATAGTGTTGTGCAGAGAATAAGAGCAAGCTGAGACCTGGCTTCAAGGTAAAATTTAGATGTGGATTTATTGAGCAAGTGCGGGAATACCATAGTGTTCACTCAAATTGCTAGTATCCATTGAGGGTATAGGCTTTGGTTACAAAGGCTAAAGCCAAAAAATTCACAATCAGAGAGGGGAGCTAGCAGAAGTCATGATGTACAGAAGCAAAGAACAGCCATTGGTTAGATTTATATCTTAGGGCTAATTTGGGAATATGGTCTAAGAGTACAAGGGGGCAATCTTCCTGTGACTTAGGGGTCCCTCCTAGAACAGGGTGGAGGGCAGAGGGTGGAGGGTTGTAGTCAGTGCTTTCCAGAACAGGATGGAGGGATATGGGGTAAGAAGGACTGGAATTCCCCAGAACTGGCTGAGGTCATGTTCTGGGCAAAGGGTGTGGGGACCCTGCTTGGTCAGCAGAACAGGACAGGGTGGTCTCTACATTACACCATGACCCTGAGTTGAACCTTGTACACTTATGCCAATTCAAGGAGAATATATACAATGCTAATTCAAGGAAGGAGGGGGTATGCCTTGAACAATGTCCAGAAATGCCTTACACAGTTCCAAGCTATGACAATATGTAGAATAGGGACAGGGACAAAAATATAAAGGAGCTTAATGGTGGGCCACAAATCAGGTGGTATGTAGTGACCTGGGATTTGGGTTTGGGTACAACAATAGCACAGACTGACACACAAATTTTTCCAAGGATATCCACATCACAAGTAAATATAGACAAGGAGAAGTTCAGAAATACAGGGAAAAGTGCCTGAGAATACAGCATTACTACACCTAATATGCACAGTTTAGAAGACAGGAATCATCATGTTTTATCTACTGCCTACAGGCTTCATCAGAGTAGGCGAGAGGTTTGTACCCTCTTTGACATCACCCCACATGTAGTAAGCACTTAATAAAAACTTATAAATGTATTGATTTTTTCAGAGCTTTTGGAAACAGTGGTTACCTTCCTGTACCTACAGATTACCCTGTCTTCCAGAATGTGGCAATGAACAGAACACTTGAAAAAATCTAATAAAATTAATATAGATAATACAGATGTAACTGGAGATTGCGTATATATACATGTATGTATATATATAATGTATGTAGTACATTAAATTATATAATATATAATGTTAAATATATATTATTTATTACATAGCATGTATTACATATATTAAATGTATTAATATAAATATTTTGTTTATGTACATAGTATATACTGTGGCATATATACATATTTGTATGTGTTTGTATATGTGTATGTGTGCATGGATGCATCTTTAAAATACTCTCATTTTAGAAACAAGGGGAGCAGAAAGGTACAAGCATCTACTACTCATTTACTATATACTAGGCACTATACAAAATGTTTTACACATATTCTTTACTTGATCTTCATAATGATCCTGCAAAGTAAGACCTATTATTATCCCCATCAAATGAGAGCCTAGTATACAGTAAATGTTACATAAATGCTAATTGTCACCACAACCACCATCATCATTGTTATTATTTTGGAGCTTAGGAAACTGAGGCAGACAAGTTAATTAGAGTTGCACAGCTTATAAGTATCTGAGGGTGCATTTGAACTCATCTCTTCTTAACCCATACCCAGTACTTTTCCACTGTGTCATCTAAAAGCATCTATAGAAGGGGAATGATGTGTCTGATACCAAATGGTAAGTGAACAGAAAACATAAGTCTCTTGACAAAGAGTGGAGGAAAGTAAAAGGCTGTGAACCATTGAGCTATATAAGGCATTCTGTCTTGGCGTAGGCGATCTTGCTTTGTGAAAAGATATTTCCTCCAATACTGTCATACTTTCTACCACTTAATAATTAATTCAGGTTAGGAAGTGTTCATTTTTTAAATATTTAAATATTACCAGAAGCTTCAGTACCAATTAATAACTGATAACAAAAGCACACAATTGTTATTTAGCTTGCACAAATCAACTGGGGAATTAAGAAATAAAAATAATGCTAATAAGGATAATTCCCACTTACATGCCACTTTAGAGTTTACAAAAAAAAATTCTCACAACAACTCTGTGAGTTAGATACCTCAAATATTATTAATTTACTTTATAAATGAACAGTATCAGAGGGATTGAGTGACCCATTAACAGACACATAGGCCAAACTCAAATGTAGATTAAACAAAGGTTTAAGTCCCTAGGACACAATTTGCCCCATTGTCCTATGCGCTACTGGTTATTTCCAAATTTGGAATAATTTGTTCAGATTCTGGAGTTTGGACATGTCCAATAGTTGGAGATAGGCTCTATACATTGGTTGGGCCTTTTTAGGAGAACAGGAAAACAGCAATACTCTGGGAATTAATTGATGTAAAAGAGTGAGGAGATGACAGTTCCACAAAGATAAGAACACCAAGTTTTTTTTTTCTTTCCTGCACTGCTATTAGTGGGATTTGAACAAGTTCTTTTTAACACACTATTTCTTAACAATAATACCAATTGGCATTTATTTAGGGCACTATTTATTTAGGACACAGACTCATCTTTGTTATGTCATTTAATGCTAACAATAAACTTCTAAAGTAATAATTACTGAGGTTCTGAGGTCTCACAAAATAACTTTCCTTTGGAATCTTTATTACATACTCTCTCCCTCCACATACACTATCGTCAAATCCATCTGACCTCACTCTTCCTCCTACTGGTCACTATATTATATATCAAGGCATTTATCTCACGTATGCTATGTCATCTGCACTTCACAACAATTCTGTGAGGAAGATGCTATTATTGACCTCTTCATACAGATGAGGAAAGGGTTTGCCCAGGTTAATGCAACCAGCAAGTGACTGTTAAGTCTTTCTCAATCCAAATTCAGTTTTCTGTCCACTGTGCCACCTAACTGCCTCACTATAACAATACTTAGTTAAAAGAGCTCAATCCATGCCTATGCTAAATGCTTCACTGACTTCCCCAGATGCTCCATTGTATCTTCTGCTTTCCCTTCTCTATGCCCCCAAATGCCTTAAAATGCTATTATGGGAACATTTCATTTCACCTGCTTCAATTGCAAAAATTGCTAGTCACAACTCTATTGTGGTCACCTCTCCATAAACATCGTCCATCAGAATAACAATGGTTTACAATGGGGCTGGAGTCAGCAACCAAGTCATATTGAAAGACCATACACTCTCCTTTCCCCCTCCTTTTTCTAACTTTTGATTTTCTTTCTTTTAAACCACAAGTGAGCAAGTTGAAAAATGCAACCGCCTGAAACAAATAAAACAACCACAGTCACTGGGTCCCAAGATTCCAGACTTGATTTATCACCATGCCAAGAACAGTCAACTCTGCCTCCCCAAATAAGCACATCTGGTCACTGGTATCTCTGAGGTTTCCAAAGCTGTGTCACTAGGTTGTCCTACCCATGGCTTTTGACAGGAATTTATTTGGGAGGCCAAATGATCCATGAAATATTCTAAATACCCTGTTTCATAATGCAAACAGAATCCAAATATCTATCTTCTTTTATTGAAAGAGCATCAAAGTAGAACAAAAGGGATTCCACACAATGGATGTTTTGATGTTTCAATGGATATGTGATTGAATGCATATGTGAATATTTGCTCTCTAATTGAATCTTTCTCCTCCTCACCTTCCTTTTTGCTGTTGTAGTTTTTGCTTGTTTTTCTTTTGCCCCGCATCTTCCCATAAGGTGTGTATCTATGTGTGTGTGTGTGTATGTGTGTGTGACTCTGTGAGGCAGAGACAGAGACAGAAACAGAGAGACAGAGAGAGATGGAGAGACAGAGACAGACAGACAGACAGAGATAGAGACAGAAAGACACAGAGAGACAGAAACAGAGAGAGAATTTTGGAAAAGAATGAACATACATAAATATATACACATACATGCATATATATTTTATACATGTACTTTTTATGTGTGCACATTTATCTTTAAGTTACAAGTGATTTCAGAGACCATCTAAACAAAGTTACACTTTAGTATGAATTCCTTTTGCACGTATCCTTTAACTTGGTTATACTAATTCTAATAACAGCCCATTCCAAGCTCATTACACTTTTGGACAACCAAGTGTGAGTAAGCTGTTTTCTTTATTTCTTTTTTCCTCATTTTGAGTTCACTTGAATTACTACCATTTCATCCTAGTTTTGCTTCTCTGTGTCTAAGAAAAATAGGCCTCATCCCTCTTCCTACAGGATTCCATAAATATTCTTTTACCCAGGTTATTCAAACCTAATTTCTTCATCTGATCATCATGGATAAAGGATTCAAGTTTATTCACAATTTCTGCCAACTTCTTCTGGGCATGCTTCAGATTGGTACTATAAATGTCTGTGACTCAACTATGAATAATCAATTTACTTAACAATTATGCCAAAACAAGCTATTGTTATTTTATTAAAACAAAACCACATTTATATGAGTTTTCAAAAGCAACATCCTCCAATGAATGCTACTAATTTTAGGGAATTTTTCCCTCTTTTTCAAGAACTCTGAAATACCCACAAAACATGATTATTATTCAAATAAATATTCCAGGATACTTTCTAATAAAAGAAAAAGTTTCTATATAGAAATGTTATACAAAAAATTTCATGGAATAGTAAAAGTCTATAATCACATGAAACTTTAGCGATTATGTACTTTTATTTTCATATCCCTAATCCCATTACCTCTCTCATAGCCCATCAAATGATATAATTCCTTCCTTTCACCTGCATGTTTCTCTACTAGAAATGCCTAAAGTAGTGCTTAGGTGAGCTTGTTATGAGGAAAACCTCTCTGAAAATTCACTGAGCAATACCCGGATGTTAAAGGCTTAAACATTTGTAGAAGTACCACAGCTGCATTGAGTCTAGTTCCCAAAGCCATCATTGAGGGGAGAAAGAATTGTGTAGAAGGGATTAACCGACAACAACCAAATGGCAGAAAAGTACAAGAACCCCAAGACAACACATCCAGGATCCTAGCCCAACTTTCAGAGTCATCTTGAGAAGAAAGTCTTCAGCAGAGAAGGAACTAGTCATACTGGTTAATTGTCAACCAACTGACACTCAGAGGTCAGGCAAGTCAGTCTTGCTGAATCAAAACACCAAAGGATGAGACAGAAATCAAGCCAAATTACCACCAAAATTACCAAAATTTAGTATTACTAAATTAACACTCACACTCTGATTATAATAGCCCAAAGCCTTAAACCAAAAAAGCCTTGGAGGAGTACCTCCTCCATCCCAGTCCTTTCAGTCATTTTATTGTAAAGGAATCTGCAGCTGGACAATGACCCCAGAAAGCACTAGAATCACAGTTACTGAAAACTAAGAAAACCATGTTCTTGTCACCATGGTACTTTGCATTGTTAAATAGTTTAACATGTGAATTGGATATGATTTTATCAGTAGAATAACACTGAATAAAAGGATAAGAGAGATTATCACTACCACCTATTCTGCTACCACACCGTAAGGACCATGGAACATCCTGCTTGAGCCTGGAAGCTTTCATAATTTCTTACATCCATTGGAACATGTGTTCCTTTCAAGAAAGAATTCTCTTTTTTTGTGTGTTTGTATTACCAGTGATGAATACAGTGCTTTGCATATAGGAAGCACACAATCATGTCTTTATCCATCTTATATACCTAATGGTTTGATGAAACTACCATGTAGAATAATATCAAAAGCCTTTCTGAATCCCAAGATCGTACAGCTAGACTTGAATGACATTCAGAAAATAAAAAGACTTTAGAGAGAAATGTTTGTGACCCAAACTATTGGATCAGTTAAAAATTAATGTATAATTATTTGAGCCTAAGAAAATGGGAATGCAGACCTTCAGGAATAGTAATCAGAATTAGTGAACCTCCATCCCTTGCCCAGGAGAACAGTGTTATAGCAATTATCAATAGTGACTTCTGAGTAAAGATGTTGAATTCCTCTCACTCATTAGATCAGATAGTTCAATGGTCATTCGAAAGGTCTGTTAAAAAGCACCTAAATGCCATCAGAAAGAGGTAATGATTAGTGCTCTAGCAACCTGTTATTTCCATAATGGTGCTATGATTAAGAAATCAACATCAGAAATTATCTTTCATGAAAGATGGCTTTTAAAACCTGGTGCCAGTGGTCACAAAGGCATCAGAGATTTTGGGCGCTTTCCCTCCTTCTACATATTTGACAACACAAGCAACATTTTATTTGTCATGCTGGTGTTTTAATTTGAAGATTATCAAGGGCAAGTCTGCACTGATCTGCTTTAATTGCTTCCCAAATGTGGTCAAAGTCAGAGTCATAAGCCAGATGTCTGCATTAAAAATAAGAAAGTTTCCAGAATAAGCAAGCAGATTTAACCTGTACTGAGGATTGTGGAGTCATAGACTGAGAGATTTAAGGGACTTTCATGTTATCTAATCCCCTCATTCCACAGATGAGGAAACTGAGTCTGAGATAGGGAAAATTATTTGCCCAGTGGATAAGGGTTTAACTTCTGACTCCAAATTCAGAACATTTTCCACTATCGGTGTCCTTCAAAAGAATACAGTTCTAAGTATTAGGCATAAGGGTTTAAGAAGCTCTACTGCACACTATTATATAGAAAATGCCATCTAGATTGTATGTGGAAAAAATGTTATCCTATAAATTGGAAGAAAGTATTTTTAAATTACAGTAGAAGACATTATGGTTAAGGAAACAAATTCTCATTACTTTGAATAAGACTTTGAATTCTTAAAATTTGACCTAAATGACAATTATAATTGGATATTTACAACAAAAAATATGTAAAAAAAACCTACAAGCAATAAGTCAGTGATCATGCACTTGCTAAAAACATGTGCTCGGCATTTTTTTAATTCTCTAATTAAATCCTAATTAGGATGTGCAGTAGAGTGTTAATTTTTTCTAGTTATACCTCCAGGGCATTCCCTACACCTTCATGAACATAAGCTCATTCAGATATGTAAGGGATAATTATCAATAAATAGGACCACCACATTGCTGGCTGGCTTGATCCTTTACGTATAACTTGCTGCCTTTGCTAAATGGCACTCCAGACCACAGTGTAGAATATGAATGGGCATGTGAATAAGAATGAGAATGAGAATGTTTTTTGTGTGTGCAAAAGCAAGAAAATGGACTGTTGGATAACATAAACACTACTCTGAGGTATATCCACTGGAACAGAACCTTGATAGAGGGTCATAGATTAAGGAGGCTTTTGATATTATGAGTAGCAGAGAATAGTAGTTATGCTTAATAGCTGACTTGGTATTAGACACAGTGTGATACACAGTGGAAATACCACTGGACTTGGACTAAGGATTTGTGTTCAATTCCTGTCCCCATCATTTAATTTCTATGTTACTTTGTCCAAGTCAAATAATCTTTCTCAGCCTCAGTTTACTCATTGGTAAATGAGGAGTTTGGACTTTTTGATCTCCAATTTATATTCCAGATCTAAAGATCCTATGATTTTAGGACATGGATCTCTTCACTCTCAGTTTAGTGTTCTTTCCAACAACCTTAATCTTCATGTGGAACAAACAAAAATGGAATATTATATAGTTATCCAGTAATAATTGTACTATAGTCCCAGCCAGTATAGGTAGAATTTTAGTATCCACTAATAATTGAGATCATAGGATTGTTGTACTTAGATATGTTCAAACAGGATCTCGAGCCTATATGGATCATCCCAATTTAGAAAATAAACATTGACAAATAGAACATGTGAAAATAAAGTAAATCAGGATGGTGAGATATTGACATAGTTTAGTTAAAGAAACTAAAGTTCCTTAGATTGAGGAAGAGAAGATATAGAGAGAACATGATCTCTTTTCAAATATTTTAAAGGTTGATACATATGGAACTGTGAATGGAAGTTATTTGATTGGAGCAGTCAGATTTTAGGGCTTTTTGAGAAAATAAATCTTTTTCATAATCAAGTCATCCCAAACTAGAAGCGCTTGACTCATGAGGTTGTGAATGTCCTGGACCTAGGGTGTTTTTAAGGTATCAAGCAGAGATTACATGACCAGTTAATAGGAATATTGTAGAAAGGTTTCCTGGAGTAGCAAAAAGGCTGAATTAGATAGATTTTAACATCACTTCCAATTCCATGAATTAAAAAATATTAGTAGCTAATAGTAATACTAGCTAACATTCATAGAATACCTACTATGTCCTAAAGGTTTTACAATATACATATAATACCTACTATGTGGTAGGTACTTTGCTAAAGTGTTTTACAAATACTGTCAAATTTGATCCTCACAACAATTTTGTGAGGTAGGTGCTGAGAGAACTAATTATTTCTCTCACATTAATGACCAATTATTAAATTAAAATTAAAGGTTTCCATTTCTATTCCTTCATTCAGAAAACAGCCTACTGTAAGTTATTCAGTCAGTCTCTGAAGGGCATTTCTGATAGATGAGATTGCCCAAATCTTCTGGGCACATGCTTCTCAATTTTGGGTTGAATCTGACTCAACTAGAGAAGGCTTTTGAAAAACAATCCAATGTAGGCAAGATTTTGCCTTTAAGAAATAAGCCACTCTCCTTGGAACCTTACATTAGAATCTAGGGTAACCCAGTTTAAGAAGGAGAAATTTTAGTCAGAGTATTCCTGGTAGAAATAGATTCTTTTGTCCACATTGCTTGAGGTGACTGTCTCTTGATAGGGTCACATTCTTAGCAGGAAGAGCTGAAGACTTTTTGCTCTCCTCCTCATTAATATGTCCATCCCTTCATTGATTCTTAATCAATTAGACTTGATTTCCACCCTCAAGTACACCCCTTTTTTGAAAAGCTTTTTTAAAACACTCAATATTCGACAGGAGAGATTCAGTCTAGGAGAAAAAAAAACACTGAACTCTATTATTTACTAGCCATAATTAATAAAGAGATTACCCAGAAATCATATTTCTTGGACTTTTTATTTATCACAATGCAATTATCCCATTTTACATTTAAGGAAACTCAAGTAAGTATACCGTAAGTAAACTGCCCAAGGTCATGTACCTAGGAAGTATCTGAGGCCAGATTTGAACTTGGCTCTTCTTGACTCCAGGGATGGTGCTCTATCCACTGCATAACTTAAATCTTGAGAGCTGCCTAAATCTTGATACACTAGAGACAGTCAACCAGGATTTTTCAAACAATTATTCTAAAGAATTAGATATATAGATTGGGCAATTCATTGAAAGTAAATGTGACCAAATCCTTGAATTCTACCATAATTTTAAACTATACGCAATAACAAGGAAATTCAGTTTAGGGATAAGAATAGACATTCTTTATCTTTAAATGTATTTCAAATATTTTTCCAGAATTACCATTTTTTCTGCATTTTCAAGCTAGAGTTGTGTTTTTTGATGGCCTCTCCTTTTCTCTTTTCTATATTTCTAATATGCAGGTTTTCCAATTCATCTTTCTAAATGAAAGTCTAGCAGATGGAAGAATCAATGAATCAGTTACAGAATTTTAGCTCTAGTAGCATTGGCAACTGATATTCTGTAGGAAACAATCACTTGGATGGAAATTAAGAGTCCTAATCAGAGATTCGTTGGGCATTACTTAATTGTCTCATTATGTATACACAACAAGCTAGAAGAAATTTTCAAGAAGAGAACATCAGAACATAGACTGTTGACTACATACTGAGTTCAACATTCTTTCTTTACAGATGGGCAAATTAGTACTTGAAATCCAATCGACCATTTCTTTTTTAAACTATCTTTTCATGCAAGGGTCTGTATATTTCTGAATTCCAAAGTAAAACTAATCACTCAGAAATCAACAATAATCAGATTTCCTAGGAACCTTTATCAATTTATCAAGATGTTAGCTTGCCAAAATATTAGACCTTCTATCCCCCACCCCGTGATTCTCCACTCAATCAAAACATTGCCTGATTGCATAGTTAGAATTCATGTTCAGCAGCTCACAGACACTGCTGAAACTTCACTACCAGGATGAATAATGTTTGAAAGGTACAAGGGGCAAGATACTTGCATTAGAGTCCCAAGACCTGTGCCTGAATTCCAGCTTTATCTTTTCACAATTTAATTCTCTGGTTTTGAAATTTGAAAAGACCTTAGTTTAAGAAGATCAAGGTCTCCCACTGCATCCTGGGACATCTCCAGTTGGCCTGATCTAACATCTGGCCACCAGGTGGTTCTATAGAAGAAAGTGAGATTGCTAATTTTGCACAGCACACCCTCCCTCAAATCAGATTCAATTCCAAGTCATGTCATCATCTCCCTGATGTCTGTCTTCTTTAAGAATGAAGGACAAATCACACACTCTGGTTTTGGAAAAATAACAATAACAAGGACAGCATTATAGTTGTTGTTGTTTTTATTTTATTATGTCTTATGGTTTGCTAAGTGCTTTACAAATATCTCATATTGTCTTCAACTCTGGGAGATGGGTGGTTTTTTTACTTCCATTTTTACAGATGAGGAAATGGAAGAAGACATAAATTTTGCAACTTGCCCAAGGTCACATGTTTGAAGCTAGTTTTGGCTTTTATAACTCAAGATTAAATACACTACAACATTCAGCTTCCTTGGACAAATTACTTCACTTCTCTGAGACAATACATTCATCTGTAAAATAAGAGTATACAAAAATAATCCCTTCTTGTTCTAATATTTTATTATTTTCAAAAGGTCTCCCTTCACCCTACCCAATTTCTGGGAAAATTCAGTTAAGGTTAATGTCACTAAGTGATGTGCCTAGGTTATCTGCATGTCTAACAACATAGTAGTATGAAGAGACAGAAATTTTGACTGGTAGATGGAACCATGATGAGCATAGAATAAGTCATGCTCTAAGAAAGTGATAAATCACAAGTAAAAATATCTTAAAAGACAACTAGGTAGCATCGTTAATAGAATGTTGAGTCTGGAGCCAGGAGGACCTAAGTTCAAATCCAGCTTCAGACATTTACCAGCTATATGATCCTGAGCTAGTCACTCAAGCCTATTTACCTCAGTTTCCACATCTGTACAATGAGTTGGAGAAGGAAATGGAAAACCAATCCAGTATCTTTGCCATATGGGATCACAAGGAATTGGCAACAATTGAAAAACAATTGAACAGCAATGGCAAAACATTTTAATTTCATAATTGTAGTTAGCAAAAAGACTTTTGTGGATTATTCTCTCTGCTTTAAATTTGAGGTAGATGCAAGAAGAGTCCAGTAAATTAAGAAAGTCCTCAAAGATGATAAAATTATTGACTATTCCTCTTGTCAGCATAAAAGGTTATCATATTCCTTGGGGACCAGACCCATATAAAGTCAAATATCTTTGTAGTAAGGTAAGCTAGAATAAGAAAGGCTAGCCAACATACTCTAATTGCTGTGTGAAGTCATGAAGTTTTGTAGAGGTTTCTCCAGGGAGAATTGCAAGATTCTTCTTTCCTGCCAAGACGTTTATTTGTTTTTTGTTTGTTTATTTTTTAGAAAAACACATGAGGGTGTCTGGTGCCAATATTGGAGAGCAAGTAGAAGGAGCACTTTTTAAACAAATAAGCAACATTAAGTTTACAATACCATTTCACAAATAAGACTGATCTTGTAACTTTATATTAATACTGGCTTTGGGTGTACCTCTCTTCTACTTGCCTTAATTTGTGACAGTAGGGAGTAATGGTGAAGAAAAAAGAACAGCTTTCCTACTTTAAAATTTAGCTTCCTGTGGAGACTGTTGCTGTATGATGATATTTGTTCAAATGGCCTTAACTGTTATGATTTTCTCTTTTTGGGGGGGGGGTTAGAAACGATTCTGTGTCTGTCTCTCTGTCTCTGCCTTCATGTCTGTGTCTGTCTCTATGTGTATATCTCTCTCTGTCTCTCTCTTTCTCATGCTCTCTTGATGCCTCTCTGTCTCTGTATCTGTCACACACACACACACACACACACACACACACACACACTCCCATAGGAAAGCTATGGCTCTTTATTTGCATATCATTCCTGACAAACAGGAATCAGGGTAAAGAGATCCTCCCGAAACATGTTTCTTCTATTTGAGGACACTTTCCTTAGTTTATATATTTTAATGATCACTTTGGTAGGGTCATTTTTAAATGTTGCATTTCTCCTTACATTGCATTCTGTGATAACAGAATAGAGATATTGTCAACAGATGTGAAAGTTTACAGATCATTAAATTCTCCTCCAAAATACCTCCTCAAAAATGTCCTGGGGTCTAAGGTTCTCTTCTTTCCCATCTGAAAGAATTGTTTTTAGTACAATTTTGCCCCAACCTGCTAACTTTGTCACTTTTCTTCAATGTACAATTAACCCGAGAGTTTCTGGAGAAAGGGTCTTCCATGAGCCCAATTACACCAGGGTTTACCCTTGCATCTGTATCCAATCATCAGCTCACCTGCCAGATTATCTTTCTTCACCAAAGTCCTTCATTTGTTTCCTGAAGACATTGAGTCTTTAAAACTTTGGTGCCAACTTTCTAACACTGAGTTTACTTCTATTAGATGAATAAATGGAATCTCTGTGTCAAATTTTCTAATTTGTGACCCCTATTTTTTTTGCTAATGGTTATCCTTTTTGTTACGAGGAAGTTTTAAGTCCTACCCTGACTTCAAGGTTTGTTAGGAAAATTCCAGGATGAGGCAGCAGATGAGATTATTACAGTTGATAATGAAGTAATTCCTGTTATCAATTTTTCAATTTTACATTCATTTACTTCTTCAAATAATTCAAGGTTAATTGATTTGGATGCATAACATATTGTTTTTTCTCATTTTCCCCTAGTTCTAATTAGTTCTGACCAATTGATGATCTGATTATCCATAGAAAGCTGACCAACAGATAGCCACATTAAAAACAACTCTTATTGTCTGTTAAAATATAAAGCATTTCATTATGTATGTTGGTACTTGGTTCTTGTGATGTCAAGCATCTACCAATTCCTTTTTTTTTTCAAAAGGAAATTTTGATGGCATATAGGTATATTTTATAAAATCTAAAGTCTAGCCCAGGACTGGGGAACCTGCTGCCTTGAGGCCATATCTGGTTCTCTTATTCCTTAAGTGTGACCCTTTCACTTAATACAAACTCACCAGAACAAATCACTTTAATAAAAGGATTTGTTCTGTACAACTAGAGTCTAGTCTTTTTAATTCCTTGCTCTTGAATCATCATTCCCATATATTTCTCCCCATTCGCACATTTTCCCACATTTGCACTGGAGTCACCAGATGTCAGAGTATACATTAAATGTACTTACAGAGGATTTTAACATTCCTCAAGCATTTCTCTATCAGTTCAGTGTCAGGCACTGATACTGATGCATTTGCTGCAGTTATTTTCATGGTGGTCTTTTTGAAAATATTTAAATATTACCATGATAGATCACAACCAAATATTCCATGAAATCATGTTTCTTCTTGTCTTTGGGCATATGATATAATCCACTGTGACAAGTCCTTTCTTTGCCTCTTGACAGAGTCCCTATGAAATATGCTGACATTTTACCTGAAATTAATTTCTTCCTTCTGGTTTGATTTATAACAAGAGTGTCAGGACTCATATTATTGAGCTTATCCAGCAAAATATCCACTCATTGGTCATTTGAAAAGGATCTCAGAATAAAAACACCAGTTGTAAAATAGAAACTTGTTGATGGTTTAAAAACTGTAGTCCTTAGCACCCCATACTTCCTTTACTTCAGTCTTCCTCCTTCACTACAGAAGACAAAGGGTTTGCTATAGATTTGAAAGGTGGATATTTTTTCTTTGTTTTAGTGGTTACCATAGTCAAAAAAAAAAAATAAGCAATCACAAGGTAATTAGCCTTTTGATGATAGACTTCTTATTAGCTTGATTGGTCTTCACAAAACAGATCCCTTCTGTTAGCATGGTCATACTAAAAATCTTTCCATTATAGAATATGAATCGGCAAAACCTTTAAGAAACTAAGGTCAGGGGCAGTTAGGTGGTGCATTGAATAGAGAACTGATCCTGGAGTCAGGAGAACCTGAGTTCAAATTTGACTTCAGACACTTGACTCACTTACTAGCTGTGTGACCATAGACAAGTGTATCTGCAAGCACCTTAGCATACCCATGGTGGCTGCTAGCACAGGTTCTTAGATCTGCTTTTCTAAAGGAAAGCAACTCAAAAAGGGTAAACAATCTTTCTTTAATCAACCAAACATGTATCATTTACCTAGTTCAGGGGGAAAAGTCAGCAACCTGAACTTTGGCTCCCCAGAGTCTCATCTGGCCAAATGACACAACTCTTCTCAAAGTGAACCCCAAAGCAAAAACTCACATCAGGGTATCTATAGCCTTCTCCTCTATCAGAAAATGTCACAACCCTCTTGACCCACTGCCCAATCACAAAGTAATAAGGCGTGGGCATTCCTGAAGAACAAACCTCCCGCCACAGGCTCCATGTGACCACATTCAGCCTATTAGGGGGCAGAGTATACTTTTGAATCAGGGAAGGTTCTCAGAGCCACTTAAGCCTATCAAAGGGGCTAAGGACAGGGAAGATCTTCAGATTCCCATAACAACAAGTCACTTAAGCCCAATTGCCTTGCTTTCCCCCCTCCAGAAAAAACAAAAAGAAGCTGAGGTCACCTTTTCACTATGATGAGGTATCATGTAAGACTTTATGCCATTTCTTTTAAAAAATGTAAGCTTACAAGGCTATATTCTTGCAAATGCAATCATTTGCAATCATCTTTCTGTGTGTGGTTTAACTGTTTTCTAGGATTTTTTTTTGTTTTTTATTCATGTTTTGTTGACAACATTTATCTGTTGGGAAACTAAAATATAGTTGCTCATGCAACAATAAAACAATATTGAAGATATTTCAAGGAATATTTAGCTTCATCCTTTAGTTTAAGAAAAAATGCATATATATTGTGTGTGTACGTGTGTGTGGTATGGATGTGTGTTACCATTGAAGCACAACAGAAGGTTTTAAAAATTGACAAAATATTGTTCAATTACTTGAAGGCTTTATCTAATATGAAAAATACTAATGTGACAAATATATAAATACTATCTATGCTTTGCAATACATAAGAAAATTATCTCCAACACCCCATAAGGTTAATAAAATCTCAATTTAAAAAATAAGGCAGCCATAACATAATACTACAGAAAGAAATAATTTATATATTAAAAATTCTAGGAAATCAGCTTAAATAATAATACTCTACTAAAGTCATATCTATATGACTGATACTGTAACATTTCCTCAGTCTTTAGTCTTTTTTAGGTGAATAGCTCCAAGTTAATATAAGTTACTCTATTTGGTGCTAGGGATAAAAAGAAATAGATTTATAAAAATAGTTATTGACTTTAAGGAACTCAAATTCAATTGGCAAATATAATGTATACACAAATAAGTAAATGGAAGATATTTTGAAGAAATAGCTATGATGATTATCTAGAGTTTCTTTTATATAGTGACATATGATCAGATTGATGAACTTGCATTTATTGGGGAACTAATGTGGTGGGTCACAGTATAGATTATTCCTATCTTACTAATTTTTATGAACCACTACAAATAATCAAGTATATCATCATGCTTTAATGAATATCCTCACTAGCCTTTCAGCAGACTTTCATGTGTAAATGGCTAGAGAGAACTACAAATTTGCACTGAAAAAGACTATACAAGAAAACTTTGAGAAACCTGCCAGTACAGCTGTCTAATGTCCACAGCTTACTCACATAAATATACTTCTTAATTGGCCAACCAGTATTTGCTCACTTTTTTCATATAAAAAAAATAAAAGTGACTCCCTTTTCTGAATTTCCATTGCCCTTTCTATCTATCTATCTATCTATCTATCTATCTATCTATCTATCTATCTATCTATCTATCTATCTATCCACACATACACATACAGAATATGATAGAATAGAAATATATATATATATATATATATACATATTACATATACATACATATATATGTATATATCATAGCATTTGGTGCACATTAACACTTAGTATTACAAACAGACAGCAAGGACTTAGTAATTGAGAGAGAGGGACGTTCTCTAAGGCATCATTATTTAGAAATCACAAAAACTTAACCTTTCCATTCCTTTATCCATGCAGAGATCATTACTAATTCCCATACTAAACTGAACTAATTCTCCCTGATATTCAAACAAATTTATTTTACTTCTATAATTATAAAATCATTTTATGGTTCATTCCATACTGGTTGTTTAGGCACCAAAACTGATAGTGATGACTATAATATATGATGGAAAGATATTAGTGGGCTAGGAAAACCTACAAGCTATAATTTCTTTAATTGAAACTGTTATTTATTTCAGTTTTATGGTAAGTCATGGTAGATAGAAATCTAATCTTGAAACCAGGAAGACCTGGTTTCAAGTCCTGACTCTGACAATAAGTGGCTGTGTAATTCTGGAAAAATAATTTAGCATTTCAGTGCTTTAAGCAAGTCTTTCCAAATAGAATTGGGGGAAAAGAAGGTATCATTCTGAACTGGTAGATTAATTTCCTTAAAAAATAATGAAGCGCTTTTCTTTCTGCTGTGGTTGCCTTTGGGGCTACAGAAGCGCCGCAGCCATGGCCATCCAGTAACCCATGGCCGTAGGCCTCAACAAGGGCCACAAAGTTACCAAAAACATTTTGAAGCTGCAACACTGCAGCTGCCATGGGCGTTTGACCAAACATACAAAGTTTGTGAGAGATGTGATCCGAGCGGTGGGTGGATTTGCGCCTTATGAGAGGCGGGCCATGGAACTGTTAAAAGTCTCCAAGGATAAGCGCGCCCTTAAATTCATCAAAAAAAGGGTGGGAAATCACATCCGAGCCAAGAAGAAGAGAGAGGAACTCAGCAATGTCCTAGCTGCCATGAGGAAGACTGCTTCCAAGACTAAGCTGGACCGTGCCAACCCTCCCCTGACTTAAACAATAAAGATTTGACAAATAAAAAAAAATGAAGCATTGGAGGAGGGAATTTTAGGAGAAACTTGTTTGTTATTTGAGTTCATAAGAGATTCAAGAGTTACTTTCTAGTTACATTTCACTCATTTACATCCTCTCCCAAGACTTTTGAAATTCAGATAATAAATTTTATTTGTATATAGATTGCCAAGTGGTTTATATCTAATGCAGTGGTTCTCAACCTTCCTAATGCCATGAACCTTTAATACGGTTCCTCATGTTGTGGTGACCCCCAACCATAAAATTATTTGTGTTGCTACTTCATAACTGTAATTTTGCTACTGCTATGAATCATAATGTAAATATCTGATTTGCAGGATGTATTTTTATTGTTACAAATGGAAAATAACCCACAAGTTGAGAACCACTAATCTAATGCATTGTCTAAGAAACCATGGTCAGAATCACATAGCTCTTACTTTGAAAAGTAGAACTTGAACAGAACTCTTCCTGAATCTATTTCCAGGTTTCTATCCATTATGCTAGACTACTTCATAACCAATCTTTCATTTTCATTAACTAAACAAACTCCCATTTCCCCTCAAAGTATCCCCTAGCTTCTAATGTTGATAATGAGTCTTAATTTTTGCAATGACAGGAACTTCTAATGGACTTCTGGAAAAGTGAATGAATGAATAAATGTGTGGATAAAAGGATAGATAGATATATACCATATGCATATAGGAATGTGCATGTGCATATATGTATATAAGTGTGTATATATAGATATATACATACTTATACACATATGTAACACCATGCACCAGCAGATTCCTAAAAGAATGCTACTGTGAACAGCTCTTAAGGTTTAGACTACACAGGAGAGTGAACACTCTGTTTATTCCATTTCAAATCAAGGCAAACATTCACAATATAATATTCACAACATTACATCTTATCACAGGAAATCAAAATATGGTGTTCATAACAGTTTACCATTAGAATGGCCACACAGTTTCACTACAGTGGCCACAATATTTAGAAAAAAGAACAAAAGAATAATCATCTGGTTTCCCTAACAGGGAAACCCTCCTTACTTAGTCATTCAGTCAATTCACAATACAATAATCAAACTTCCACTCATGGGGCAAGCATTAACTTAATCAGTCACTAATCTAGATTTGATTACTGTCATTAATCACTAGTACAATCATCAGAAAAACCACATAAACCCTCCACCCCTTGGTGTCCAGCAAACCTCAGTTTCATCCAAGGGGAGGCCTTTTCTTCATCTTGACTCTGGGTGGTCTCTCTGATTCCCTGGATATACTTCCATGGTCCCAGCTCCCTCCTGAATCCACCAGTCACCTGGATTCAGAAGCAGACATCTCCTAGGTTCTTGTCCAGTCCTCAGAGGTAGACAGCTCCCAGGTCCTTGTTCAATCCTCAGGGCAGTCCCTGGCACACACTGAAGTTCACAGGGTCCAGCACATCTCAAACCCTTCACCATTTCTCTTCCCTGGAACTCAAGGATCAGCCGGGCCATGAACAAAGTCTTATTCCAGTCATGCCTCTTCAGTCCTCCAGCAGTTCAGCTGGCCCTAGGACCCAGAAGGAATATTGGTCTTCCAGGTGGCCTTCACCAGATTCTGGTCTCAGTAAAACTCCATCTCAGTTCTCTGACAGCTTCCAGATGCTGGGAGAGAAACTAACTAACTAACACTCTCTCTCTCTCTCTCTCTCTCTCTCTCTCTCTCTCTCTCTCTCTCTCACTCAAACTCCAATCACTTCTTCAGTCCAGCAGCCCAGCTCCCAGATACTGAGACAATCCTGCTTCTTCCAACAGGACAATTTCTATTTTGTCTGTCTCTAGAACTCTTCTTTATATAGACACACTGGCCTCCTGTCTCAACCAATCCCCTTCTGCCACATCATCAGGGAAGCTCACATCCTCTCAACAGGGAACAGAGCTCACACCTTCCATACTTAGCCATAAGTTACTAAGTGATAAGTGTCTGCTAAATTGATTGCTGTTACAACATATGTATCTTTGTATATGTATATATATGTATGCACCTGTATGTTTGTGCACATGCACATCTGGAAACACATAATCACCTGTACTTTGTATTAGGCATTATGCTAAGTCCTGAAGACACAGACACAATAACCAAGATATTTTTTGTCCTCAAGATGTTTATCTTCTGTTATCTGAGGATCACATACACACACTCACACACACACACACACACATACACACACACACAAACACACACACATAAACACACACACACCAAAAAGACACTTTCAGGGATGGAACCAAGATAGGAATGTAGAGGAATCATTCAGCCATACTTTCCAAACATACCCCCCTCAACAACCTTAAAATAATGTTTAAATTGAACTCTGGGATGGTGAACCCAACAGAATGAGATATTATTCTACCTCAAAACAATTTAGGAAGTCAGCATTAAAAATTGATGCCATGGGGGTACACTGGTGTTGAACCCATATGGCTAAAACAGTGGTGGGACTAGGTAGTGGCATCAGAATGAGAAGCAGTTTTGGTGGCTCTCAAGCCAAAGATGCTAAGGAGACTTGGTAATGCATCAGAAAGATATTAGAAGGGACACCCGTGCAAGCACTGGATAAATGGGCCAGAAGCTATTTGACAAATAGCTTCTGTTATAGTTTAGGTGCAAAGAGGAACATTTCTGACAAAGAGGGAATAGGAGCCCTGAGTAGTAGTATTATTTTTGACACAAGGGATCAGGGACAATAAGAAACAGTATCATTTCCTGTCCCAAGTGAACATCAGTCCTAAGAAGAAGTATCACTTCCAGTCTACAAGGATGAGGGACCAGAGCAACAGTATCATTTCTGGGCTGAAAGGATCAAGGTCCCTGAGGATCAGTATAAATTGCCATTCAAAGGTATAAGGGACCATTCCTGGGGAAAAAAAAACAAAAAAACCAGAATACACATGAGAAGAGCAGTAACCACACCTCTCCCCATATCACCATTTTGGAAGCAATGAACACTTCCAAATCCCTAGAACTAGTTCTAAAAACAGCAATGCAAAAAATCCTGAAGCTTGAGACAAGATCCATCACCTACCACTGTTGCCTCTTTTGCCATCTGAGTTAAAGTGTTTTTTAAGGTGTTATTCTCTTCAGTCAGGTTTTTGACTCTTTCTTGCATCATTCTCATTTCTCTTCCCAATTTTTCCTCCACTTCTCTTATTTGGTTTTCAAAGACCTTTTTAAGTTGATCTATGGTTTATAGGCAATCTTCATGTATCTAGGAAGCATTTGGTGCCGGAGTTCTGACTGTGCTGTCTTCCTCCCACTCCATACTTCAATCCTTTTTGTCCCCAAAAAAAGGATTCTAGAGTTTGATTACTGTTCTTACTTTGCTTCCTTCTCCACATATTGGCCAGTCAGTTAATTGCTTGATTTTTTAGCTCTGTGAAACTCTGCTTCCAGGGGGGAAAGCTCTGTCCCAAATTGCTGTGGTTTTCACAGCTGCTGGAGCTATTAGGTGGGTGCTGCATCCCCCACCAGCTTTGGCTTGCTGAGAGCGCACCCCAGGACCAGCACCCAAGACCATGATCCAGATCCAGGCCGCTCAATGCAAGAACCCTTGCCTTTGATCAATAGCTTTTGCCCCCCTGCTATGTGCAGGCCAGGAGCTATGAGGCAGCCAAATTGGGCTGCTTCCTTGCCCTAGGGGCAGTTTGGCCAGACTGCTTTTTTTTTCTTCCCAAATTGAGCTTGAATTCCACTGACCTTTCTCTTAGCCTTATTATTCCTGGCTTGATGAATATGGAGATTGCACCAGGTGCTGCCAATCCACTCTCTTGTAGACTCCAGCTGTGACTTTTCCCAAACACCCTGGGTCCAGGCTGCGGTTTTAGGCTTGGCTGGTTTTGCCTCCCACCCTGTCACTATGAGCCCCTCCTGCCAAGCTGCCTTTAGCAAGAGATGTGTTTTCTGTATTTTTGTGGGGTTTTGAGCCTTAAAATTTGTTTAGAGTTATATTTTATGGGTATGTAAGGTACTGCGTGGGAGCTGCAAAACTTTACTGCTTCTATGCTGCCATCTTGGCTCCACTCCCAGTCACATAGTCTTAAACAAAGTATAATAATTCAGTAAGAACTTAAGTAGGCTTGCCCCCTTAATGGAAAAAAGTACAAAGACAAAACTTCTCCAACCCTAGGTCACATTGTCTTGATCTCTAAGTCACAAAGTCTTTTTTCTTAATTGGAAATTGGTTACCAATCATCCTTAATTCAATCATCCTGAAGGTATACAGGATACAGAGTATGACGTCCTTCTACCTCTAGGCCAGAGTAAATCATGATCTTCTCAGTTTGAATTAAATACCCATGTAGAGGTCTTTTCTTTTTGACTTGAGATTGGCTTTTAGATTCCATGGTTCCTCTTCCATGGGTCCAGCTCCTACCTAAATCCACCCAACTGTCACTTGGGTTCAAAAGCAGGCAGCTTCCAACACCTTGTGTATCTCCTCTTCCATCTCCTTTTCCATTTCCTATTGACTCCAAGAAACATCAAAAAACTAAAAAACAAAGTCAAAAGAA
>CM053595.1:265682048-265709944 GCA_028646575.1 Pseudocheirus occidentalis | reverse complement strand
CCCACAAGCTCCAAGTGACCACATTCAGTCTATTAGGGGGCAGAGTATACTTTAAAATCAGGGAACATTCTCAGAGCCACTTAAGCCTATCAATGGGCTTAGGGGCAGGAAAGATCTTCAGATTCTCATTACATCTCCCCCCGCCCCCAAAAATAGTCTGATTTAGTAAAAATGCCTTCCAAATTTATTGACAGAGAGATTTCTCAAACTTGGAATTTTAGTTTGATATGGCTGCCTTAACAAACTTATACATAAATACACACACACACACACACACACACACACACATCTGTGATTTTTCTTCCAAGTAGATTTGAATAGAAAGCACTTTCATGTGAGAGGCAGCCTGGTATCATGGAAAATATAGGAGAAAAAAGTAAAGACTCCAGAGTCAAAGGATTTGTATTCAAATGCCACCTTTGGCATTTTTTACATATGTAACTCCAGGCAACTCCTCTACCTCTCTGGACTTTACTTTCCTCATCTGTAAAATAACATGGGTATACTAGATATTTTCTAGGTCCCTTGAAGCTCTTTATTTATTATCCCTGTGATCTTTTATGCACAGAATCAAAATACTTATTTGTTGAGTAAATAACTTAATTTCTCTTAACAATTAGTTTTCTAATTTGTTAATGGGATTAATAATATTCCTATGACGTCCTTTTACTATGTCAGCTCAAATAAAATACCAGATGTGAAAGCATATTAGAAGGTAGAGAATATTCAACAAAAGCAATTCTACTTCCAAACAACCATGATTTAGTAGATGCCTCACTCATTTCACCCAATAGAAGAAGGTATTCATGAGGTACTTCAGTCAAAATGAATTAATTTCCTCATTTTCTGCCAAACCCATTACTGAGCCTATACCTTAAGTTTTCCTAGTCTTAGTACACAACAGGACTTGCTATGCATGGGGATTGACTTTATTTAACCAGAATTTTCTTCATGAAGTCATTTTAGAGGACTTCTGTGTGTTATTAAAAGGAAAGTATTATGGTTGAATCTCAGGAAAAGAATTTTACATGTGCTTCACTATTTTGTGGAATCCTTACAACATGCCCTTATGTTTGGCCTAAGAGCAAGAACTATAGCTTGTGCAAGAAGAAAGAAGGATTCAAAAATGCATAGATATTCTTATTCATGCAATTCAAATGTCCACAGTATACTTGGTTGAAGAGAAAAGAAATACTAATGGTGAGAGGGAGAATGGTTGCCATGGGGGGCAATTATAGAATTCTATAGAATTATAGAAAGACTGTGACTAGAGATTAGTAGCACAGGAAATGTTATCTTTAATTTTTCCATATGTAAGCTGAGACTCATTCATGGTCATACAACTGGTAAATGTGGAAATTGTAAATCAAATATGGATCTCCTAGAGCAAGTCTATTACATTATCAATACTGGCAACAGTAAACCTGCTATAGAAAGAAATTATTTTTCCTTCATAGGAGATCTTCCACCCGCTTCTGAATTATCATTCATTAGGGAGAGTACAGATGTTTCAAGAAGGAGCCAGACTAAATAATCGGAGGTCTCTTCCAAATCTGATATTCTAAGCTTCTGTCCAATTTTTTCATTTTCTTTCTTCCATTAAAAAAAAACAATTAAAATTAGGACTGGACAAAGATGGCATTAGGAAAAACAATGTATGTTTATGGTAGAATTTTCAATTTTCTTACACATAGCTCCTTGAGAAGATGCTAATTAGGCAAAGTTTTGTAACTATGAAAGCTTAATATAAATATTAACTCATTAGTATTGTAAAGCTTATTTATTTTCTTTCTTGACAACAGACCTGCACAAAAATGAGCATGCTCTTTTATGGATATGAAACCTGAAGTTCAAAACAGAGGAATGCCTTTTCCAGTATACTAACACAACCAATAAAAAGCTAAAGTCAAAAGGTGAAATATGGCCTCCAGACCACTTGTCCAGAGCTCAATGCATCTGCCTCATGCTTCTCACTGTAACTACCTCCTATGTGTAAAAGTTACCCAAACCCAGGAAGTATGTCTCTGTAGCCTCTCAGCAGAAAAAGACACAATACATGAGGTATTTTACTGTAGAAGGCCAAGATACCTGTAATTTCCAAGGTCAATTTTTCACACTGAAGACCCCCTAGATTAGTTGGATTGACTATTAGTAAGCTTTGTAGCTCCAATAGAGCCCCAATTTCTGTAAGCTCCCCTTTACCCTGCCTTACCATTCATGACCTTTCTTTGGTCTTGTGACTGATGTTTGCCTAAGTCTCTTTGTAAAAATCCGCTCCTGACTTTCTTCCATCAAATAATCTTCAAATGGCTCTTCATTCTTTCCAAAGCAGACTAAGGGGAAATGCCATTTAGAAGCATGTGCGATCTTCTGATCTATTTGAAAGCATTTGAGTGCCTCACCTCTCTGCTGACCCCACTGCATCTCATGGGCACCTTTCTTTCTTCGTTGACTAAATCATTACTATCATTCATTTGAGAAGAATAAATATGTTTGCTGGCCTGTTTGAACTGTGGGATATATCTTCCAGCACTCTTATAAAGCTATGCTTATATACTGGTAAGAGAAAAGTGATTCACCATGGTAGCTTTGCTAAATGCCTTCAAAGAAGATGAATAGACTTGCAGGGAAAGAAAAAAAATAGATTCTTTTCCTCCTACAACTTCAAGGGAAGCTGCTTCTTTTCTGTCTTATGCAATGCCTTTAATGAATTCCAAAATATATTGCTTACTATTTGTCCTTGATGAGTTTTTGCATAAGGCTATGTCATCAGATCAGAATAATTGATACAAAGCTATAATTACAAATGCCATATAAATATATGATTACTTATTCAATCATTTTCCATTTTAATACCCTGTAATCTGATTACACTGAAGGGACAACCTTTCTGCCTCAATTTCATATCATCACTGAGACATACTACAAGGCCCTTAGAATGCTGAATGTCATAATAGCACTTTGTGAAATTTCACAACTGCAAACAATTGATACAATAAATTGTTTTTCAACAGTTGCAATTGAGATCAACCCTCAGATGATATTGTTCTCCATAATTAGCTGGATTTCTTCTTAGATACAAGACATATAGTCCTAAACGTTAAAGACTTTCCAGCATAGTTTTGACTTACTAGAGTTATACTGGCTTGACCTTTAAAAATACAGAGTCATTTGAGCCACCACCAGGCATCATTGTATTACTTTAGCGGAGGCATAAAGATACAACAACTATTAGATTTTTGACTCCATTTATCTTCTCATATTTCCATTAATGCTCAATAATACTTTCACTCCCTACACAAAAGAGCAGACTTATTCTTCACAAAAATCCTGTTTGGGTTGGATTGAATTTAGAAAAAAGTACACAGTGTTCCCAATGACACCAAGCTAGTAACTAGATCAAATGCTTATCACTTTAATTCCAATATTTTTCTAATGATGCAGGTAGATGAGTAGTGGAGAGAGTTCTAGAACTGAAGTCCGGAAGATCTGAGTTCAAATCCTGTCTCAGCCACTTGCTACTTATATGCCCCTGGTTAAATGACATACTCTCTGTCTACCTCAGTTTTCTCCTTGTAAATAAGACATAATAATATCACCTATATCCTAGGATTATTGGAAGAATCAAGAAATAATATTTGTAAAGCACTTTGCAAAACAAAAGCACCATATAAATGTTATTAATGGTGATGTTCCATAGTTCCATATTACAGAACAACATAATATAATAAGTACAAAAATTATAGATGGCCTGAGTTGCAAGAGAAAGACAAATTATTGTTGTAAGCAGTCTGTATATGACTAACTTGTATATGAGAAGCAGTAGAAAGTCATCTTGAATGATAAATCTACTTAGAAAAGTAAAAGGACTAGTCTGGGTGCTCTGCTCTCTCTCCTATATGCATATGTGTATACACACACATAAATCACGTGTGTGGATGCATGTGCACACATGTGCACATGTATATATCTTCATGTATGCAATTATGATTATACAGACTTTACATGTATGTGTATATCATATATAGAGAATCAGAGGAAGGTCTCTAGAATTTGAGCAGATCATTTATGGAGGATTTGTGGAAAGAAAGGGACAAAAGTAACATGTGTTAACAAGGTAAAAATCAGTTACTATCTGCACTGGAGGAGATGGTTCCCAAAACAGTGAATTTTTAAACTGGTATCAAAGTAAGTTTGTGATTTTCTTATAAGTAATCTCAAGTTAAATAAGTCTTCTGTTCCTCCTCTCTCACCCTTGAAATATAACATCTCTGGAAATCTGTCTGTTATTCTCATTTCCTTCATTTCTTTCTCTCACCACCTCTTCAATGTCTTTAAATTATATACACATGCATGTGCACACACAACTATACACATAGATATATTTATATTCCAGTATATCGATTCCGTAAGCACCACAATATCATTATTAATAATATATTTAATATTACAGTAACTAGTAATAATTTGAACTGAGGGAGTCTATTCTTCATATGAGCTTAACATTATTACAAGTAAAGTAATGCAATCATGATGTCAATTTTCTTCCCATTTAGAAAGTTATAAAAAAGGAAACATTTCAGGTTAGTTTATTTGCTGGATTCTATAGATTAGAAAACTGAAAGTCATGCTGAATAGATCCAGACAAATCAGCTAAGAGGCAAACTGCATGATGGGAAAATTATAAGCATAATTCATACATTATTTTCCCTTGGAGAAGTGGCTAGAACATTCCAAGGTTCTATTACTTTGTGTCTGTCTTTTTTAGAGAGCTCATTGCTCATTTGTTGGCTTCAAATACTATATTTTTGAGAATACAGGGTTAAAAAAAGATTATCAAGAAGGCCTCTTGTAATTCTGACATCTTGTGATTCCCTAATGTGGGTCTGCTCTAGTTGGCTTCATCCCTTTCTCTTTATCTTTCTTTTCCCCTAACTCATCAAAATGCACCTGTCTTGTTTCCCATTCCCCCAGGGCCTACATCTGTGCTTTACAAAGTGACAGCTAGTTATTTGATAAGCTCATCTCAGCTAAGAACAGTTAGTGGATGCTGATTGCTTAATGCCATCTTCCTCCCAATCAACACTGACAATTTAACAGGAGTCTACCAGAGACACAGAGCCATAACCCAAAGGGGTGGCCCTTTCAGACTTAATGACAGTCTGGTAGGAGGTGGTATTTTTTTGAGGGGAGGGGAGTTGTTGTTCTTTTGAGCATCAGACCTAAAAGCACTTCATAATGTCAGTCTTGGAAACCAATTGACAAATGAAATGATTCCAGGTCTACTTCTCTTCACTGTCACCTTATTATACAAATTCCAACCTAAATTGATAGCAACCATCAACATTGCAAGAAACTATTGGGAAATGTGGTAAGTGGAATAATCTTAAGGACAGAGGGAGTTTGGTTATCCCACAAGGACTTTTAATGTGGGAGGTCCTTATCCTGAGCCAGGGACAAACACCTAATCAGAGGAAAACGCCTAGGTGAAAGAATGTTGCTCAAAATATATTGGGAAAGACCTGAGACTCACATGAATACACACAAGCATCCTGGGATACCCTTGTGTCACCAAGGGCAAATTGATGGGGCTGGCTCATTTTTAATTGACACCCATTCTTTCTTCTCTTTGCCTTTAAAGGTCACGCAAACTGGGAAAAGTGTTGTGCTTTGAATTTCAAATACATGTGTTCAAATCCCAGTTCTGACACTCCCTAGATAGGTAAACTTGGGGAAGGTCACTAATGTTTTTTAGAATCTCCTTTTTCCTTGTCTTCGCTACCCAGTTTCCCTGGCTTCAATCACATCTTGGCTAAAATTCTACCTTCTACAAGAAACCTTTTTTGAATCTCCCTAATTTTGGTCCCTTCTTTCTATTGACTATCTCCAGTTTATCCTATATAGAGATAACTTGTACATAATTGTTTGCATAGTGTTTTCCCCTTTACACAGTGATTGTCTTGAGAAGCAGGAACTGTCTTTACCCTTTCTCTTTATACCCATTGATTAATGCAGTTCCTGACAAATAGTTGGCATTTTATAAGTGTTTACTTATAGATGGAACGACTGGTGACTATGAAAAAAGCATGTTGTAATTTATAAATCTCTATCCTAATATTTTATTGTAGTAGAAAAACAATTTTTTAAAATTATTTTAAACTGTGCACATCCCTGAAGATGACCTGTCACAACGTCCTTGATTTTCAGATGTGAAAATCAAGGTCCAATGGGTATAAAGATTTCTCTAAGGACATTAATCAAACAGGTGGCAAGCTTAAAACTTGAACCCTTTTAGAAGATTTTTTTTCCTTTTTTCTCCATGCCATGTTATTTCTTCTTCCTAAGTTTTCTTTGTCCAAAATTGACATAGATATCTCTTTTAACCTAATTATGTCTGAGTAAAACATATTTTTTGTTATGTTTTCAGGAGGCGAGGTTGGGAAAAAGATTTTGTAATTTATCTATTAGGCCCTGAATCACCTTCTTTTCATCTACCCCTTAGCTCTCTCTGTAAGTATTAAGACAGACAGTACTGACTTTCAGAATTGTCATTGAATTAATGAAAGCCAATTAAACACAAAATAGTCTGCTTTTGCAGATGGAAGCAGTCCTACAGGGAAAAGCATTTAACTTGCTGTCTCATGAACTCATAGAATATTAGAGCTAGAAAAAAGTCTTAGTCTAGCCCCTTTATATTACTTTATGTTATTTTCTTTTATGTGCTGTCTAGGTTCTTTTTATAAAATTTTATTGATGCTTATTATATTTATATTACAATTTTTTCTGCATCTTCCTCTCCCCACAGGACCATTCAGTGTGCCTTCCTTTGAAACAAGGAAAATGTTTGTGTGAAATACAAAGCACAACAACATTATCTGGTAGCATATTTAATAATCTGAACTTATACTCTCCCATCTCTTAAAAGAAATGAAAGAGGAAGTTTCCATTTATCTGTTTTCAGGGACCAAGAACAATTATTGTGATGACACAACATTCAGTTTCATCTTAGCGTGCCTTTCATTCACATTACTTTGGTCATTGTTTATATTGCTTTCCTGGTTCTGTTGACTTTACTCTGCACTTGTTAAAAATGTCTTTACATATGTCTTTGCAATCTTCATATGCTTAATACATCATAGTACCGTATTATTTTACCTTCAGAAATCAAAATTTGATTAGGCATTCCCTAGTCAGCTAGGTGTCCCAGTAGATAGAGCACTGGGCCTAGTGTTAGGAAATATAAGTTCAAATTTGACTTCAGTTACTTGTTATATGTGTGACCTTGGGCAAGTCACTTAACCTCTTTTTGATGTAGTCAACCAGAGACGGCAATGACAAACTATTCTGGTATCTTTGCCAAGAAAAATTCAAGGACAATATTGCCTATCAGGTCACATGGTGTGGTATGGTATAACTACTGAACAACAATCAACTAGCAAGGACTTCATCTCACTTTTTAAAAATATTATAAAGAGTGCTACCATGAATATCTTCAGATATATATGACTTTTCCTTGCATTTTTTTTTACTTAGGCGCACATGACTAGCAATAAAAGAAAATAAATGGTAAAAGAATATACATGTTTCAGTCACTTTTTTTTCATTGTAACACATGTAAATGAGAATTTGGTGTGTATTTAGACAACACAAGATAGCATCACTCACATAGATGTAAGGTTTCTGCTTTTCTGAGACTAGTAGTCTATAGCATGTATGAAGATTTTGAATTATCCTACTTTGAAATTGGGAGCAGCCCTTTATCACAGGCTACATGACTGGAACCATAGAGATCTTTAAATAGACCTGATTCAGCACTTGGAGGATTTTTTCCACATTCATGTCTGAGGGTGAAAGTGACTCTTGGCGCTCACAATCAATGAGATTATGTTGTTAAGAGGGAGGATCCTGTGGCCTCCTCATTTATTCCTTGTAAGCAATGTTATCCCAAAAATGGTTGTGGGGCTTTGACATTGTGTTAATTCATTTTTTCCATTCTAGGTTCGGGAAGTATTACCTCTTCAGTCAGAGACCACATGCCTTGGGGATCCATGAGTGCAGAAATTCAAACTAAAGGTCATGGTAAGCCTATCAACAACACTTTGAAGAGCACTGGTGTGCTGATACCAACCTAGAAAAAATCAGCACTAAAGACCTGGTAGAACTAATGTAATGTAGGAATTAAATACCTAAACTCTGTCTTCCCCGGAGACAGAGAGTAGGGAGGAATTATAGGTGCCTATGGCTTTAGGGAAAATTTTCATATACTTGTTTTAGAGTTCTACTCGGGTGAGTTTTAGGATCATTCATAAAAGTACTCTGTGACTCAATAGCCCCCAGGGAGCTATTTAGTCTCCCATGGTAAAATTATAGGCTCATAACATAGATATTTATGAAATGCAAAATCCCTCAAGGCTATTTTTTTCTGTGTACCCTCTTCTCAAGTACTAATATACCTCTAGACAATGAAAATAAATTGACTTATTGAAGAGAATCAGGTCTGAAATATAAAACCCACTTTTATGAATAGCAAAATAGGAAACATTTTGCTATTTTTCAGTTGTGCCCAAACAAATGAAGGGAGGGGAGAAGGGAAAATAAAGCAGTTGTTAAGGATCAGGAGACAACTACTAATCATCCCTTTATTATTATTATTACTACAGTCACATCTTACCACTGTGGGTGAGAAAGCTGACCACATGAGGGAAACCAAATGCTTTCCACTTGGTTTTTTTTTTTTTGGTTTGTTTTTTTGCGATGTTTTGCTTCTACTTTAATTCCAAGTCATGTCCATCCTCACATCTGAGTGTCCTCAAGTTCTTTGGGGTCAAAACCTCTGAACCCAAGAAAATGAATTCTTTATTTCCATTGTGATACATCACAGTCACCTTTGAAATTTGTGGGTAGGATTACAGCATAATCCCAAGTTGTTGTGCACAATGGTTGAACCAATTCAACAACAAAGCATGACTTCGCCTATTCCCCTGTAGTCTCCTCCAACATTGGTTAATTCTGTCCTTTATCATTGTTTTTCTTTTTCCAATTTACTGATTTCACAGCAAAACCTGAGAGTTTTATTCTGCATCTCACTTATTAACACTAAGGGACTTGGAACACTCTTTTACAGTTATTGATAGTTTGAATCTTTCCTTAAAAACTAGAGAAAATAAGAGTGAGAACAACAGAGAAAAAAAGATATAGAGGAATAGATGGAAGGAGGGGGAAGGTTTGGAGGAAGAAGGAAGGGAGAGACACAGAGACATAGAAAGAGGCAAAGAGAGACAGAAAGAGAGAGAGAAACACACACACACACATACACGTACACAAACAAGGAGATACTTGAACACATCAAAGCTCCATAGATTATTAAAACTCAACCATATTCTACCTACTTTAAATCAGGTGCCTATCATAGCTATTCATAAAACCAGGGACTAAATAGTTTGACAAAGCATTGTTCCCTCTAATATTATATGGTAAGACCTTTCATTTGGGACTAGAGGAATGTGTGCATATGGTTTCTTAAAATTTAAAGACAATTCATCTATCACTAAAACCCTGCTTTATATTGGGTTCCACCATTTGAGTGACACCTTTCCACTGTTGTCTTCTTTTTGCTTTTGCAAAGCACCTTTCTCTCTCTCTCTCTCTCTCTCTCTCTCTCTCTCTCTCTCTCTCTCTCACACACACACACACACACACACACACACACACACAAATAAAAGAAAAAGAAACTTTTTTCATCACTTTGCATAATCAGTATCCTAGTGTTCCCATCATGGTTCAACTGTACAAAACTCTAATTGCTTTAATATTTGTTTGTCCTAATTGACTTTGTGGTACCTATGGGGGTACTGGTAGAGATAACCTGAAATCCACAGGTGCCTTTTATCCAGCTTATTCAAAACTGATCCCCAGGGTAAGCACCTTAGAGGTAAACAAGGCCTTCCAAAGAAAAGGAAAGAAGGGAGAAAGAGAAAAAGGAAGGAAGGGAAGAAGGAAAGGAGGGATGAAGGAAGGAAGGAAGGAAGGAAGGAAGGAAGGAAGGAAGGAGGAGAGAGGGAGAAAGGAAGGAAGGAAGGAAGGAAGGAAGGAAGGAAGGAAGGAAGGAAGGAAGGAAGGAAGGAAGGAAGGAAGGAAGGAAGGAAGGAAGGAAAGAAGGAAGGAAGAATTTTCTCAGTGCCTAAGCTGTGTAGGCACTATGCTAAGCACTCTACAAATATTATCTCATTTGATCCTTACAAACAACCCTGGTAGGGAGGTGCTTTTGATGAAAAATGATTAAGTAAAGCTCTTTGTTAACCAAATATTCACCCTTATAGATAACAGGTCAATCTACTAACCTGTATCCCAGTATTGCTTTGTATCATCCCAAATGACTGTAATTAATATAATTGCAGACTTTATAACCTTATTAACATAAGCTGCTAGAGGATGGAGATTCTGTTTTAGAAATCTTTTTAATACTTTCTCTTCTACCCCAGTTAGTATAGTGACTTCCAAAGAATATTGTCCATCCTACTGGAAAGAACACTAAACTGAGAATATAGAGATGTAGGATTTTCTTCTTTGCTCTGGAAGCAACAATTTACACCTCTGTGGGCCAAAGTTTCCCAGTATATAAAAAATCAAGACTAGATGAACCTTCCTAACCCTGTATTTAGCCCAGATTTAGATTTATATAGATAAAATTACCACGTCTGAGAAGCAGGGTGATGGCACTGGGGTGTTTGGAATCTGATCAGCAGAGGGAAGAAAAGAGGAAGCAGGAGGAATCACATGATAAATTTAGAGATGGAAAGAATGATAAAAACATAGATTTAAATTTGGAAGGAATTATTAGAAGTCCTTTATCATACTCCCCTACTTTAATAAATGAAGAATTTGAGACCTGTGAAGTAATTTACCCAATGTTACCCAAGTCCAGTAAGGAACCAAAATAGTAACCCAAATCCATGGTTCATTCTAACACACCTCTTGAACATGTGGAAAGTAGCTTTAAGTTGGCTTTCTACTTAAAATCTTCTGCAAAGAGGAGTTGAATACTGATTCTGTTAGCACTGGGGCTTTTATAAGAGTCTACTAATTATGGATCAATTCAACTAAATTTACCAAAGGAATATGAACGAGGGGGCCTTATATAGTAAGAAAAGGTAGGAAGTCTCACTATAAATCAAATTCATGAATCATAGCTTAAATATAAGAATGATGCTCTATTGACCATAGGTGGAATGTAGATAGGATAGAGACTGGACTAGAAGTATGATTTCACTGGCATACAGCACTCCCATTACCAGTGATGGTTGGCACTTTTTCTATAACTTACTGGCTTAAAGACTTACATGTTCAGTTGTTGTGTCTGACTCTTTGTGACCACATTTGGCATTTTCTTGCAAAGTGGTTTACTATTTCCTTCTCCATCTCCTTGTACAGATGAGGAAATGGACAGAAACAGGGTTAAGTGACTTGCCTATAGGCACATGGCTACTCTATAACTCAGACCAGATTTGAACTCAGGAAGATGACTCTTCCTGATTGCAATCCTGGCATTCTATCCACTGTGCCACTTAATGCTTCAAAGATTTATTGGAAACAATCAGAGGTGCCCAGAAACAAAAAAGTTCATATCTATCAGAGACAATACTTTAAAAGAAATCTTTCTGGCTTCAAGGACGGCTCTATTCACTATGTCATACCATTTCTTTCTTGTGTGTATTGGAGATTTTAAAATGATATGTAGTCCAGACTTGCAAATCTGATCAAGATAACTTTAAAATAAAAAAGTTAGGGAGAGAGAAAAAACTTCCAAGTTATGTCTGACAACTCAATTCACAATGGTATTTCAATACATGCTTCAGATTTTGTTCTCCTTTGGAATAATGCAGTATGTATGCAGTCAAATTTGTTTTAATGAATATCTCCAAAATATATGTATGTATGTATGTATGTGATATATATATATGTATTCTTTCATATTTTTGAATTAGTAAAGAAATATCTGTTGCTGCTCTGGTATCACTGACCCTTATAGAAATGGGACTGGCTCATCCAGAAATAGTGTTATAGATGTTTATTCATTATTTCCAAAGAGAAAATAAGAGATAAAATATTTATTAAAAGAGCATGAAAAGATGAACATGCCTAAGGAAGTTTTGAAATAACAAAGGGATGAATGCTGGAAAACTTTTGATAAAGATGATGAGAAGAAAATTTAGGAAACATGAGGAACATTGAAAAGAGGCATAGTATGTTCATAATGGACAAGTTTAATCCACCAGAAGTCAGCTGGACATTTCCTTCTAGTGAAAGTTCTTTGAGAGACAGACTGACAGAGAGACAGAGACATAGAGGTGAAGACATATGAAGACAGAGCTGAGAATAGAGGCAGAACAAAAACAGAAAAGAAAAAGACAGAGATAGAGAGGATAGACACAGAGACAGAGAGGCATAGATAAAAACAGAATCAGAGATGAGAGAGGGAGAAAGAGAGAGAGAGAGAGAGAGAGAGAGAGAGAAAGAGAGATTCAATGTAACAGAGTTGGGATTTGATTCCTGGCACAATTTTGTGACGTTTTGAAAGAGCATTGATCATGAAGGGCCAGCATGGCTTCACAGCAGGCAATCACAGACCTATTTTATTTCCTAGTTTTGGTAGTATTAGTCCAGTTGATTGGGAGAATGAGGAAATGACATGAGAACACTAAACCTATATTTTGCTAAATAATTTGACAAAGTCTCTTATTAGATAGCAGAGCAGAAAGAGCCTTGGATGTACAGTCAAGAAGATAAGTTTAATCCAGCCTCCAATACTTGCTAGGTATATGACCCTGCTCAACTCATATAAACTATTTTCCAATCAAGAAAATGAGGATAATAATAGCACCTTCTTTCCTGGGTTGTTGTAAGGATAAAATGAGATAATGATAATAAAGTCCTTGGAAAAGTGCCTAGCACATAGTAAGTGCTATGTAAATGTTAGTTATCATCATGATCATTATCATCATCATCATCATCATCATCATCATTATTCTTGTGGAGAGAATGGAGAAATGTGAATTCATTAATATAATTAGACATTCCTAGAATTGACATGATATATTATTGATGTGATGTGATGTGATGTTATATGATATGATATATTATATGATATTATATGATACAATATGATATGATGATGTGATTCAGTAGAAGACCAGTCAAAGGATTTGTAGTAAAGCAATTTAGAATCACACTGGGATTCTCATGGTTACTAGCCATGGGATTTTGAGCAAGTTATTTCCTTTATATATTTTTTCAATACTCTCATCTGTATATATGCTTGCTAATGACATTTCAAATAATAAATCTTAAAACCCTGTCAACATCTGGCACCTGTTTGATCATTAATAGATCTATGTCTACTTGTAGAGGTATTTAGTGTAGTCCTTCAGAGATTTTTATTCCTGTGTTACATACTATTGTTTGTTTGTTTCTTTGTTTTGTAATTGGGAACTTGGGTAAAAGTATAAGATAGCATACTTATCTGGTTTGTGAAAAACACTGACTTAATTGAAGTACAATTTAAGGATCCTATGAGATCTCAACAAAGTAGAATGTAGGGACAAATAAGGTAAGATAAAATAAAATCTTCATACTTAGAAAGTCCCGTAATTGGGTCAAAAACTCAGACATTACAGTTGTATAAGGACATGGATACAGTGTTTGCTCAACAGTACATTGCACTGAAGATCTGGAAGCTTTAGTTGTGAACTCAGTATGAATAATCACGGTGAGGCAACAGCTAAAAACAATCAAAACTCTTACATCCAGTCAATCTATAAAATATGTAATAAGCATTTCATATTTTCCAGGCACTTTGGTAGGTGCTAGGACTAAGAGGATGAGGATGAGAACAATCCCAGACTTCAGAGAGTTCACAGTCTACTTGTGGAGAAAATATGTCCATAGATAAGTATATTCACAATCACAACAGATACAATGCAATAAGCACAAGGTGAGAGAATTAGGAGAGCCCTAATCCAAAGGAACCAAAAGGAGTAAGGAGGAGATAATCATTCTTTACTAGTCAGATGACACTTGGAACATTGTACTCTCTTCTGGGCAGTATTTTTAGGAAAGGCATTACAAAACTGGAGGGCTCCAAAAGGAAGGATATCTGAATGGTGAAGGAATTGAAATCAGGACGATTGATTAAATAAATTGGAGAGGAGTGCACTTTATAACACGTGGAGGTATTTAATGGCATAGAAAAGTAGGAATCAGCTGTAATGATTAGCAGTATACAAAAATGAAAAGGACTAACTAATAATAGTTAATTATTCAAGTAGAATTTGAATTTTCACTTGTCCATGCTATAGTACAGAGAATTCATATTCAAGGAGTTAGATTAGATGATTCTTCCAATTCTCAGATTCTACATATGATTTTATATGATCACCACTGTGCTATTCACAATTAATTTGTGTTAGCAATTACTCTGGCACCACTCTCCCAGAGTGAAGTTTGCTACATAACCTTTCAAAATTCTAGGGGTGCCTCTGAGGGATGCTTTGCATTTCTTTGTTGAATACTGTTGGAAAAAGCCAATATTTTAAAACTTTTTAATCAGGGTCAGCTAAGTGATGCTCTCAGTAGAACACCTAGGCCTAGAGTCAAGATAGAATCTTAGTTTAAATACTTCTTCCAACATTTAACTAGTTCTTTGATCCTGGGCAAGTCACTTTGCCTCTGTCTGCCACATTTTTCTCATCTCTAAAATTAGCATAATAGTAGCACCTATCCACAAAAGGTTCTGAGAATCAAATTAGGTAACAATTGTAAAGAGCTTAGCATAGTATTTAGGATGCAGTAAGCTCTATATAAATGGTAGTTATTACTATTGTTATTATTTCCCCTCACTAGTTGACCTTAATTCCCCAGTCTTCTCTAAATGCTTAATATAAATTGTTTTAGCAAATGTGTATACTTCAAATATATAGCAAGACAAAAAATAATGAAGTTTCGCCATCACTACCTCTAAGTCACACTCTCCTTTATCTGTGGGGATATAAAACCAGACTCAAAGCAGTTTCCACATGGCATTTATTCTGCCAAGCTTATTACCAAAACCCATATAGTTGTGGGATGATTCTCTGTCTCAGTTACCATTGATTCAATTTCTGACAGTCATTCTTTGGGGCACTGAGGCTGGTCAGGCTAGCTAAATCCAGAATAAATTTCAACTCTTAGACTTCTGTCAGTACACTCTTATGAGCTTTCAGTTCTCACAAGTTTGTAGACATCTCCAATCTCTTTCACCATCAAGAAAGAATGGATGTACAAAGAAAGAAGCAACACTAGATCTGTACAGTCTTTGACTCATTCCAGTACCCTTCATAAAAAAGGCATTTAGCAGGTCCAGAAATGGATCTGGGGAAAAGGTGGAGCCAAGGTGGTAGAGTAAAAGGAGGCGCTCATCTGAGCTCTCCCATAAATTCCTTCATTTAAGTCTAAAAAGTGAATCTGAACATATTTTAGAGTGACAGAATACATTAGGAGACAGATTGTGACAGATTTTCAGGCCAGGACAAGACATAAAATACACTGGTAGAATTGGTTGAGCTGGGTGGGGGAAGCACATAGCACAGTGTGTTAAGTGTGCAGACTGCACCAGCACAGATCTGACTATAGCAGAGCTGGAGTGAGCCTGGGTGAACTGATTCACCCAGCGCAGTGGTGATTCCCAAACCTATCCCTGAAGGACAGGAGTCTGTTGTAGCTTAGTAAGGGATAAATGCAGGGTCTGCAGCACTAGCAGGTATTCATGGTGCTATCAGACTACAGTTTAGATGTTTGGAAGTCATCTACCTGAACTTCCAGGAGCCAGGATGGTGAAGCAAATCAAAAGTGATCTCAATCCCCCCTTGTTGATCTTGAAAAACACAGATAATATTTCCCCAATGTAAATTCCTGAAATAGTGGAATTAGTAAGAGGGTTGGGAGATCTAAAGGGAGGGTGTGACTGTGACTGTGCTGAGGTTAAAGGGGACCAGTGCAGGATGGGATGTGTCCCAACAAGCCCCATCTCAGTGGACCAGTGGGAGAATGCCAAAGGGTGGAGCCAGCAAGAGCTAACTCCAGAACCCCAGGTGTGCCTTTGCACAGTCAGAAGAGATAGACAAGAGAATGGCATTGGCCACCAGTGGTGGGGAGGTGGAGACCTGAAGTGACCAGATCATCCCTGTCCCATACTTCATGCTGTGAACTTCAATGTAGCCATTGGAAAACATAGAAAAGTCCTGGCCTCAGCCTTGGTCTCAGCCCTCAACACCCAGTTCCAACTCAGCACCTGATGAGTTGCAACATTATGTAGCCTCTAGCTGACAGAACCAGAGGTCACAGCACACAAAGCCAATAACCAAGCCCCTAGCTCCCAGCACAAGAATCATGAGTCAGAACCCTTTGTGCCTGGAAGCAGAGATCCACTTTAAAAGTAATGAAATAGGCAATCACAATGATAAAAAAAAAATCACGAAAAACAAATACCATAGAATCCTGTTATGGTGAACAGGAAGATCCTACTTCACATTCAGAAGAGGATAGCATTGACACTATACCAACATCTGAGACATAAAAAGGGAATAGGAGCTGGTTTCAAGCCCAAAAAGCATTCTTGGAAAAGCTGAAGAAAGATTTTAAAAGCCAAATTAGAGAGGTAGAAGAAAAATTAACCAATTATTTTAGAAACGGCCCTGTCTGAAAATCTAGTGCACTTATTTTTTATGTGAAGAAACAGAGTGAAGACCAGTTACAAACCAAAATTATTTTTGTGTGAGAATTGAAAGACACAGTTGCATTAACATAGACTTCATCTTGTTTTGCCACATTTATTATCTTCCATATCATTGATTTTCTAGAAAACATTCATGGAAAACTAGATGGTACAAGCCATCTATTATTTCATAAAACATAGGTGAATACAATTAATTATCATCAATCAGTTCTGGGAAAGACCACAAAACCAAGTTACCCCCTCTCAAATTATCTGAAACTTACTCTTCCCCCCTTCCAACTTGGAAAATCCACAATTTTTCTTCCAAATGTAAATCAAATTACCTGATCTGATATCATGGTTTATATGCTGACAATTCTTTTCTTTTAATACATTTTTTCCTCACCCTGTATTCAAGGTTCAATGCCAAGCTAAAAATTAATGGTCCCAATTTGTTATGCCATTGGCATGCATTGCTTAATAAATTCATGTACTTGGAAACTTGAAACTGTTTTTTCTCAGTTATCTCAGCTTTTTTTCTGCCACAGTGTACTAAAATTTCAGTTTCTGGAGCCAATCAAAGGAACTTTTTTTGTCAGATGGCTAGAAGAACTGAACCAATTCAAGAATTTACCAATCTCTTCTATGTAAAGTATTATTTCACCTGGGTACCCTGACGCCTACTCATCAGCCTACGATTATAGGCTTGTATTGCCAAAATACTTGTTACCTAGGAGGAAATAACATTTGAAATATTAGTCTTGCAAAACTGAATTTCTTAAATGATTCTAAAAATTACATTGTAATTTGTCAAAGTGTTAGATTTAAAATATGACACAATATGAATACACATACATATAAACAGACTTATGTATATATTTATAAATAGAAGTGATATTGAGAAATGATCTTCCTGACCTGCAGAAGCTCATCACTCTGCAAGAAAATTAATTCTAAAACTTATACCTCCTCAGGGTGCCCCTGGAGCCCCCCTCTCTCTCTGATTGGAGAAGGTAGAGGGCATACATAGGATTTCACCTCCTTGATCCTCTCAGAGAATTTGCTTCATTATTTACTACCAGCTGATTTCCTGGATTTCAAGATCTTTAGAAACTTATCATTCTGCAAATGAAATCAATTCTTAAAATCTTAGTTTTCAACCCCCTGCCCATCTTTTTTTGTATTGTCTTAGGAGAAAGACTGCCTTCTGCTTTTCTTTTTATCCTCAACACATAGCACAATGCCTAGCACATGGTAGATACTTAATAAATGTTTATTTACTTACATCCTATCCATGTGTATATGTAGGTATACACATGTATAATGTGTATGTGTATATACATGCACATCTATTAGACTTTATATGTTTATATATAATTTATCTTTGTAAATTTATCTGTGTAAATTTTTTCTAATAGTTAAGAGATTCTAACAATTTCTGATTTTTTCTTTCTGTCTTTTAAAGCATAATTCCTTTGATTCAAGGTCTTTCTCAATTTTCAGTTTCCAAAAGCTTTTTGAAAGTCAAATAATCTTCATGCATTTTAATATAGTTTTACTTTTGGAATATCTACCATTTCATGTGAACTCCTGGAGATTTTCACTTTATACCAATATGGACTTCTTAGGGGCAAACTATATGTTTTTTCAAGGTTTAATTTCCTGACCTAAAGTGATTGGAGATAAATTGCATGTGTGCATGTATACATGTGCAAGTGTGCGGGTTTCTTTTAAATTGTCAAAGTGAAAAGCAATATGGTGTTGTCAGTAGAGTTTTAACTATATAAAAATCTGGATTTGAATCCCATCTGTAACATTTATTAGCTTTATAAATGAAGAGAAGTTACTTAATATCTATGAGACTCAGATTTTTCTTTTGTAAAATAGTGGAATGGTTTAGAAAGGTTCAGTATATTTTTATGAGTAAAGAGAAAGATGATAGCAGAATTAATATCTTTATGACCATTGCTGCTTTGACCACTGCCAAATGTATCTTACCAGAAAGAAAGATGAAATAGACTGTTGTTATCCCTTTCTTCCATGAACCATTATGGTAAAATTCACAATTCTCCTTTTTAGCATTTTTATCTGAGACTCTTGCTGACTTTCCCCTGTCCCTATTGTTTATCCTCCCCCCATCCATTCTTTATTGCATGTCAGTGTAAGGGTGGGGTTTAAGTAAATCAGTTAATTATCTAAATGTCCACTTAGAATAGGTGATGAGTCTGTGCTCTGATTTATTTATCAGGTATTAACATTTTTCTATTGTAATGGCAGCCTTGACTAGGCTTTCGACAAAGTTTTAAGAATTTCCAGATCAACTAAAATGATATTGTTAGGAAAATTCCCCCAGATTGACTGAGGAACATCATGCTATTTCAGGCCCAAGAAAATTGAGAAGGAGAAAGAGTGGAGAGTTACAGCAATATTTAAGTAATTGACATCAATGACCTATGAAAATGGGATATTTAGTGAGAAGATATAAGAAGAACAGAAGTACAAACATCTCTCTCCAAAATTCAGGGGCTCTCTCACTCTCCTCTATATCACTTTGGTTTTGGGGAGAGTTGGTTCAACCTTAAATCAGTTGCAACAAAGCATTTGCTCCAACGAGGTCAGTTCTAAATATGTAATAAATAGATGGTGCACAGAGTTATAGGGTAAACTCTTTGTAGATTTGGATCACAGTCATTACTCAAGGATGTGCTTCTAGGTAGGTTGTGTTTCTCCAAACTCTGGCTTGGCTTCTAAATCCAAGAATCTAGATCAGGCTTTCCTGACCTATTAAAGTTCACACAAGCATATGCTAGTTCATTCCATATCCAATTCTCCTTTTTCTTAAAGTAGGGAAAAATAGAAATAATAAGGACAGAAGTAAGAACAGTGTCATGTGTCATGGTTTAATGCTGATTCAAGTAAGTAGATCACTGACTCTAACTCTCTTTATCCAGAGGCTTAAAGCTATCCCTACCTCCAAGTTCAATTACAGTCAAGCAATGAAGAAAACTGAATTGATTCCTTGAGATTCTTTTGTATGCACATCTAATTCTTGCTCAGCAGCCAACCAAAGAGAAATGTAGTAAGTAGATTAGAAATAAGTAAAACCACTAGATTATATATACTCAGAAAAAGATTTGCCCAGCCTCTACAAGGGTATATAATGAGTATTTAACTGTGCATGCTCTCTTTACATAAACAGATCCTGTACTTTCTATATTGGTCAAGTGTACTAAAAAAGAAACCAGGAATATAACTCTAAAAAAGCAAGGAAAAATAAGGTCCCTTGAGTCTGAACTTCATGAATTCCTCTGGAAAAATGAAGGTAAAAAAAATTTGTAAAAATAAGACTACAGAGGAGCTGACATTTGCCATAGGCAGATGTATTAGATGCCTCAGATATATTTTGTACTCCCTGACAAAGCTAAATCATGTTATCCTTTTACTTCTTTTCTTGTTACTCCCCCCCAGTTCTTATTTAAAATGGGTGTTTGATAGATACTTATTAAATATTGCTCTGAAGATGGCTCTAATAAGTTTCGAAGAATTATACAAAGGTCAATAAAATATGGGTCCCCCCTCAAAAAGTTGAGTTAATAAAGAAATTAATGGGATATAGAACAGGTTGTACATTAAGTATAAATCTTTTTATACTATGGAAAAGACAGCTGAGGGTCAGGTCATTTTCAGAATTTGTCCATGTCACCAAAGAGATAGTTACTACACTTGGGATCCAAATTGAGCATTGGCAATTCTGCTACCAAGGCTTGTTTTACTAATCCAAATTATTCATTTCCCTGGTTTGCTTATACTTTTAACTGAAATCTTACCAAAGTTTGATTTGAGGGAAAAGAAATTTTTAAAAATGTTCCAACTCTCTGTGACTCATTAGTCCTTCTTCAACTTGCGTTTTCTTTCCTATGTTCCAACTGATTATTTTTAAAAATACAAAGATTACATTAGGTAGCGTGTTAGATTTTAAATATCAACCTATGTTTTGTTTTTTTTCCAGTGCTTAAATTTTTAATACTCTCTACAAACTATCATGTGTAGGAGGCTAGCTGAGTAGAGAAGTTCTAGAAATAGATATTTGATGCAACAACCCACTGTGAACTACTTTGAGAATTATACACTTAAAGGCATACTGCCATAATCAGTCATTCATTATAACAACATAGTTCTAGTGATAGTGGGGACATGATTAGTGAGGATAATACTATACCAATTAATTAACTTTTCTTTTTTTTTTACTGAAAACTAGCATTAGGGAAAGTAGAAAGTTTATATTCCAAAGAATTACTCTTTAATATAACATTAATTTTATACTCCAAAGATTTACAATTTTGCAAAAGTACTTACTTGCTCTACAAAAAATAGGTTTCCCCATCTTCCCTTTCATAAGTCTTTGGGGTGGGATAAGAATGACTCTGTCCCAAAATTTCATCATCTTGCCACTCACTATACGATAATGAGTTTCTCAGTATTAAGTTGGCTTCTTCATAATATACCTATTATTTATTCTTAGATCTAGATATTCAAAGACTTTTTTCATTTAAAAGGACTTTATTATTTTTTAAATAGAAGAGATATTAGAACATAGAATATAAAAAATTGAAGGTGCCATTGAATATAGCCTTTAATAAAGATAATTGATCTTATGAGTGTGCTAGAACTTGCTTCAACCCCCTTGCCTTGCAAATGTGACCATTTGTACTATGGAAATCAACAAATCCTAGAAGTAATGATGTGAATTATTGTTTTGTGGAATGTCTAAACATAAGATGATGGAAAACATGTTTAAAATGCTGATTAAACTTAACAGTAAGTTGAGGACACATTTTTTCTCCCCAGAGATCCAGTTGTTGAACATTTACTAGGATATCATGGATTTAGAGATCATATTGTACAACTATCCAAATTTTGCAGATGATAAAAATGAAAGGCCAGAAAAATGAAATGACAGCTAGAATTAGAGCTCAGCTTTCTGGTCATCTAGATCTCTCGGTGGATAGAGTGCTGAGCCCAAAGTCAGGAAGATTCATATCCTGAAGTTAAAATCTGGCCTCAGATGCTAGCTAAGTGACCTTGGACAAGTCAACCATCCTTGTTTGCCTCAGTTTCCTCATTTGTCAAATGAGCTGGAGAAGGAAATGTTGAAATACTCCAATATCTTTGTCAAGAAAACCCCAAATGGGGTCACAAAGAATCAGAAACAACTGAAGGGACTGAACAACAAACTTCTAATTTCAGGTCTTATGTTACCTCTACTGCATCACTGAAACCATATTGCTAGGAGTCAACCATGCATGGAGAAGACCCATAATACATCCAGGACTGCTAGTCTCCTCAATACTGAATGGATATATTAGTCAAATTAATCAAATAATATGAAAAAAGATCTGATAGAATTTCAGAAGACTTTCTCCTTGCACTCAATGTGATGAACTGGACATATTTAGTGAATTCATTAAAAAATATAAATTACTAATGTATTCCCTTTTAAAAATTTGTTTTAGAGAAATGTCAGAATATATTGCATTTAGAAGTGTTCAATAACTAAAATTTTAGTAAAAGTATTAACAAGTAGAAGTCCTTCGTGAAACTGTTATACTGAATGTACAAAAGTTTTGTGGTTAACAAACATCACATATAAATGAATGCTTCTGAGATTTCATAGACTATAAAGTCTGGAATAGAATTTGGAGATCACCTAATTCAACTTCCTCATTTTGCAGAAGTGGAAACTAAGTCCAAGTAGGGTTAAGTGACTTGGCCAAAGTCATATAAGTACTTACAAGCGTAGCTAGAAACTGAATCTTCCAATCTATACTTTCAATGTGGTGTTGTTACCACTTCAACACACTGACTGCTTCAAGGTAAAACAGTGGAGTAGAACAAATATAGGCCTTAGAACCAGGAAAGCTGTGTGTTTGTGCTGGTCCTGTTCCTTGATATATGTGTTATCTTGAGCAAGCTAAATATTTTGCAGTACTCAAAACTACTATGTCTTCTCAGGTTTTATTTTTAAACATTTTCTCCATAGTCATCTTTGAATTATTAATTTATATCATCTGTGGAGAAAGGCTGTGTTAAGCAAAGGTAAATTTCAAAGCAACTTCAATTTGAATTATCATTGTTTTCTTCATAAATTATCATAGTATCTCAATGAGATCTTACGTTATCAGATTGATTTAGGAGGGTGTGAGGAAGAAAAGGAAAGTATTATCTTTATATTATCACAATACTTATTACTGTACAGGCTCCTAGAATATGACTTTCAAATGTTAACATCCTCAGAAAAGAAATATAAATAAGATATGGTGATATTATAAATACTCCTACTTCTTCAATGCTCATGAACTTTCAGGCTGAATCATAAAGCTGTATATTTGTAGCTGATTATATTTCCAATAGTGACACCAATAATAAACAAGCATTAGTCATAAAGTTATAGAGTGGTCCAATTAGGATCACTATAATAATATCAATATTGGGTTATGGTTACTTTCCATAATCCAGAATCCTTTTCTCTTTAGATTTCTTCAAAAATTACCAAGACTTGATCCCTTCTTGAGCTTTTTCTCCTCAAGTCAAACCACTGTGAACTCATATAAAAATTTGTAAAAATGTTCCATGTAAATAAAAGGAATATGATATAGAGGAAAATAAGATAATCACATCAAACGCGAGTCCAGGTATTCCATTAGGAGGGGAAGGGAAGAGATCAATTGTACTTTATGTCCAAAAACCTAGTGTTAAGTCCTGGCTTCATGCTCAATAATTTCTTGGAGAAATAACTGGAAGTTTTAATGAAGTTCAAGATCAATATAATGGTGTAGTACAGTCATGTCAAACTCAAAGAGAAACAGGGGCCACTAATCCTGTACATTAGGATCCCCACAGGCCATTTATTGACTTAGTTTTAGAATGTAAGGTTATGTACATTTTATTGTAGTAATTTATTTTGTTAAATATTTCCCCATAACATTTTAATCTAATTTGGGCTACCCTTGGGACTACTGACAGTCCACATGTAGCTTGTGGACCAAATTTGATACCACCAGTCTATGGAAATTAATTGAATCACCTGTGATGAATTCTAGCAACCAGGCAAATAGAGGCACATCTCTCTCTGGTTTATTATTTCTGAATTCATTATTCCCTTCTACTAGAGTAGAAAGAATTTTTCAGAAAGCATAGATACATGAGTCAGGTGGCAAACATTAAGGACCTAATATTTCTTGACCATACAATGCCTGTGAATTGCTTCATAAAAGTCATAACTAAACCACTGACTTCCATTAATTCTTTGTTCTCACACTTTCAGCTATACAGGGTACTTCTTTACCACTATCTACTATCTTGTTTTTGGAGGAAATGCACACACACACATACACACACACGCACACAAACACAGAAAAATAAAACTTTAACAATAACTCTACAATATAGCTAATTGTGTGAAATCTTTGAGAGAGTGGAGTGGTTTCAAATTGATTATCATGCATTGAAAATACCACAGAAAATGTTTGACAGAAACTTCACTTTTCAACTTTCTTTGTTACATCCTATAGACAAAGTCTTCACATTTCTTATGTTTAAAACAGTAAATATTAAAATGCATGGTTTGAGGAAGGGATGTGTGTCAAAAGTATTTTCTGTTTAAGTTTAGAAAACTAAGAAATAGCAATGAACTTATGCATGGTTGATGGGCAAAATTAGTTATGTCTATGTAATTAGGCTAGGAAAGCTGGTATCTATCAAAATATTTCCTGCCATCTCCTCTGAGCATACTGTTAGTTTTTGCAAACATATATACTATTTCTGCCATGAAAATTAGAAATTGTCAGTATCTGAAAGGAATAAGGCCAGTATGAAAAGTCATCAGACAAGAAGGAGACTGAATTTTTCAAGGATGTCACTGTTCTGTCCTCATACATCTTGGATAGAATTTCCCTGTAATAGGTGTGGGTTATCTAACCGAATTTAGCAAGATGTTGTGAATGTAATCTCTTGTTTGTGCACTGGCAGACAGAGTTCTTAGAATAAATGAAGTTAGAGGAAGACATAGAGAAATAGAGGAAGAGAATCTGAAAGAATGAATTGAGAGGGGAGGCCAGGTGGCACAGTGAGTAGAGCACCAACCCTGGAGTCAGGAGAACCCGAGTTCAAATCCAGCCTCAGACACTTGACACACTTACTAGCCATGTGACTTTGGGCAAGTCACTTAACCCCAAATGCCCTCCAAAAAGCAAAAAAAAAGAATGAATTGAGAGAATAACTGGAAAGGATTTTAGACATAATTTTATCCAAGTTCCTAATTTTTCAGATAAGAAAGTTAACGCTCAAAAAATTTCAGTGACATTTCAAGATTATACAATGCTAGTGGCCACTGTTAGTGACTGGTCTAGAACTTGAAAACTGCTCTCTTGACCTTTAGTACAGTGATCTTTCCATATTTCAGATAGATGAATATTTTAAATACATATAGTTATGCATATGTAACTATATAAATATATATCTATCTATATAGACCTGGAAAATTATATAATCTATACTCCTATATTTACCCCTATAGTTATATTTTATATACATATGTGCTTATGTATGTGTATATACACATACATATGTGCTTATATATGTATATGTACACACACAATCATTTGTCTCTTGCAGAATCCTAGGGTTCTGATTTATAAAAAGAAAATGTAGTTAACTAAGAAACAGGGACAGTTATACCTATAGGCAGATTTGTAAGCCTGAAACCATTTTCAGAAATTCTACCACTAGGGTTTAATTCTATATAGCATATTATTTTCTGCTAAAATGCAATTGTACCCATGAGGTTTTAAACTTTAAAAGATTAGCAAATTAGTATGAATAATCATTCATCATATTTATATACTATTTTCCTCATAAAGTACTACAAGGAAGGTTATTTATTATTTTCTCTCTTTTTGAAAATAAGGAGGTTAAGATTCACACATTTTCTCAAAGTCTTCTATATAAAAGGCAAACTATTGGGTACTAAGGGAAATACTAGAATGTAAAACTTAAAAGAAACTGACCTCAAGGAGCTGACAGATTTGGGGTCAAGGTGTATACACAAACTCAAAAAAATTTTAAGAACTAATAGAACATTATATACAGTAATGGCAATATTGTTTCAAAAATAACTTTGAATGAATAAGTCATTTTGATTAATATAGATACCCAAATTAACTACGAAGGACATATGATGGAGAATGCAATCTGCATCCAGCGAAATGATAAATAAAAATATGTATAAAATAATTTTACACCAAACACACACACACACACACACACACACACGCACACACATCTTTATTTGTGTCTAATGGTGGCCATTCCTGGGTGGGGTGTGGAGAGAAAAAAAGATATTTACACAATAACTTTATTGTACATTACAAGGACTAGCAAGTTGCACATCGTAGATCAGAAGTTTCATGTGTAATCATCTTTTTAATTATATAATGTAATGTAAATGCTTGTTTTATTCCATAAATTAAAAATAAAATACATTTTAAAGCCCATATGGTAAATGTATACTCTCTGTCCTAGTTCTCTTCCATTCTAACTTTATCTTGAGTCATCTATTTCAAATTACCCCTGGGTTGTTTGTGAAAGATCTTCATATTGAGAATTGTTATATAACATACCAAACTATTGTAACACACAGTAACTTTGGTAATCTATGAAAATGGATGCTCCAAAAGAATGAATCAATAGGTAAAGTACAGGAAATCTTGAATATAAAAATGGTCAAGTTAAAAATTATTGTTCATGTGTTGTGTCATATATTTGTGTATAGTTCAGATTACAATTAATATTATGAAAAACTGTGCAGTGAAAATGTTTCTTCCTAATTAAAAGGATATCCTTTGGCCTCACCCACTCCCCTACTCCCCTTGGGCCACAGAGATTTAGATTGCAGGAGCTGATCACTAGGGCTTTTTGACATTTGCAAACCATTCATTCAGCTTTGAATCCCCAGCTCCCAGGTGAGCTGAAATTATTTCAGGCCTTTCAGACTGTCTCCAGGGCAGGAGTAGGAATAGCAGAGCCTGTCTCCCATGGTTTCAAAGCTCTGGTGAAATGAACCACAAACAGCAGGGCTACTGGCCTGCAATATCTAACTGACCAAACTAAAGGAGAGCAAAGCAAAACTGCAATACTTATACTAAGTAGAACATGTAGAAAGCAACATAGCACTTAAACCAACCCCCTCAAATTTCCATTTTTTTGTGTACAAAGCCAGCATAATAACTATCTGTTCTTCTAGTTTCTTTCTAGTTTTTTAAATCATATTTGATATTTTATTTTTTTCTTACACACATGTAAAAACAATTTTAGATTTTTTTTTCAAATATTAAATTCCCAATTCTCTTCCTCTCTCCCTCCCCCTCTCATGGAGAAGGTGAGCTATTTGACATAGGTTATACATGATAGTCATACAAACCAAATGTCTATGTAAGTCATTCTGTGAAATAAAATAGCAAAAAAAAATCCCTAAGAAAAATAAAGAACAAAAGTATCTTTCTTCTGCATTCAAGCTTTACTGGTTCTTTCTCTGGAGATAGACAGCACCTTTCATCAAAAGTCCTATGGAAATATCATGAATTCAGATCATTGTATTGCTAAGAGAAGAAAGTTATACATGGTGCATCATCATCTAATTCCATGTCTGCTACTGTGTACAATGTTTCCTTTTTCTGCTCATTTTACTTTACATCAGTTCATGTAAGTCTTTGCAGGTCTTTCTGAGAGCCTTCTGCTCATCCTGTCTTAAAGCACAGTAATAGTTCATCACAATCAAATACAACATTGTTCACCACTCCCCAACTGATAGATTCCCTGAATTTTCAATTATTTGCCACCATTAAAAGAGCTATTATAAACTTTTTTGAACACATAGATCCGTTTCCTTCTTTTTTTCTTTTAATCTCTTTGGGATACTGACCTGGAGTGGTGTTACTTGGTCAAAAGAAAGACTTGGTTTTGCAGCCCTTTCTTTTTTTAAATTTATTTTATTAATTTGTTTGTTTACTTTTAGTTTACAAGATTCAGTTCCAGAGTCACTTGAGTTTCAGATTTTTCTCCCCTTCCTGCCCATACCCCACCCCCTCCATGG
>CM053595.1:265657244-265681548 GCA_028646575.1 Pseudocheirus occidentalis | reverse complement strand
TTGTCTTCTTCTGTTTGTGTGTTTGGATCTTCTTTGTCACCAAAGTAAGATTTTATTTTCTGATTTTTTTTCCCCACAGTTAGGTCATTTCCCAGTCAATTTTACTCTGATAATGTAGGACTCTGGTTCTAGCATGGAGGGTGTCCTTTCCTAGGCTTCAGGACTTTTGTGGAATTGTTTTCAGAGACACTTCTAGGGACCTGTAAATTTTCAGTTCCTCCAGGATTGTATGATCAAAGGTGAGGTGTTTATTCCTCTCCTGATCTTTACTCTGGTCTATAAGTGAACACAAACATTCTTTTCAGCCTTGGGACTGTGAGGAGGCTTTGCTCTCCAGCACCTCACAAGTTCTGACACTGCAGTCATCCTCCCTGCCCCAGGACCACTACACAGAGCTGTGACCCAGATCCAAGCACAGGTAAAGCAAGAGAGTTCTGTCAGCACCAACAAAGAGACCCCTGCAATCCTCCTCTGATCAGCCATTTGATCCCTGCACCCTCTGCGTGCCAAGAACTCTCAAAGCAGCCCCTGCTCTCACCACTTCTGTCACCCTGGGCTCGGTGCCAGACCATGATCCTCTCTCACCTAGGTCTGACAGATCTTTTTTACTGACTTTCTAATTTGTCTTTGGTGTCTGTGGCATGAGAAGTTCAGAAAGCACCACAACCACCAGTGATCCAGTTTCAGCCTGCTCCCGGTTTGCTAAGGTGGGGTCTATGCCAGTGTAACCTACACTGAACTATGCTTCTCTCTCAGACAGGTGAAACAGATCTTTTCTATCTACATTCCAGGTTGTCTTGAACTGAAAATTTGTTTCACTTTGTCATATTGTGGGTTCTTCTGCTTTAGAATTTGTTTAGGGTCATTTAAAAAATAGTATTTGGAGGGATTTGGGTGAGAACTCAAGCAAGTCCCTGCTTTTAACTTGCAATCTTGACTCTGCACCGTACCCCCCCCCCCATCACTATTTCTTAGCTAGTACCAGACATTTTTTTTAATAATTAACACTTTATAATATAGTTTGATATCTGGTACAGTTAGGCCACCTGCTTTCATATATTTTCCCATTGATTTCTTGATATCTTTGTTTGTTTGGTTTTTGCTTTTCCAGATGATTTTTTTCTAGCTCTATAAAATAATGTTTGTGAATTTGACTGGTATGGCACTGAATAAGTAAATTAATATAGGTAAAATTATAAGTTTTTATTAAATTGACTTGGCTTATCCCTGAGCAACTGATAACCTTTCTAATTCTTTAAATCTGACTTTATTCATGTGAAGTGTTTTGTAATCGTGTTCACATATTTCGTGGGATTGTCTCAGCATTTAGAATCCCAAGTATTTTATATTGTCTACAGTTATTTTAAATGGGATTTCTCTTTTTGTCTCTTGCTAAGGGCTTTGGTGCTAATATATGGAAATGCTGATTATTTATGTGGGTTTATTTTTCATCCTTCAACTTTGCTAAAGTTAATTATTTCAGCTACTTTTTTTAGTTGATTCTCTAGTATTCTCAAAATATGCAATAGCATTATCTGCAAGGAGTGTGGATTTTGTTTCCTCACTGCCTGTTTGAATTCCTCCATTTCCCCCCTTATTTCTATAGCTAGCATTTCTGAATGATATAGAATAATATTTGTGATAATGGGCATTCTTCCTCCATCCCTAATCTTATTAGGAATGCTTCTAGCTTATCCCCATTATGGAATATATTTGGTGATTATTTTGGGGACTTATCATTTTAAGGACAGTTCCATTTATTATTATGTTCTTTAGTGTTTTTAATAGGAATAAAAAATAGAGATAGGATTATCTCTATTGAGATAATCATATGATTTCTATTGGTTTTGTGATTGATATAGTCAATTACAATGATTTTTTATTGTTGTGTTTACACACACACATTATATATAAAACCAGAAATATGTAGCACTTCAGCCTTATCTGGATCAAATCACTTTGACTGTGTATCAAGTAGCAACTCTTGAGCAGGTAGCTAATAAGTTGGATGCACATTCAAAGAAACTAGAAGCAAAGTAAAATAAGTAAGATAGGTGGAGACAGAGTCCAGATGGCATTGTAGAAGCAGGAAAACTCCACAGCTCCTTCCATAAACACTTCAAATGCCTATAAAATATGACTGTATCAGCAAGCACCCTAGCATGCCAAAAATGGCTTCTGGCACAGGTTCTTATATCTGCTTTTCTCAAGGAAAGCAACTCAAAATGGGTTAACAATCTTACTTTAATAAAACAAGCATATATCATTTACCTAGATCAGGGGAAAAAGCCAACACCCTGAAGTCCAGAGAATACAGACACAAGTTACAAGCACAAGTTACAAGCAGAGAGAGAAACAGATCAGCAGATGAGTTTCCAACCATCTGACCATTACATCTATACCTAGTCAGTTACCAGAGAGGGAAGCACCAACCTCTGGGTTTTTTAAAACCAGGGGGCACAATGGCTGCCCAGAGTCTCATCTGGCCAAATCACACAACTCTTCTCAAAGTGAACCCCAAAGCAAATCCTCACATCAGGGCATATATATATATCCTGGGTCAGAGAATGTCACAGCCCTATTGACCGACTGCGCAATCACAAAGTAACAATGCACAGGAAGTCCTGAAAAATAAGCCTCCTGCCACAGTCTCCATGTGACCACATTCAGCCTATTAGGGGACAGAGTATACTTTCAAATCAAGGAGGATTCTCAGAGCCACTTAAGTTACCTAAGCCAAGGGTCTAGGGGCAGGGAAGATCTTTAGATTCCCATAACAGACTCTAAAGACATTTTAGAGCTCCAGAACTCACAAAATGACCAAGAAGCAAAGTTCGTGCTGAAGGCATCCTGGCAGGTAGATGGGAAGGGTTCATTGCAATGTGCTGAAAGCTGAAACCAGGCTGGCCTGAAATGGCAACTGTAGCTCCAGGGTGACCAGAACAAGCTGTGGCTGGAACATTCAGGAGAGTGGATCACCAGCAGTTGTGGCAGTTTCCCGAATTATCAACTCATCTGATCAAAGGACAAAGTGAAAGGTCAGTGGAACTTGGCTAAATTTGAGGGAAAGGAACGTTTCCAGGGGTCTGCCCCCAGGGTGAGAAAGCAGCAGAAGTAGTGACCCTGCAATCACCTCCACGTGGCTGCTTCAGAGCTCCCGGCCTGCAGATTGCAGGGGGGCCAAGTGACCATTCAGAGGCTAAGTGCTCTTGCTTTAACTTGCCTGGATCAGGATCGTAGTCTTGGCTGGTGATCCTGAGGTATGTGACCAGAGAAACAAAGCTAGTGGTTGCAGAGATAGCAGCCTCCTAATAGCTCTGGCAGCTGTGAAAACCACAGTGATTTGGGACAAAGCTCTTACCTCGGGAAGCAGAGTTCTACTGTGGGTCAAAAGTCAAGTTAACTGACTGGCAAAATGAGCAGGCAAAGGAAGCAAACCAAGCTCAGCAATCCTTTTATATTCTATTTTGGAGACAAAAAGGATCAAAGCATGGAATGGGAGGGAGACAACACAGCCAGAACTCATGTACCAAAAGCTTCCAAGAAAAATGTAAATTGGTTACAAGCCATAGAGGAGCTTAAGAAGGATTTTGAAAACAAAATAAAAGAAGTGGAGGAAAAATCGGGAAGAGAAATGAGAATGATGCAAGAAAGTCATGAAAAGAGAGTCAAAAACCTAGCTGAAGAAATAACACCTTACAAAATAGACTTACTCAAGTGGCAAAAGAGGCCCAAAAATCCAATGAGGAGAAGAATGCGTTAAAAAGCCAAATTTGGCAGATGGAAAAAGAATCTTGAAAGCTCACTGAAGAGAATTCCTTCAGAATTAGATTGGTGCATATAGAAGCAAATGACTTTATGATAAATCAGGATGCTATTAAACAGATCCAAACAAATGATAAAATAGAAGGCAATGTGAAATATCTCAGTGAAAAAACCACTGACCTGGAAAATAGATTGAGGAGAGACAATCTAAAAATTATTGGACTACCCAAAAGCCATGATCAAAAAAAGAACCTAGAAAGCATCCTTCAAGAAATTCTCAAGGAAAACTGCCCTGATATTTTAGAAACAGAGGGCAAAATAGAAATTGAAAGAATTCACCAATCACCTCTAGATAAAAAAGAAGAGTTTCCAGATCAAGGAGAAAATATTACAAGCTGCCACACACATACACATATACACATATATACATACACACATGCACATGTGCACACACATACATATACACACACACACATATATATTGAACCAGTTCTGCACAGTCCTGAATTCTTAGTATAAATCCCACCAGCTCATAGTATAGGATTTTTGTGGTATTGTTGTAATCTCCTTGATAATGTTTTATTTAAATTTTTGCATTGAGATTCATTAGGGAAATTTATCTATTTTTTCTTCTCTTTTTGGGCTCCTCCTGGCTTAGATATCAGCACCATATTTGTGTCATAAAAGGAATTTGATAGAACACCCATTTTTATTTTGCAAATACTTCATATAGTATTTTAATTAGCTGTTCTTTAAATGTTTAGTATAATTTTGTTGTGAATCCATGTGACCTTGGGGATTTTTAAAAATTAATTCATTTATTTTCTTGTTTACATCACTCATTTCCATGAGATTTTTGAGTTACAAATTTTCTCCCCATCTTTCCCCTGCCCACCACCCCAAAACAGTGATCCTACTGTATAGCCCCTCCCCCAATCTGCCCTCTCCTATGTCCTCCCCCATTGCCCCTCTGACTTTCTGGTAGGGCAGGATGGGTCCCCCTACCCTTGGGGATTTTTCATAGAGATTTCATTAATGGCTTGTTCAATTTCTTTTTTCTAAAATTGGGTTATTTAAGTATTCTACTTCCTTTTCTGTTAATCTGGGAAATTTAAATATTTTTGTAACTACTAATTTCACTAGATCATGAGATTTATTTGCCTATAATTGGGTAAAAACTCCTCCAAATGACTTTAATTTCTTCTTTAATTTCCACTGGATTTACCCCTTTTTTGACACTGGTAAATTGTTTTCCTTTTTATCCATTTTAAACAATAAAGCCAACCAATGACATCTATTTTCTGTTTGTTTTCTTTTTTAAATAAAATCAGCATTTAGTTTTATTTATTCAATATTGGTTTTTTTGTTTGATGTTAATTTTATTAATCTTTTGCTTGATTCTCAAGAAGTTTTCCTTAATAATTTCTTGACTATAACATCTAGTGGGTCTTTCTTTCTTTCTTTCTTTCTTTCTTTCTTTCTTTCTTTCTTTCTTTCTTTTCTTTTCTTTCTTCCTGTTTTGATCATGACATTCTAATTTGAATTCTAATACTTTTAAAGCATTTTTCCTAGATCTAGTTTCCAAGTTAGTTATTTTCCCCCCAAATGAAACATTGTACATTTTCTTCTATTTTAAAAAAATTGTTTGAATTTTGTTGAGCTCATTCTTAATGTCTCATGCAGTTATTAACTTCTGCTTATTCAATTTTAGTTTTTAAGGAATTTTTTAATCTAGTTTTTTTTAAATTAAACCTCCTTTACATTTGGCCAATTCTATATTTTTAAGGGCTTGTTTTCTTCAGTGGGTTTTTGTACCTCTTTTTCTATTTTGCTAGTTCTGCTTTTTAAAGAATTGTTTTCTTCAGTGAATTTTTGTCCATCATTTTATGTTTTTGTACTTCCTTTGCCGAGCTGTTCACTCTTTTTTTTTATGATTTTCTTACATACACTTTTTTTTCTTAAGTGTCTTATCTTAAACCAATTCACTCTGGCTCCCATTGATTGACTAGCAATAGGTCCCAGTCCAAGTCTTGTTGGTCATTGTTCAGACCCTGATTGGCTCAGAGTGAATATAAATTTAGCTATTTCTGTTTTGAACAGAAACCGAAAGCGTCTTCCATTCCCATGTTGATTTTTAACTAGGTAAAGAGGCCATTTTCTGCCTCATTTCTTACCTAACCTTAATCACTTAATGGACATTGTCTCAGTCAAAATGAGACCTGTTCATGACTTTAACTTATAAAGGCCAAGGTCTTCCACTAAATCCAGGGCCATCTCCAGTCATCCTGATCTGTATCTTGCTTCCTGACTGAGAAATCTCTGGATGAGAAAGTGAGGCTGGAGCCTTTGCACAACCCATCCTCACTTTAATTCATTTATTTGTATGTCATGGCATTGCCAATCATGCCATGGTCTTCAGGAAAAAAGGATAAATAATAAAATTACTCTTACTTATTTTCCCAATTTCTCTCTCATCTTTATTATTTGATTTTTAAAATCCTTTTTGGGCTCTTCTAGTTCTTTTTTGCCCCGAAACCAATTCACATTATTTTTCTGAGGCTTCACATGTTGGTGTTTTGACATTGTTTTCCTCTTCTGAATTTGTATTTTGATATCCCCTTTTGCTGTACAAATGTTTTATGGTCAGGTTCTTTTTTTGCTGTGTGCTCAGTTTTCCATCCTATTATAACTTTTAAAGTTGAGCTCCACTCCTGGGGCAGAGAGGGCATTGTTCCAAACTCTTGGTGCCAGGGCTTTGGGCTGGCTGCTTGCCTGCTGCTGCACTAAAACCATAAGGGTGCTGGCCACTTGCCTTCTGCTGAGCCATATACTCAGGGGAGTGTGGTAACTGACCTGCTCTGGGGTTCTGCCAACTTGCTTGGGTATAGTCTGCTGTTGGCTGTCTCAGAAAACTCCTACACTGGATTTTACTACCTTTTTACACAAGTGAGATAGGCTTTTCCTGTCAACTTTCTAGGTTGTGTTGTTTCACCCTTTCTTTCTATTGGTTCTGTTGCTCCAGGAGTCATTTTGAGGCCTTATTGTTTATTTCTTCAGAGATAGATTTAGGAGAGTTCGGGTGTTCCAGCTTTATTCCAATAATTTGGTTCTTGTTATTACTCTTACACACATCGAAAGGCAGACACACCTAAATTGGTTAACCCACAGAAAATTGAGACACACTTTGGCCTAACTTTAGTTAAAACAATTTAAAATGAAAATCTTCTTTGAAAAATCAAACTAAAGTTTTGTGAAATGTAGTAGGTACTTTTTGCTTTTAAACTGAACTCATTGGAAACAACTTGTGTAAATAGGCCTCAATTAAAAAAGTCATAATGATGTCACACTTTCTTACGCTTGCTTTCACTCTATGGCACATCTAAGTGTTCATTGCTCATGTGACACATTGCTGATGAAGGAACAGTTTAAAGAAAGGAAAAGCAGTACCTCTCAGGGAAGTAAAATAGAGGGAGAGAAGCCATGGGCATAGAAAAAGAAATAGGTGGTACGGAAGATTTGGAAGAGAAATAAGAATTGTCATAAGAAGAAAAATAGTGAGAAGGGGAATTAAAGAAAGAGGGATAGAAATGGGAGAAAAGAGAAAAATAAAGTGGTAGCTAATCTTTGCTCTGTATTTGCATTGTTTTTGATGTCCATGTAATTTGTCGGGCTCATTATATATTTCAAGGCTAATTATCTAGTAGTTACTCAGTCTCAAGGAAGGAACCTTGAGTGTAATTTGTTATTGTGAATCTATTTCTTCACAAATATGCAAGCATCTAAAATTTCAGAATGGGGACCACTTATAGCATTGATTTATAATCTATTGAATAATACAAGAGTGGAGGGAAGGTGGAGGGAAGAGACTGATGTTGACTTTGTTGAACTTAATTACCCTAAATAAAAATGTTTGTTTATCAGTGTCCATTTAAATATGAGGAACATAATGTAATAGACTTCATTTTTTCATCTTTCTTTTAACTGAAATGCCCTGTTATTTTCTACGTATGTTTAGTGTGTGTGTGTGTTTGTTCACAGAAATTGTCATAATAGCAACAGTCCATTGCTTCTGGTTTTGCACCTTCTCAACTGTCTACCCAACCTTATATCAAGTAGAGCAAGTCTAATTCCTCTTTTTACAGGAGAATCTTGCAAGCACTTTAAAAAAATTATTTGTTTTCTTGTTTACATCATTCATTTTCACGAGATTTTGATTTACAAATTTTCTCCCCATATTTCCCCTGCCCACCACTCCAAAACAACCCTATCCTACCATATAACCCCTCCCCCAATCTTCTCTTTCCTATATCCTCCCCCTTTTCCCCTCTGACTTTCCAGTAGGGCAGGATAGATTCCCCTACCCCAGTGCCTGTATATCTTAATTCCCAGTTGCATGCAGTTAGTAGTAATAGTAATAATAATAAATTATATATATGTATATATGTATATATGTAAATACACATATTTTTTAAAACAGAGAATCTTGCAAATACTTTTAAGAGAACTACAATTCTAATCACTCTTTTACTATCTTCTTTTCCAAAGGCTAAATATTCCTGTTCCTTTGATTGATTCTTGTAGGAAATACTTTCCATGTTGCATCATCAACCCAGTTGTCTACCTCTGTACAAGCCCCAATTGCTTGATGTTCTTACTAAAGTATAATAATGAGAATTAAACATAAGACTCTAAATGTGATCTCCTTATGATGGAGTAAAGCAAACTATCAAATAATTTATGTATAGATACCTGCAAGTATGGGTTTATTGATAGTTCCAATGTGCTTTGTGAACCTTAAAACGTTCTGTACATGTTATTTATTGATTGCTTTTTCATAGATTAGACTTCAATAGCCCTGAACCTCAGTACTTATCAGAGGTGGCACTTTTCTGGCTTTCCATATCTTCCTTCAGGATGGGGTCTAAGTTTCTGTGGAGCATATAGTTAGTTCTCTGACATATTTGTATTAAATTGAAGACAGTTTTGATGGTTGTTCTCTCTCATTCTCTTTGTGTACTATTTTAGTCAGATAAAAACAATTCTTCATCCTTCTTGACTCTCTGTAGACTTTGACACTGTTCATCACCCTCTTCTCTTTGATATTCTATTCTCTACAGGTTTCTATGACACTAGTTTGTCTTGCTTCTCCTCTTACCTATCTTGACTGCTGCTAAATGCCCTTTATTGGACCATGTGTCACTTCACACCTACTATTGGAGGGGCATCTTCCAGGCCCTAGCCCCTCCTCTCTTATTCATTTACATAATTTTCATTAGTGATCTCTTCAACTCATATGGATTAAATTATGCTGATGAATCTTTATGCTGTTGAATCTCAAAACTTTTGGATTCTTTCCTGATAACATCTTGACTTACATTTCCATCTGCATATTACATATCCCCCAAATCTTTTAAGATTTCTAGTAGACACCATAAGTTCAGCATGTGCAAAATTGAACTCATTATTTTTTCCCCAACCTCTTTCCCCTTCTGAACTTTTTATGACAGTTGTGGACACAATCATCCTACCATCAACCAGGTTCAAAACCTAAGTGTCATTTTCAACTTCTCACACTCACTCATTCTCTCATATCCAATTTATTTCCAAATACTCTTTATCTTACTTTTGAAACAGTCACATATGTCCTTTTCTCTCTTCTGACAATTGGCACTTCTCAGGGACATACTTTTAGCACCTCAAGGCTGCACCATTTTAAAGCTTGTTGGTGGTTCCCCTATCTCAAGTCTTTTTTCTCCCCCACTCTGGTCCATCTTTCATTTAGCTGTCAAGTTAATCTTCCTAAAACTCAGATTTGATCATGTCACTCCTACCCCCACCCCATTCCTAGAAATCTCTCTTTTATCATCTGCAACTACTTACTTCGCTGGGATCCTTCATTTGATCTAATGTTTCACCTTCTATAAGAAGTCTTTCAGGCCTCCTTGAATCTAGTGTCTTACCTCTGCTGATTATTTCCAATTTATTCTGTATATAGCTTGTTTCTTCATTGTTGTTTTCATGTTCTCAGCTCAATTAGATTGTGGACTCTTTTTGAGTAGGGACTGTAATTCAGACTTTTTTTTTTGGTATCCCTAGCCCTTAACAAAAAGTTTGTCCCAAAGTATGAATTTAATAAATGCTTACTGAATAATTCCTATTTTTGTGTTCTATCTTCTCAGAAATGCTATCTCCTTGATGTTAGGTTATTTTTACTTGATTTTATTTGTATTGCCCAGTGCTTGGAACAGTTCCTATGAATTCTCTCTCTCTCTCCATCTTTGTCTCTCCCTTCCTCCCTTCCTCCCTTCCTCCCTTTTTCCTTTCCTCCCTCCCTCGCATGCTCTCTCTCTCTCTCTCTCTCTCTCTCTCTCTCTCTCTCTCTCTCTCTCTCTCTCTCTCTCTGTCTCTTCCCTAAATAACATTAAGTTCTCATTCAGCCTTCACTTGAAAATCTCCAGTGATGAGGAATCCCCCTCCCCATTTGAGGAAGTGCATTGTACCTGTGGATCCTCCAACTTGTAGGAAGATTCTTCTCATTGTAACCTAAATCTCCTCAGAGCAGCAAACACCACCACCAACTTTATTTTCTACTAGTTCTCTATTCCAGAGCCAAGCAGAACAAACACAATCCCTTTACATATGATAACGTTTGCAGCATTAAAAGAAAAAAAAAGGATGAATTCCACCTTAACCTCTTTTCTTTCCCAGGCTAAATAACTCCAGCTCCTTCAACCAGCCATAGCCTCTCCAGATTTCTCCCACTGTGGCCATCTTTCTCTCTGTAGGCTTCAGTCTGTGATAAATGTATACTCAGATAATAGTATTTGGCCACTTTAGCAGGTTGGAGCATTTGCATGTAAATCGTATGATTACAAGTGAAAGACAACCCTGAGCAGTGTCAGGCTGTGACATTCAAATTTAATTCAATTGTTAAAATAAAATCCCTCCCACCAAACTATTCAATCTGCTTTCACTTAATACCTTTGTGCATTTTCATTTTTTTTCTCTTTGACGTACAAAACAATATTGATTTCTATTCATAATTCAAGAAAAAGTGCTTAAAGCACTTTTTATTCTATTATTGCCCAACTGCAAATAAGGAAGGAGCTATGAAAATGAAATCTTTACAACATAAGGAAGTCATCGACTAGCCTCATTGTTTCCTCCAAAAGCAAATCCAGCCACGTGGCTTTCTCTATTACCATGGTGACTTCTTGATAGATTTTCATTTTGTAATATTTGAAAACAGATTGGCAATCATCAGGCAGTCCCTGATGGGCAGGAGGAACCCAAAACAATATTTTCTTTCAGGCATACTTATTCCTTTGACCATTTCAAGCAAGAAACAAATCTGAGGCATGACAAATCCTTTTGGGAAATGAAATATAGATTCCTTTTTTGAGACCCTCTATATCCTTTGCATATTGGCTTTGACCTTCACCCATGGACCTTCTATAGCACTTTCTTAGTTATTTGTCATGCAACTTTGCAAATTATGTGATAAAAAGTTGGACTTTGTATTGGACCAAATTTCAAATTCTCCCTCAGATATTAAGTGGGAGACTGTACAAGTCATTGATTCTGTTTCCTAATCTGTAAAAGGGGGATAACAGTAGCACCTATGTCAAAGAGTTGCTATGAGAAATAAGTGAGATCTTTAAAATATTTAGAACAAACTTAAAGTGCTATATAAGTGCCAGCTATCGTGAGTATCAGTAACTTTTTAATGTTGGTTTCTTATCCTTCCATCAGCCTATAAATTTTATGCTATATGGGGCATATTCTTTATATATATATATATATATATATATATATATATATATAATTGAAACATGAGAAAAGAGGAGGAACAAACTTCTCACTATCCATTTTCATAGTCATTTGTCAAGCAAGGCTTGGCTAAAATACAAATTCTTCTCTTCAGAATTAAAAATCTTTTACAATTTTTCTCTAGTCCATTAAAATTTATTTATTTATTTTACTTTTACATCATATTAATTCTCAAATATTTTTCTTGTAAGGCATCTTCTTCTAAAATAATGATTAAAAGTGGAGAGGGGGCAGGTATTTAGCACAGTGGTTAAAGCTCTGATGCTAGAGTCAGGAGGAACTGAGTGCAAATTTGGCCTCAAGATACTAGCTGTATGACCTTGGGCAAGGTCATACAGCTTAATCCTGATGGCCTATTCCCCAAAATTAAAATAATGATTAAAGAGTTCAGTATAAGCAAGGGACATATCTGATATCAAATAGTGATTTCCTTGTCCTGTTGGTCAAATCTCCACTTTAGCAAAAGAATGGGAAGTGTTTTCTGATCTCTTTTCCAGGGCCAAGTTCAGAGCATTATTCAAACAAAAATCACATATTCCTCAATTTTGTGGGTTTTATGTTCAATTAAAAAAAATCTTTATCATATATTAAATTTTAAAAATCTTTATTATATATTTTAAAAGAATAGCAACCTGTGCATAATGAATTTGCAGTTACACATGTAACCATTTTTTATTATGCTATGTCATGGAAATGCTTGTTTTATTCCACAAATTAAAAATAAAATGATAAATGTGAAAAAAAATCTGACTTATTAAAACTACCTTGTGATTTGCAACAATGTGGTCTATAACAGAGCTCATATCGTAGAAAACAATATAATTTATTCTTTAGAAGCTTCTCTCTCACCCTCATATCTAGGAGAAGAGCCTATCCTAGGGGCCCCTACTGTTGATGCTGTGCAATAACTTCAAAAGTATCAAATCCTTCCTGATTTAACCATTGAGTGATTGATTATCTCCATGCCTCAGGTCCCTTTGGGTAATGAAACACAATGTTTGGAAGAAGAGAAGTAGAAAGCAGTGTTAGTGGGTTGTGTGCTTATTTATAATAGCTTTATCAGCTTTGCAAATGAGGGAAAGCAGACTACAATTAAAATTTATGTCTTTATGTGTATGTGCACATGCCAGGTATATATAAGCATCTATAAGGAAACCAAGGCTAATCCAGTTATCTCTCCATTGGTTCCATCACTGTACCTATACTTCCTATCACTTGATACCTCCAGAGACATCCTACTACACCGTTTCCTAAATGAGTTAAACTATTCAGCTTTGGAATTATGTACTGTCCTGATTATCCAGACCATGCTTCACATCTCATCTAGTCAACCACTGGGAAACAGAGAACTACCTGGATAATTTGCCATTTACAAGACAACCCTTGTATACAACTTACTGTCTTCCCTACTGCTTCCTGCATCTTGCCATAGGAACAGTTATCAAATCAATAATATTACTGTCCCTAGCAAGAGTATTACAATTTCTTTGATTCCTCAGAGCATAATTCCCTTCTCTGGCCATAAATTCCTTATGTGTATATTCTTCCCCTTTTAGAATACAAGATCCTTGAGGTTAGGAACTCTCTTGTTATGTATTTATATCCTCAGCACCTAGTACAGAGTTTGGCATGTAATTGTGATTTGATAAAAGCTTTTTTTTTCATTTATTTATTCATCCATCTATTCACCTAATCATTCCATTACCTCAGACCAGATCCAGGGAAAGTTGTTCATGGGGATGTACATCTTATCTATCTTACCCTAAGGAGTAAGATGGAACACCTTGCACATTGATACAAGGACATTGCTATATCTATGGAGATGTTGGACATTAACTCAAAAGGCATGGAAAAACAGAATGGTATGGGAAATGAATTCACTCCAGCCTAATATTTAGTAGCTTCCTATTTTAAGCATATTTTCTTAGTAGTGTGTATCAGCCATGCAGTATTCACAGTGCCTAAAGTAACTATAAGTATGCTGATATTGTTATTAACCACAAAATGTAACAGACTCTCAACATAAGAAATATAGCCAGAGCATTTATTTAAATACCAGAAAACTGAGTCCCAAAACTAAAAAGTCAAAGCTAACACAGTAGTTATGAAGTTGGCACATGTAGTTAATGTAGGAAACACCCACATTCTCAAGCCTCCAAAACAAGACAGGCTACCTCAGGCAAAGATCGACCTCTCCTCACTCAGTAGCTCCGGCCCCTCACGGTTCCTGTACCTGGCAGTCCTCAGCAGGAGTCCTTAGGGGAGATTCTGATAGGCTTAAAGAAAAATTAGTTTTCGCTGGTGCCATCATCACTGTTGCTGCTGCCGCTGCTTCTGCTGCTGTATCCTGTTACCCACACGGATGCTAGCTTGGTTCCAGCTTTCTCTTGCTCCACTCCTTCCTGCTACATCAGCAAGTTCAAGGGGCATGGAAGATCTTCAGATCTCAGTATCATTACATATTGAGTTGCTTGTTTTGCTTTTAAGTCACCAAAAGAGTGCAAGTGATATTAGACCCTTGGAATTGGATGTCTTTCTAAATTCAGCACCCTAGAACAAAGGCCTAGTTTTCTTGTCCTATGTACCACTCTGAGACAGAGGTAGCTGTAGGCGTAGATTTAAAAAATGAGAATGATGATGAAAAAAAAATAGAAAGTGAGAAACTTCAAAATTCTTCTTCAATTCTTAGAGGCCCAATGTGCTGTTTGGAAAAAATAAAAATAGTGATAAAGAACACTTACACATGAACATAGATGTATATAATGTATGTATATATTACACACATGTATATAAAGTCTATTAACATACTTTACACACACACACACATAAACACACAAAGTTTTTTCCAAAAGTGATTTCATTTTAGGCATTTTGTCTATATTCTAGGAAAGCTTATCTTCAGACCAGCATGATATGAGTCTTTTTTTAGGAAGAGTTGGCCCACCTCTTTCCCCTTTACCAGCTGCCTCCTAGAGTTTCTACCCAGCATCTTCACAAGGTCCAGGGATGTTATCCAATCCATACTACCCTAAGCATAACTCTGGCTTCCGTGCTATGGGTAGCTGAAAATGAAAAATGCAGAACTTCAAGAAAAAACCCTCTTTCTTCTACATGCTTCAGCTCTCTGAAAGGAGAGAAATGAGAATGAATGTGTTTGCTGGCCAAATAAGGCTATTGTTTGTCAAACCCATCTTTCCATCTCTTTGCAACAGGGTGGACTCCATAGCCAAAATTCACCTCTTCTACACCCCTACCTTATTGACATCTTGAAATGGTCACCTTTATTTAAGGCCTGGGGTGAGGTCCTAAAACTTTCATGAAGCTTCTTCTGTGATGTCCTAGAAGAAAGTGATCTCATAATCCTTAAAATTTCTTTAATCAGTTTTCCTGAATCTCTCTGATGAACTCATCACATTTTACCTTGTATTATACTTATTTCTCATTCCCATTCAATTTCAATGTTGATTAATCAATTTCTTTAATTTATCCATTTCAATTAAAATTGAAAGGACTATTTACGAGAATTAAAACCTTTTTTGAGTGTTTGTATAGTATGACATTTAGTATAAGATGATATCTATTATTATAATGACATTTAAAAATATCACAGTAATGTCAATAGAATTCAGTAAACGTGAAATAATTGTGAACACTGTCTGGTTATTGTTATATTTCTGCATATTATATTGACTACCTGCAATACATATCATTTGATTGTGACCTCCTTGAGGACAAGGACTCTATCCTTTATTTGTCATTCAAAGGTCTTTGTCTTTTTAGCATTTGCCACTTTGCACAGGGCCTTGTAAATAATAAGTGTTTTAACAAATATTTGTGGAGTCGAATTGAACCAAATGACCCAATCCTACAGTAGACATTACCAGAATAAGTTGTGGAAGGAGAAAGGGTTTTAGGCAAATTTCTTGAAGCAGATGAAGTGTGAAAGTCACACATCAAAGTCAAATAATGTGCGATTAACATGTAAACCTTAGAAAAGGAAATACAATAACTGACATGTGTAATAGCAGGAGACCCATAGAAAAGGATTCCCTTTTTCAGCATCCCCCGTGTCTATATGAAGTATATCCATATAGATGTTCATAGACATTTCCCTTCATAAATGTTTATCTAGATCTCAAAGGCAATATAACTAACCACAACATCTTCCTTAAAATTAAAAAAAGGCAAAGCTTGAGGAGAGAAAATGATCATCTAAGAATCTCAAGAGAAAAATCTTTATGAAATACTCATGTAAATTGCCTTATCTTATTGTAGTGTTATTATTTTTCAGTGGAATTGTTTGATGTTAACATTTTTATTCAGGATACCTTTCTTTGTTGTGCTTAGCTGTTGAAGGAAATACTGTCTTAATATGTCTTGCTTTGGATTGGGAGAAATCCTCCCAAATATGTAAGGAAGGTGAAAAAAAGAATGGGTAGACAAGGTTCACTATTGGATTTGTTCTCTATGCAATAAGAGAACAAATTATCCCACTATCCCATTATTCGTTCTGTGGGAGGGCAATTCCACCTTTTGAATTTGTTCTTGATTTACTGCTCTGTTGAATCACCAGTCTGGGAAAAATGAGAATACTTAAAGAAATTATATTACTTCTCACTTACTACACAAATCAGCACATGACTGCTAGGAACAACTGATCCTAGTTTTCTTAGTTTTTCAGATAAACTCAGGAATGGAAAAGAGGTTTGAAGTGAAAAACTAGTCACATTGAAAAGCGGCATGATGCAAAAATAAGCAAAGATGGAAGTCAGCATTCTCATTTCGGAGAAGCATACAATCTTTGAATTGGAAGGGGCTTGAAAAAAAATTGCCTCAGTCATACTTTGCTCAATGAAAACATCCTGTAGCTAGATTCCTAATGAGTTTTAGTGAGATTAAGTAACAAGATTCATTTTCTTTTTTGTAAGTCAGTTTATTCAATTGTTGGGCAACATCAACTGTCAGTGTTAAAGTAAAAATGATGAAAAATTATTATTAACTAAAAATGAAATTTCTTGTCCAAGAAGAGATAGGGACAGATTCCTGGAACTGCTCTTTTGCAGAGATGGAATAGAGGTTTGAAACTTCACATATAATGTCGGCTTACTTCAATATATTTATTGTTTTTGCTATTTTTTCCTTTTCTTCCTCTCTTTGATTTTGAGAAAGTTTGATATATGAGTTGGCACTGTTAGCAGGGGAGGGGAAGGGATAAAGGGTCAAATATAAATGATGTAAAAGCAAAATATATTGAAATATATTAAAATATGTAAACAACATCACATTTTGTCCAGCTATGTCTGTGTGTCTCTGTAAAATGGACTGGTTTCTGATGTAGTTTTATTTCTCTTGAAATAAAGGTTAATGCATAACACAATAATCATATTACTCTTTGAATTGAAAGCTAACTCTGTATCATTGGTCAAGTCTCTTGATCGATCCACAATTCAGTTTACAAATCTTTAAAACCAGATAATTGGACAAGATGATTTCAATGATCTCTTTCTGGGCAGGATATTACGTCATTCATTGTTGACCTTTTTTTTTTCCCAAAAGCTAGTGGTTAAGATCAATAAATTGACAAGAATGTAGTTGGGAACATCATTCTGTAGAGACAAAGATAGATAAGATAGATTTTGCCTTGCAAATTATCTGGATTATTCAAATAAGAAAGTTTACTTTGGTCTAAATTTTAAAGAAATTGAGGCTTTAATGTTATGTTTCCCTGAAATATTCATGTAGTTGACATTCAGGGATTTTTTGTTGTTGTTGCTCCATGGAGATTTATAACTTGTTAAGGGCCCAAGGAGCTTAGAAATGAACAGATCAGCCCCACATCACTTCATACTTAGAATTTAGCAATGTGCAAGACAATCTTGTAGTTATACATTCTAGTGCTTCCTCCTCATAGCAGCAAAGTGATTTTTCTTAGGCATGGATCTGACCATATCACTCAATGACTCAATATACTCAAGTAGATCCCTGCTATTTCTAGAAAAAGACAAAAACAAAAACTAACCCTCTCTTTAGCTTTTAAAGTCCTTTAAAACCTGGCCTCAACTTTTCATCTGCATTGGACATTATTTCCTGTCCTTTACTCTTTAATCATATTTCCTCCAATAGATTGACACCTTTTTCATCCACATTATTTCACTGCTTTTGCACTAGCCACCTCCCATTCTTGTAATGTACTTGCTTATTATTTCCACCTCAAAGGATTCCTCTATTCTGGGGACATTATTTTAATTCCTCCCTCATACACCCTAGCATTTCCTTAAAAGTTATTGAAATCTTCCTGTAGACTTAACTGGCCCAGGGCGTTAATGGTTCAGGTCGCTGACATTACTTCTTTGTGGCCTCAATAAAGAAGAATTCCAAAGAGTTAAAAGTCTGTTCTGATGGAAGATCCTGTGGATAACTCAGTCAGAATATCTTTGTTTAGCTCAATTAACTTGGTTTGTCCTCCATGTATAATCTCTCTGAAAATCTTGCTTTTGCTTTGGCTAAGTAATTTCTTTTTCTTAACTGTTAAATAACCGATAAGTCTCATTTCATTCCAAAATTTAATGTAAACTCTCAAGGGGCCAGCCCAAGTCAAGCTCTGCAGAGAATTTTGCCTAGAACACAGTTCTAGAACTATTTTCAGTATGAAGCCTTTTGAGACACAGAGTTCCATTCCTCTCAAAATATCTTGTATTAGCTGTTTTTATTAATTCTCTTCATAATTATTTACTTTTAAAGGCATGGGTTATCTCCTTTTCAATTGCAAAGTCCTTCATAAAGGAAATTGTGTGTATATCTATGTACCTTTATTTGTATTTCCCCTAACTTGTACATTGCCTGGCACATAGGAAATGCTTAATAAATACTTGCTGATTGACTGACAGACATTAAGATGTAATCCAACTAAGGCATCAGGCATATTATTAGTTCTTATCATAAAAAATAATAATAGAAATAGTATCTTACTGTGAGAATCCTACTCATTCTAAACAAAGAACGATACTTATGAAGCCAGGAAAGTTCTCATTTTATTTTAGCCAGTTATTCTATATTCCTAGTGAATGGGTTCCTTCTCAATGGAGAGAATATTTGTTCAGAAAAATGTAAAGCTTTTTATGCTGTTCCCAATTTGAATTCCCCACCCACCCCACCCTGAACCTTCTACTTCATGTCTCCCTCAAACAGCTCATTTAAGCATGTGTATAAGCTTCTGAGCTTTTACTGACCAGAATCCTGGTCCTGCTCTCTGATTAGAGCCAGTCCCCTCTGACTTATGTTCTGCTATCACTCAAAGTTGGGAGGAGCTTTAATCCTGTGGAAACAGAATTCCTTTGTTTCCCACATTAGCAATAAAGAACGAATAATGATTTACTTTTTCTTTCCCCATCCATGGGCTACTTTGACATTAGGTCAGAGGGGAGTAGTTTACTTCTGTGTCAAATTTACTGCAGTGAACTAGAAACTAGGAGACATTTTGGTTTAATGGAATGGCTATTTCAGGTTTGACATGGCTTTCCTGCATAACTTTGCTGATGTTGACTTAGCCTAAGTCTAAGTCCTATTGCGCATTGATGGCTTAAATCTAGGAAGTGAAAATAAGACCCAAGATAATATGAAAGGTAAATGCCAGTGTTCAAAAATGGAATATATTAACATTAATTATCAAATTCTACTTTGTTTTGATCATGGGTTGAGTACAGATGTATTATTTAATGCTAACCAAAAAAAAAACCTACGTGAACAAAACTTCAAGGGGAAAACAAATACAATTTTTTTTTCTAATTTTCAAATAGGGGTTCTATTTGAAACACAAAATATTTCAAGAAAATTCTGGCTTCATTTTATTTTCAATTTGCCTTAAGACCTGTCTTCCAATGCTTTAGGGAAAACTGGCAAAGTTGTTATTTACATTCTTAAATATGTGAATGGCAAAGGATGATAGCTCACCCTCCCTAATTTCATTTCCTCTCTTCTTCTGATCCACCCTAATCCTTACTCTGAAGGAGCCAGGCTAAATTATTTGCCTTCTGCCACCTTCATTCCATTTCTTAACACATTCTTTTATTTTGAATAAAATATGCCTCTACCATCTACCTCCATCTTCTCTACCCTATTTATGCTACATCTATTTTATCTTCCTAGTCTTATTTGGACTTAGTTCACTCACTAAAATAATAGCCATCGCATTTCTCCTTTCATCCTTCTCATCTTGCCAAAATCTGAATACTTCTCATCTTGCCAAAATTTGTCTCTGGTTGGTATAATGAAAAAAATATATGTATATGTATGTATATGTGTATGTGTATGTATATATAGAGTGTATTCAGATAGACAGATAGAGACACATATATATCTATGTGTGTGTATATGTGTGTATATATGCACATATATAGATATACATATATATATGTATGCATATATATAAACCAGATCAATAAGGGTACAAACCTGAGACCCAAAGCTTTATATAATGGAGTTTTCCTCCTGAAGATGCTAAAATAATACTGATATTAGTAATGAATTCCATTTGATTAGTTTTTACTGAGTGAATTGGAACAAAAAATTAAAAGATAAGACAAAAAAATGAAACAAACATCCCTACCCTACTACAAAAGTACACTGTAAAGCCAAGCATGAGCAGCTTTCCAGAAAAATGCTTCTGTGAACAGCTTTTAAGGTTCTGATTACATAGTATAGTGAACACTCTATTTATTCCATAACAAATCAGAGCAAAACATTCACAGTAAATTGAGGTACATCATTCACAATGCTATACCTTATCATAGATAATCAAAATACAGCATTCACAACAACTTATCAAAGAAAATGGCCATATAGTTTTCACCACAGTGGTCACACAGTTTTGACCAAAGTATAATCATTTAGTCAGTCAATCAATTAGTAACTGAATCAGTCAAACAACTCAATCATTCCATCATCCTTAAGGAGGCTTGCCTCCTTGAGGGTCACAAAATACAATAGTCAAAGTTCTCCACTCATGGAGCACACTAAGTTACAATATCAGTTAGTACTCAGCATTCTCTTAAGGGGTAGTGTAAAATACACAGGCCATCCACCCCTCAGTCACAGATAAGTTACAATCTTCTCAGGCAGTACACACTATCTAAGTAAAGTATTCTTTCAGCTTAACTCAGGGTAGTCTCTCATATTCCCTGGATCCCCCTCCATGGTCCCAGCTTCTTTCTGCATTCACCCAACTGTAACCTGGGTTCAAAGGCAGACAGCTCCCAGTTCCTTGCCAACCTCTTCATGCTGTTCCTGTTCCATGCAGAAGCACACAGTGTCCAGTCCACCTTAAATCCTTCACAGTTTCTGTGTTCCAGGGAAGTCAAGGCTTAACAAAGCCACAAACAGGTTTATGCAAAGTACCAGTATCATAGTCATGCTTCCTCGGTCTTTGGAAGCTCCCAGGAGAAGCTGGTAGCTTCCCTGCAGAAGCTCCAGCTGGTTCTGAGAATCAAAATCATTCTTTCCAGCTTGGGCCTCTCTTCCTCAGCCTTCAGAACCTGGCTCCAAGAAAATCTGTCTAACTCAGCAGGGGCTTCTCCTTATATACACATGACATTAGCTGCTTCCTATTTCAGTCATTTCCTGTTTCAACCATTCAGCCCTTCCTGTTATGTCAGCAACAGGGGTTCATGACTTCAATTTCTTTAACAGATTCTTGATTAATTACTAAGTACTAAATGCCTGTTAGCTTTGCCAATATAAAGGGATCAAATTACATTACTAGTAAAGCAACTCATTCACACTAAGAGGAACATTCTTCTGTATTCTTCTCTGGCCAGACTACTTTTGACCTACTAATTTTTGTTCCCTATCTCTGTTGTTGAAGTTTTTGTTTTCAAGTTGAGTCAGGGTGATCCCTTGTTGGTGATATTATAAAAGTAATCACACTATTTTTCACATTTAGGTGGGTCTAAATGTTATCTAAGGTCCCTTCCAACTTTGGGATTCAGGGATTTCAGGTGTATGTTAAAATGTATTAATAGTAATGAAAGTTCTTTCAAACTATAATCCCAACAACACATTTTCTCAAAAGCGCTGCTGTAGTTTGCATACATCTCAGTTAATTCTTAGTTCTTCTCCCAAAGTTACTCTTTTATTTTTAACCATTCTAGTTATTAAAACCATAGAGGCCCATTGGTGGGCAGTATCTTGTACCTTCATTGCCATATGGATGATATGATTATACTTAGTGGTGGTTATCAATATATTTGTATCTACTATCATATTAAAGTAAAGATTATGTTGTATGAATCTTATTTTCATTGTGTATCAAAAGTCTCACTGGCCAATTGAGATCCACATTGTAAGTAGATGATCAAAACAAATAACCAAGAGACCAAGGTTGACCCCCAAATCATTGTATGGTGAAATTGAGAAATAAAACAGATTTCCAATTATCTTACAAACATCATTGGAAGACTATGGATTTTAGGGATTTTTCAGTAGGTGGTTTTAATAAATACTGAATGAATCAGCCATTCTCTGAGAATAACCACAGGATATAGTCCTCTTGTATGAAGGCCAAATATAATTGTCATAGTACAAAGGGTTTATAGAATCATAGGATCTCAGAAAATCATTATATGAATTAATTTTAAACTCCATGTTGTCCAACTTAATTATATGATGAATCTAAAGATCTGAGAAATTAAATAACTTGTCTGTGGTCACATTATCCTTAGGTCATAACTACCCTCTCATAACCATGGCTCTGGAGACACAATGAGGATGTTTAAATTTTTCTCATCAATATTTCTTTACTGGAGGGGAACCTGAAAATATCAGAATATGATAGCCATCAGCTAACATTTATACACACTCAGGCTTACAGAGCAACACAGGGTTTTATTTATAAACTAAAGAGTAGAGAGGATTCCCTTCTGATTCAATAGTCTAAAATATATTTTCTCCACATTCTACTGAATTCTTTTTCTCTATCCCAAAGATTTAAAGAGATTCCTTTGTTCATAAACCTGTCATTGTTGAGCTCCAGTGAAGGAAAGTTGGGTTTATTCTCCAGCCCCCTTTGCTGTTCCTAAAAGATACACCACTATCCATCTTGCCAATATCACTTCTCAGATGTTGTTCTGTACCTTCTCACTACTGTTGTGGTCTTTAAGTCTGTTTAGATATTTCTTACTTTTCACTTATCTATCTATAGATGCTTCAATTATGAGATTTCCTCTACTCTATTTTAAAAGGCATTGTGGTTACTTCATTTGTTATATTTTATTTAGGAAGATATTGTATGCCAACTGCTATTTGTCCCGAGTAGATGATGCCAACACTTATTGCACTGTGGTCTAATTCTCACCATGCTACTTCTATTTATAAGTCTTTCATATCAAAGACCAGAAAGACTAGAGTCTTTCCAGTTTTTCCTTTCCCACTTATATGAGGTTACATTCAATAAACAATCATTTTCTTCAAATGCTTAGTGAACTCCAACAAAAGGAATTCTCTAATTCCCAATGATGATTTATTTAGGGTGATTTTTTTTCTGTCTCTTCCCTTCCTAGTTTTTAGATGCCACTCCCCTCCAAGGCTGGGAAAATATTTGCCATCAATTCTTGGTCATACTGGGGAGCTGTAGCATTTGTCAGTATTTGAGACATCTTTGTATTTGCCTTTCTTATGCTAATCATTCATTGGACTGATTAGAATGAACTATGACATATAGCACTACTTGCATAACCATTGGAAAATGGAAGTAAGAGACACAATCTACCTCCCATAGTCCAGTAAATATTCACATCCTTAATATATTAGCAGATCTGGGGTTTGGATCTAGGTATTCCCATTTCTATATTTCTGACTGCAAATACAAGGCACTTTTCAGCATAATGCTATGTGTTTTCTAATTTAGGACCACTCTGAAACTAGTATTTAATGTCAGTTTCATTACTCACATAAACTCTTTTGTACTGAATGTAAAACAAAACAAAACAATAGTGCAGCACATAAGTTGCCAAATATTGTCATTTCTATACCTACAATATCTCCCCCTTCCACCTCTTCTTTACTTAAAAAGTCATTACCCAAGTACAGGTCCTCATCTTCTCTAACCTGGACTATATAAACAGCCTCCCACTTAGTCTGCCTGTCTCATCTTTCTGCACTCCAATACATCACCAAAGGGATTTTCCTAAAGTTCAAATATGACAATTCCACTGTAGCATTCAATATAATCCTCCGGTTACCTATTGCTTTGAAAACAAATATAAACATACTATAACATCTACAGATCTTCCCATGCCCTGTCCTACATTTATAAGTATATTGCACAGTATTCCTCTCCAAATACATTGCAACTTTGACAATGTTGGCTTATTAACTGTTCCTCATGCAAAATATTCTATGTTCTTTCTCCTTATACTGACTATTCTCCATGCTAACAATCTAATTCTTCTTTGTCTTTCACTCTTAAAAGATCCATCTTCCTTCAAAGCTCACCTTGAATGCTATATTTTATGATTTTCTATATGCTAGTGTCTTTGTCAAGATTATCTGATGTTCTTTGTATGTATGTTGTACACACATATACAGAGTGTTCTAAAAGTCTGTACTAAGATTTTTTTGGCCACCTTGTAAATGTACAATGTTGTCATGCCTCCCAGCAGAATGTAGACATCTGAATGGCAAGAACTGTTTCTCTTTTTTCTTGGTATACCCAAAG
>CM053595.1:265634951-265656744 GCA_028646575.1 Pseudocheirus occidentalis | reverse complement strand
GTCTGTCTACTTTGTTTCCAATTTTTAGTTATCACAAAAAGTGCTGCTACAAATGTTTTGGAGTATATGAGGACTTTTTTCTTATCAATTGCTCCCTTGGCGTTTAAGCTCAGTAATGGAGTTTCTTCTTCAAAGATTATATATGTTTTATTCACTCTATTTACATAACTTTAAATTGCTCTCTAAAATGACTACTATTTCACAGCTCCATCAACAAGGTATTTGTATACTTATCCATCCACAATTATTCCAACATTGAATATTGGTAATTTTTTCCCGTTATCTTTGCCAGTTGACAGAGTTCAAGATAAAGCCTATGAGTGGTTTTGATTGGCGTTTCTCTTATTATTAGTGATTTGTAACATTTTTATGTGGTTTTGAATACTTTTAAGTTCTTTTGAGAAATGTTTATCGATATCCTTTGACCATTTATCAATTAGTCTTATACATATTTATCAATTATATATATATATACACACACTTCTATACATGCATATATACACATATACATGTATGTGAATGTATTATGTGTATGTGTGCATATGTATGACAATAAGTCCTTATCAGAGAAATTTGATACAAAGATTTTTTTTCCCATTTGAACAGTTCTTATCCTAGATACATTAATATTGTTTATACCAAAGTTTTTTTTAATTCTGAGTTTCCCTCTTTTGTTATAAACCATTATTATGTTCTTCAGTTAATTGAACCTTTTTTTGTTAAGGTTTCCCTAATTCCATTGACTCATTTCCCTTTAGTCCCATCTTCTCATTTAATATTCACCATTCTCCTCCTTTTCAGCTAGCCCTATTCTTTGTTTTTTAAATTTCATTTTTTTGTGCCTCTTACCATAAAGGATTTCTCTCACTCACCTCATTTTCCATCTCCTCTCTCCATTTAATCTAGATATTCATTCTCTGATTTGTGACTCCTATAATTATCCAGTCTCTTGCTTTTCTTTATATTCTTCCTGCTATCAGAAATTCCAAGGCATTCATTCATGGGTCTTCTCTCTAGGTGCTTTCTGCTACTGCCTTTTAGGGCTTGCTCCCTGGATCCTCTTTTCCATTAACTTCATTCCCAGAATAATTCCAATTATTATTATTGTTTTTAATAAAGAATAATAGCAGCTAACATTAATATAGCACTGGGCTAAGCTCTTTACAATTATTATCTTACTTGATCCTTAAAACACCTCTAGGAGATAAATGGTCTTACTCTCCCTATTTACTGAGACAAGGGGAGGTTAAGCGACTTGCCTAGATTCACACAACTAGGAAGTATCTGAATCTATATTTGAACTCAGTTCTTTCTGACTCTAGGCCTGGAATTCTATTCATTCCATCCACTGTGCCACCAAACACTGCCCCATTGTAGGACCCTTCCCCATCACAACCCTGATCATGCAGCCCAGCTCAGAAAGGCATAAAACATATATGTCGTTGTATAATATTAAATTTTGCTAAAAGTTACTGTAAATATCCCTTGAAAGAAAAAGAAAATAAATCAGACTTCTTCTCCAGTATGAAAGGAAGGCCAGTGTGGATTTTCCAGATCAAAGGGGCAATGAACCCTAACGCCTGTGATATGGAAGGGATAATTGTAGATTTTTTTCAAGTACTAAATCTCCCAGACCTCATCTGGTATAAGATCCTCATTTCTGAACTTCACCATTCATTTCATTTCACTAATAGGAATATTCTTCAGTGAAATCCCTTCCCACCTTTAAGTAAGTGCTCCTTCCTCCCTCCCTCCTTTTCAGTCTTAACCCTCTCCTACTCACCCATTCCCTTTCAGGTTCTTCCTTTTTTTTGAGACCGCAGAGATCACTCTGCTCTCATTGCTAACTTTTGATCTGACCTCTGCAAATCACTCAAGGGCCATCTCCAGTTGTCCTCATCTATATCTTACCACTGGACCCAGATGGCTCTGGAGGAGAAAGTGAGGCTGGTAATTTTATACAGCCCTCTCTCACTTAAATCCCATTCTTTGCCTGTCATGGCATCACCTCCCTGATGTCATGGTCCTCTTCAGGAATGAAGAACAAAGAGACTCTGTGAGCAAATCATTCATTCCACTCTATTTCCCTACTTTGCTCCCCCTCCCCTTCATTTGCCCTCCCATGTTATATCGTAGTACCACAAAAGAAGCATTCACCTGTATGAAAGTTGTCTCCAGGTACTGTCCATAATACCCCATTTTTCTTTTCACTGTCACCTCTACCAGATTTCCACTTTCATTCCATCTTTTTTTCTGTATAACTAGAAAAAAGTCTCTTCCTGTTCTCTGTTATCATTTTGCTGTGGTTACTGTCCTTACCTTCTGCATTCATTCGTTCCCCCTCCAATTCTATTGTTTGTGGTGTAGCAGAAGCAAATAACTTCTTCAGTTGTTGGTAATGTGGGGAGGAGTACCAAATGAGTTTAGGGTCAATGAGCATCAGTTTCTGGGTTCAGGGGGATTTTTTAAAACTTTCTTTTGGATTCTGGAGACACTTTCTTTGTCTTTGGTGTCTAATTCTGTTTTAGACAGTTTTGTGAGCTCAAGAGAACCAGAGAAAAGTCTAGTCAGCCATCTTGTTGCTCACAAGACTCTATAATCCTCCTTTTGGTTAGTTCTCATAAGCTAGGTTGAGATCTCTGACCAACATATCCCAACTTTGTGCTCCGGAAAGTTGTTTTGCTTATATAGGAACGATATTTTCTACTTTTTCTTTGAACTAATGATATTATTTATCTGATTATTGAAAAGTAGACATATTGGTGGATGCCTATGAACCATAGTTTAGGACAACTAAACAAGAGAATAGCTTAAACCTGGACCACAAAATAATTTGAGCCTGATGTAATTGTTGGGATGATAGCCTAGTGGGGACACAACACCAAAATCTACTTACAAAACCTCAGTATGTTGTTAGCCAATGATCTCTGATGATTTGGATAACACCGATAATCAAAGCTTTCTTATCTTTCTCTAATATCTCCTTGTTGGTTTCAAGATCCCTGGAGAGCCAATTTGCAGAGGTTGGGAATACGGGTCATATCATACCTTCACTGTGAAAGGCAACCATTTAGCCTTATAGCCAATGCAACTATACACAACCTTTCCTCTCAATATCCCCCACTACCACTTTCATACTCTTCACTTTCTCACTATACAAACTCCCAGCCATCTCAGGGTCCCAGAGCAATTAAAACCTAACTACTACCCTGGCACTCACAGTACTAGCTAAATAGATTCCAATGATTAAAATTCTCTCTCCTCTCTCTAATCCATCTTCTATATAGATGGGAAAGTAATGTTTCTAAAGTGCTGGTCTGACCATATTTCTATTCAAGCAATTCCAGTGGCTTATTACTTACTCTAGGATCAAATATTATTTCATTGTTATTATTTTAAAATATTTTTGTGGAAGTTATAAAATATACATAATTATTTTTATAGTAGAGTTTATAGGATATTCCAAAAGATTTAATTTACTTTTAAGATATTAAGAATTAAAATTGGACTAATAATTTCAGAAGACAATGTATATATATATAATTTATAGATAAGAAAATATGGAGCTATTTATTTTCAAAATGGTCAATTTGTTCAAAAAGGTTTTTTGAGCTATAGAATATAATAAAAGAAAAGTTTTATATGCTTGCTTTAAACAACTACAGCAAGAATTTTCCAAAAATAAAGGTCTGCACATGTTACTCCCTTTCTCAAAAACTTTGGTTACTACTTAGTGCCTCCAGGACAAAATGCAAACTATTCAGCCTGGGATTTAAAGCCCTCCAAATCTGACCTTAAGTTGCTTTTCTATTCACATAACACACTACTCCCTTTCAATGCAGTGAATAGAGCATCGGCTCTGGAGTCAGGAGGACCTGAGTTCAAATCTGACCTCAGACACTTAACACTTACTAGCCATGTGACCTTGGGCAAGTCACTTAACCCCAACTGACCTGCCTTCTCCTCTCCAAAATGAAAAAATAAAATAAAATAAAATAAATCAAACATGCCCTTGTCCTATCCCTGGAAAATTCCAGTAGAAATGGGGGTGATGATGAATATAATATTGTATTATTTTCTGCTTCCTTCAAATTGGAGAGTTATTCACTAAGCTGGACCTTCCAACTGTTGTCTCCACAAATTTGCACATCCTTTCCAATGTCTAATTTTCCTCACATTTTCTTTAAGCATTTTGTTTCACTTAGGAAATATTGCATCTCTAGTTGCATTATGTTATATGAACTTTTTCATCTTATGAGTAAAACATAGGTTTCTTGAGTGAAGGAATATTTTATTTTTCATCTTTGTATGTTAAACCCATCTTAATGTGTTGCACATAGTCAGCATTTATTATAGATTGTTGAATTGCATATATGTAACAATTTCAGGGGCCTCAGTGCATAGCTAAAGGACAAAAAAAGTGACTGGAGTGTCAAATCCCCAAATAAGGCCTCTAGTAACTGCCATATGTCCCTTTTCCCCTAGAGAGGAGGCTGACTATCAACTCAATTCCCCACACGAAATACCATCAGTCTCCAAATTTTGACCTCCACACTGGATCTGGGATTTCCATCCAACCTTCCCCCCCACTCAGTGCCTGGTTCAGATAATAACTTAATCCCACCAGGTTTGATACTGCTTTGGGTACCTTACTTCTTTTGGCATTCCCCTTCTATCAGGTAGTCCAAAAGGACTTGAGCATTTCTAACTGCCCTGATTATTATTATATTCCTGTCAGTGAAGCTCTGTTGTTTTACTGTCTTTCTCCACTACATGGGATGAGTGAAAACTTCTCAGTTTGGGATTGTTAACTTCCTTTTTCCTCCTCCATTGATTCTGTCCATCACTTTCATTTCTTTGTCTGGTTCCTTCCCCCTCCTCCGTGTGTCCCTCCGGCCAGCCAGTGAGAGTCAGGGACAGCCCAGGCTCACTCTTCCTCTCTTGCTTTGGGACCTTCCCCCCCTTTTCTTGCTGTCCCATTTGGGTAAGAATTTGGTGAAGTTTGCATCTCAACCGACAGTCAGGAAGGGGCTTGAGTGCATTAGAGAATAAATTCTTGTACTGTCTTTTGTAACACGCCTCTCCTCCATGAGGAGTCATGGGGAAGATATCACTCTTCTCCTGGGGAAGAGAATAAATTTCTTTTCCTATCCTAAGAGATCTCTGTGTTTATTTTTTCACTAAACTAAGGATGAGGGTTATTTTTCATCCCAAACATCTACCAAATCCAAGTTGTTCCTTGTACTGTACTGCAGGATCCAATGCTCACTCCAAAAGCATGTCTAAGACACATTTCTTTGAGTCAGTATTGCTTGTTGTTGTTGTTTGTTTGTTGTATCTGTAAAATACAGATATCAATTTCATCCCCTGCTGGCAGTTACTTTGAGGAAATAATTTTATAAAACATATTTGTTGTTATTGTTGTTCAGTAGTTAAGTTGTATCTTACTCTTTCTTTTGACCCCATATGTGGTTTTCTTGGCAAAGATATTAGAGCAGTTTGCTATTTCCTTCTCAAGTTTATTAAACATATAGCACTGTCAATGTGATAATTATCTTCCTATGTAAAGGGAAATATTGAGGAAAATAGAAACTAATACAATATTGTATTCATAGTCATCCCTATTTCTACAGGAATTTCCAGGGATGGGGCAATATTAGAGATGGATTGCTTAGTTTAAGGACTTACCCCTAGAGCAGAACTTAGCCAATCCGCGGATTAGGAAGTGCTGAAGGGGTCAGGAGTGGAAAAAGTTTAAGAAGCCCTGCTCTAGAGTGCATATACTGTCTGTGAGGAGCTGGATTTTCTTTACTTTTCAGTTGAATTGACTAGAGCAACTCTGAGTCATGAACTGAGCATGTGCTACAGTACCAGCAACTGAACATATGGAAAAAGTTGCCTCTGGGGCCTTAAAAGCAGCAGCAGCAGCAGACCTTGAGGAACTGTCTGTCTCCATGAAAGCTGCTCCTTGGTTGGTGAAGAAAACTCTCTTGTGTTCTGCAGCTGTCACTGGCCAGGGGGCATTACATGCTTGAATATGTGGGACAGCATGGGGATTCCTAGGGCTTTGCACCACTGGAAGCCCCAGGAGGAAGCTATTCTAAGTGTTCTGGATAACACTGTGTGGTTTGATATTTCCTGGTGATTAATCACTAGCTTTAGTAATGCCATCTGTTTGTATGCAGGCTAATAGGTAGGAAAGAAAAACAACAACACCAACAAAAAAACAACAAACCTCAAACAGGCCTAGAAGTTAACAAGATGGCCCCTTTTTGTGACAATAGCCCCATTTTTCTATTGTCTTCCCAGTTAAAACATCAGAAAGAGGCCCACTGTTCGATGTGAAATCAGCTCTTTTCCCACAAGAGAGTGCCTGTAAGTAAAGTGAAATTTTAGTGTAAGGTGGAGTTTAGTGTGTGTAAAGCAGCTTTTTGTTAATATTTCTTAGGGTTCAGTTTCCCAGGACCCATAGCCATAACAATCCTTGTTCCCAGGTATTAGAAATGAGTTCCCATAGTTATGGTTCAAAATATCTCCGCCACACTTCTGCAGCATTATATAATAATAAATAATATAAACGTCCACTGAGACTGTGTAGTGAGGTACAATGATGAGGTTATGTAAATTTGTGAGGCTATTGCTGGCAATATGCCTTCTTTGTCTGCTGCTCTGTGTAATGATACTGGGATCTGAAGATCTTCCATGACTCTTGAACTTGTTGATGTAGCAGGAAGGGGTGGAGCAAGAGAAAGCCGGAACCAAGCTAGCATCCATGCTGCAGTGACTGGAAGCAGAGGCAGCAGCAGCGGCTATGGATGCAGCACGAACTCCTTTTCCTTTGAGCCATCTCTGCTAAAAACTCCTGCTAAGGACTGCCAGGGATGGGAACTTCCAGGGGGCCAGACCTGCTGGGAGCAAGCTGCTTAGATGCTGAGCAGTTGTCATGAGTGAGGAGAAAAGGATCTTTGCCTGAGGTATAGCCTGTCCTGTTTTGAAGGCTTGACAGTGTGGGTGTTTACTACTTTAACTACATGTACCAACTTCATAACTACTGTGTTGGCTTTCACTTTCTGATTTTGGGACTCAGTTTTCTGGTATTTGAATAAATGTTCTAGCCATATTTCCCATGTAGAGAGCCTGTTACATTTTGTGATTCATAACCATATCAGCCTACTTATAGTCGCTGTAGGCATTGTGAATACTGCTTTGCTGATACACCCTATAAAATAATTGGTCATTGGTCAGTGAATGGGGAAGCTTAGGGTTGAATGCATGAATATTCTGTGTGCCTCCACTGAGGCTTGAGGGAATTTAGGGAATGCAGGAGTGATGGGGTCTGGGATGCTTTTGTCTGTAACCCCAATTTGTAAAAATCTCCCTTATTTCTGGGTACCTAGGTACGTAACATCAGCTTGTAACAAGCCTGTGTAATTAAGTCGTAAAAGTCACACTTTCCCCTGCCATAAAGGAATAAACCCTGTTTCTCCCCTTCTGCCAGCCTGAATGTCTTCTCTTAGCTAGAAATCTGCCTGGAAACAAGCCCCTGAGAAAGTCCCAAAAAGTTTCTATAAAGAAACTTTTAGAGAAATGCATACCCCTTTATTCTAAGTGGCCAGCTGCACACAAAAGCCTTGAATATTATTGGACAAGATAACTCCATTTCAATATGGTACCTTGTGAATCCCTAATCAGTCTAGTTCCCAGACTTGGAAACAATCAAAACTATCCTCCCAACAGCCATATTGAACATATGTCATTCATCCTTGACAATAAACGACAGGGTGAAGTGTAAAGCTCAGAACCACACCTCTATCTCCCCAACCCTAAGGAATTTACCAGTGAATCATGGGAAATCTTCATGTGCAGTTGATATGAAAAGTGCATGTCCCTTTAAGCACTGACCACTCCTAGACCACTCCCCAACTCCTCCCTTACTCCACCCTCTGCCCACCTAGTTAGCATAATTAGCATGTGACTGACAGTTCTAGGGTTATAAATCTTGTCCCTCAAGCCCCAGCTCTTTGCAGGTCTCCTTAACCTTTTCCTGCCCACTGCAGAGCATAAAACTTTATAACTCTCCTGTGTAGCCCCTGCACTTTGCAGGTCCCCCTTTCTCCTGCCAGCTACTAAGCCAGCATATCAATAAACTTTATAACTTTACTAAAGACAGCTTGGGTCCTATTGAAATTATTTTCCAGACAAAAACCCAACAGGGATTATATGATATCCCTCAGACATCCACTACCCAAACCTCTTCAGGAGTAGTGCCTGTCTCAAATGACCCCATTGACATAGGGGTAGTTGCCCACCTTCTCACCAGTCCCTGTGAGAAGGGTGATTAGGGAATGCTGTAGGAGTTGGTGTTCCCATTATCAGCAGCTCTCTTCTGAGAAAACTAAAGTGGAACAAAGTAAGATTATTAAACCCTTCTTAGTATCTTTCCTGTCTGATGAGATCCAGTGAACCTGTGCTAGCAGTCCTCCTGTTGATGAGGTACAGGTTCTGGGACCCCACCTTGAGCTCTCCTTGAATCATTGAGGTACAGGCTCTGGGAAAGTAAATCTTGCCAGGGAAGGCATTTGCCTGAGGTCATGGGCTTAATTTGTGGCTCTGCCCTAGGCTTTAGCCCTCCATTGTTCCAAAAGTTTCCCAGCTTTGATGCTCCTGTTCCCACCCCTGAACTGGCCTGGCCTAACTTTTTCTATGACCTCCAGGTAGCCTGCAGCAACTACCCACCCTTGATCACTAATTAGTGGAGGCCGACCCCATCTCAACCCCTGAAGACCCTCCCTAACTCATTACTGGAGTCTGACCTCATCTGACTCCTCCTGAAGACCCTCCCTAAACTCCTCCTTTAGACCACCTCTAGATTCCTCCCACAACCTTTCTGTGTATAGAATCCCTTCTCCCTTCCATGGGATGTGAGGGCGCCACAGACTGCCATAGCACAGACTTATTCTGAACTGCTTGCCCAGTGCAAGCCTAGGCTCCTTCTGTGATTTCAGTGATATAGGGAATTCTCTAGTGAAAAAAAACCAAAAAATCCTTCAAGTCTGAGCATATCACCTGGCTATTTGATAAACCCCAGGACTTCCTATTACCTCCAGAACTGATTAAAAATCCTTTTTAGTATTCAAAGGGGCCATAACCTGGCTCCTTCCTACCTTTTTAGTGTTACACTTTGACCCCCAACATTAACTCTGTTCCAGTAACATTGGCCTCCTTTGTATTACTCAAATATGACATTCTTAATCTCCTGACTCCTAGCATTTTTATTGGCCATCTCTAATGTCTGGAATGTCCCATCTCCTCATCTCTGTCTCCTAGATTCCCTGGTTCTCTTCAAGTCTCAGGTCAAGCCCTCCCTACTACAAGAAGACTAACAATCCTTCTTAATCTTCTCTATGAGACTACCCCCATTTTACCCTGTATATATAGGATATATAGTTTGTACCAAGTTGTTTTCTCCCATTAGACTTGGAGGAGAAGGGCTGTCTTTTGCCTTTCTTTGTATCCCCATTGCTTAGTGCAGTACCAGGCACATAAAAGGCACCTCAACACTGATTGATGAAACTTTGTCTATCTATGCAATGTCAACAGTTCATGCTGTTTATTATTTGTTTGAAACTTGGCAAGCACTTTAAGTATTCTGTGCTTCTAACTGAAGCTATAAAATGAAAATGTTTTTGTACTACCTACTTTTTAAATGCTACATACCAAAAAATATTTTATAATTCTTTAATTTTATCTGGAAATGTATCTTCTTCCAAACCCTTTCCCTCTTTCCTCCCTACCTCCTCTTCCTTTTCTTCTTCCCTTCCTTCCTTCTTTTCTTTCTCTTTTTCTCCTCATTCTCCTTCCAGTACTCAGAACTCATAAAAATGCATTGTAAAGGTGGTTAGACACTCTATACAATAGGACCAGAATACTTAAATATTCTTTTAAAGACTGAAAATACTATACTAAACATTTTCATTGAGATTTTCATTTTAATATGACAGATATCCCCATTTAAAAAAATCATTCTTTCTCCAGAAACTCAAGGACACCTTGCAATCTGTATAAAACCTGACAGTCTTAAATTCTCAGAATATCACCCCAGATTTAGACGTGTTGAATATCAGAAAGCATAGTTTAAAGGCTAATCAAATTATTTTCAATTCATGAGAATGTCATGTGGGTACCTACTGAAAACACTGGATGCATTTCTCTCTTTGAGATAGTTTTGAGGCAATGCAGCATATTACAAAGTTAGATTTGAAGCAGTGATTCTTATACTTTCTAGCTATGAGATCCTTGACCAATTTCTAAGTAGAGTCATAGATTTTGAGCTGGAAAGGATCTTAATGGTTATCTAGTCCAACCCCCTAATTTACAAGTAAAGTGATATGCTATGTCCCTGCGAGGTAAGGTACCTTACATTAAGATTTAGGGGTACTGTGACCCTGAAATAGCGACACATAGGTCTTGCCCAAATGAATTCAACCCAAGCCTGCTTTCAGCCAAGGAAAGCAAAGTTTATTAAAAATCTTCCATATTGGCCAGACTCTTAAGGAATCTAAGCTTTTGTATCCCTAATGCAAGTGGTCCAGGTTGAATCTGAGCATTTTCAGGAAAACAAGGAAGCTCTTATGTGCAGAAAACTGTGGGAGGGTTGGCCAAATAGTCTGTGGTTACTGGTGCATGTACCTAGGGAGAATCTTGATGGGAGTGGAAAATAAGCCAGGGTGACTAGAGGTATGAGACAAGAAAACAAGAGAATGTGGTCTTAGATAAAATCTAGGAGTGGAAGTCTAGGGTAGTGCCAGGTGAAGGCAATGAAAGGCCAGTTGACTGGAATGGGTAAGTGCCACAAATGAACACCAGAGACAGGAAAGGCCCACTGAGAAGATTGTTGGGATGCCTCAACTGAAAGCTAGATTAAGTGGGAAGACTCAAGGAGAATTCAAAGGGGGAGAAGGGGTTCCAGAATCTATACCCAATCACTTTACCTTCCTTTGGAGAGGAGGAGAGGAAGAGGGAGAGGGAGAGAGGAAGAGGAAGGGGGAAAGGACAAGCTGAGTTATCCAACTAACTAGGTCCCCATTCATGCAGTTCTGTCTGCTCACAGGTTGTGTTTGTCCTTTGTTTTCAAAGAGGACCATGGCATCAGGGCATCTTTCTTTCTTCTTTCACAAAATCTTAAACCCATTTCACTGTGAAGCTCATAGTTGGACCACAATAGGTCCGTGCCCAAGCCCCATTTGATGGCTTTATTTTAGAACCTCCTGGCTTAAAGTGAATGTCAATGGTAACTATTTCTCTTTGGAACAGCAATCCTGAGGGTCTTCCCCAGTCTGATTATTTTTTTCTTTTTTTTTCTAATTAAAGGGGCCATCCCTTGACTTCTTGAAGAAGCCTATTCACTGAGTGGGTGTTACATGACTTTAAGTGAGTACCTGAAAAGACCTTAGCCTAAAAGAGACAGTCTCCCATTGCATCCTGGGTCATCTCTAGTAATGCTGATGAATATCTGGTCACTGGATCCAGATGGCTTTGGAGGAGAAAGTGAGGTTGGTGACCTTGAACAGCCCTCCCTCACTCAAATTAAAGTCAACCGCAAGCCATGTTATCATTTCCCTGATGCCATAGTCCTCTTAAAAAAAATGAACAAACACAAGTTTAAAATGTCTGAAGAAGCATATGCTAGTCTTGTATACAGGTCCTGGTCCTCTGATACAAGGTCTTCTGATACAGAGTGTGATGATGTTGTGTTGGGGCTCTTGTTGGTAATGGGTTGAACTGTCCTCAACTAACAAGCATGTGATCACCTCGGGGCAGAATGCGAAGGTTGCACCTGTTTGCGATAAGCAGGATTATCTCTGCCTTCCCGGTGATGCACGATTGGCTCGCTGTGGCGAGGGCAAGGCCAGGGGAGGGGCCCTAAGGGGCCCTGGAGAAAGGACTTAAATACAGGCTATCTGGAGGCAGAAGAAAGTCCAGTCACACCAAGCTTAGAGAGCTAGAAGCAAGTGTTATGTTCTGAAGAAGAGTTCCAGTCCCACACCAAACTTAGAGAATGAGAGGGAGTTCCAGCCACGCCAAGCCGTAGAGAAAGTAGTAAGAAGCAAGCCCTGTGTCTTACGTTTTCTGTGCAGCTGGAGCCGGGGACGCCCAAAGCCTGTTGAGGAAGGCTATAGGTGAAACCTATACAGCCTGACCCCCAAAAACTGTAACAATGTTGTTTTTTGGTTTTTGTTTTTTCCCCCCTACTCCATTTTAGCTTTAATAGATATTGGAGTGATCCGAGGACCTAGAATACAACTCATGTTTATGTAGAGCTTTGGCATTAAAAAAAAAAAAAAACATTTCCTTACCAAAATTTTGAGAAGTAGGAAGTGCAAGGACTATTTTGCCCATTTTAAAAATGAAGAAACTGAGGGTCATAGAAGGTTATGTGACTGGCCCAATGTTGCTCAAATAGTATACAGTGGAGTTGAGCTAAGCCAAATGTAAATCAGTTTTCAAGATGTGCCATACCAAATAGTATGGATCCTCTGTCTTTAAATACACTTGCTTACTCTCTATCTACTATATTTGAGTGATGTGGATACAGAGGTGCCCTAAGGGTTAATATTAAAGGTTGATTTTTCAGTCCCTTGGGAGGCGCTCCTGAGCCAGCCTGAGTCCTAAAGTACCTACCATAAAATTTCCCCCTTATCTGGGACCATAAAAATTCCTTGTCACCCCTCCATCCTGGGTCATAAAATTTCCCCTTTCCCTTATCTTGTATCATCCATCTTCCTCATCCTGTCCCTAAATCTCCAACCCCCATTAGAAACCCTAAAAATTACATCATTGTCCTACAGCCTGTGTAGCTTTCTGTCTGTAGAAGTCTGGTCCTTTTCCTCAATCAATGCCTTTGTTTGTCTCCTTGCTAAACCTCAGACCTGTATGCTTTGGGGTCAGTAAAACTCCCATTTGCTAAAGAGAAGGTCCAAGTGAATTCTCTCAAAAACCTGAACCAGCTCTCCCAACTCTGACCTCAACACGAGACTATTGCAATGTCTCACTGGTTATACAGAGATAGGAAACCTTCTAGTATCAGCCTGATTCCCTAAACTGAAACTCATGTGGGTCACCCATAAAGAGGGTTAGAGTTGCTTGAGGTCCCAAAATGCCAACATGCTGGGCCCTGCTGAATGAATTCAACTCAAGTCTTCTCTCAGCCAAAGAAAAATAAAGTTTACTAAAAGTTCATTCAAAGTTTGCCATATTGGACAGACTCTTAAGGAGCCCAGGTATCTGTGACACTTGCATTGGGCAAGCAGGACAGAGTAAGTCTGTCCTAGGTCATTCTATGGTGCTTTCACACCACATTGAGGAAAGATGGGATCATATGCACAGAAAGATTGTGGGAGGAATCCAGGGGTGGTGTAGAGAAGCAGTTTGAGGAGGGTCTTCAGGAGTCAGATGAGGTCAGACTCCAGTAATAAGGGTGGGAAGTTGCTGGAGGCTACCTGGAGAAGACAGACAATGCTGTGCCAGGCCAATTCTGGGGTGGAAGGAGAGGATCAATGGTGGCAAATTGCTGGACAAAGGAAGGAACCAAAGACTTGGGCAGAGCCATAACTTAAGGCCCATGGCCTCAGGCCAAGGCCTTATGAGGGAAGATTCCAGGAGAGCTGAAGGGGGCTCCCAGAGCCTGCACTTCACCAAAACTTTTGTGGTTGGAGTCTGAAGGCCAGACTAGTTAAGCAGAGGAGAATGGAACGGAGTATATAATCATGAAATTCTCTTCAAAGGTGTGAAAGGGAAGAGATCTTCAAGAGTATAGGGAATCTGTGAACAGATAAAATCACAGATCTTTTGTAGTCATAGTAGTCATAAATAGAAAGGAATTAATTAGCTCCACAGTCCTACATACTTAATTGTCCTAATGATATATAAAAAGTGTAATTGGTTTTACAGTCAATAAAGTGGGACTATGGAGGGAATTAAGTCCTTGGAGGTTTCAATTTACTCATTTTTCAGATTACTAAATGTATCCTTTTTAAGAGATTATGCTGTTTCCCATTTGATTGCATTAAAAAATAGAAGTTATTGTCCCATAATCTAGCTGCCCTTAAATCTCTCATCATTTCTTAATGTTCATACATTTAAGTTGCAATAATCATTGAGCAGCTGGAAAAGCACTGGAGAAAGATTTTCCTGGTGGATGTTTACAGCCCTTGCCCCTCCCAGCCTCCTTGGTTAGAGTTCTAAAGGAGCATTTGCATTGTAGATTTCCTTTTAACATTTGCAGTGAAAATAACAACAGACAACTCATTCCCTAATGCTCCCATTACCCAGTGTTTCCATAAAATTAATTAGAAAGGAATTAATATTGTATATCCTCCACTTAGATGATCTAAATTCTTCTTGCAATCAGTTCAGGGACAAGAAGCTGCTACAAACTATATTTATTCCTATTGTAGGGAAGCTAAGTCCTGGTCTGGTTAGCTTTAAAACTTGTACAAGTCAAATCATTTTTCTGAAACACAGGTTCCCATCAGCAAAATGGGAATAATCAAGTTCATTATTGATTTCATTGCGTGTGTTTAGAAATCAGAAGAGGCAAAACAGGAAAAAAACTTGTTAGTCATAAAGTCATATAAATGTGAATAATTCAACTAAAAATAATTTTAATCCCAGATTACTTGAAAGATATTATGCTAGGAAATAGGGGACTACAAAGTTAAAAGACAAATAGGAAAGATGTTTAAAATAATGAAACCAAAGTGGGATATGGGACCAAAAAAAAAAGGGGCGGGGATTTGAAAGATTGGATTGGAAACATTAAGCAATGAAAATAATGTGTTAGCCCTTCTAGATGACACTGATTGCTGTTCCTGAAATGAGAAGACCTGAGTTCAAATTCAGCCTCACATACTCACTAGATGAGTAAGCCTGGGCAAGTCCCTTAACCCATATTTGTCTCAGTTTCCTCATCTGTAAAGTGAGGATAATAATAGCACTTACCTTTTAGGGTTGTTGTGAAGACCAAATGAGATAATCATTTTAAAGCACTTTGCACAGTGCCTGACACCAAGTATGCACCGTATAAAGGTCAGCTATCATTATCATCACAGTAAATAGTGTTGGGCCTGTAGTCAGGAAGAAAGTTGAAGTCTAGACTCACATGCTTATTAGCTATGTGACCCTGGTCAAGTCACTTAAACTCTATTTAACTTAGTTTTTTCTGTAAAATGTCAATAACACAAATGAAAAAATATTTTTAAAGTGTTTAGCACAGTGCCTGGCACATAGTAGGTATTATGGAAATACTATTATTATTATTATTAATGAAGCTGAATAAACAAACACATTATCAGGAGGGAGTTTGTCTTACTTGTGTTGTTTTTCCAGAAATGGGAATAAGGTTATAAAATTATAAGATTTAAACTGGAAAAGACTTTTGGGATAATAAATAATCCAAATCTCATTTTATAGATCAGGAAATCCTGAAATGGTAATGACCAGGGTCAAGCAGCTAGCAAAGAATATCGTTTGAATTTTTGAAACAGGATTTTTTAACCAAAAAATAAAAAAGATACTAAATGTGACAGAAAATGCCAAAGGATTCATTTATGGGTACTGCTGCCAATCAACAACTGTTAATATAAAGAGAATTAGAAAAATGATGCATTATATACTCAGAGAACAGGTCCAAAGTGTCCCCAAACTGGCATGCCCAAAGCAACAGTCTTAAGTTATATTATATAGATTTGGGTTACAAAGGCAGAATGGATAAAATATAATTTTACAGAAGGCAGAAAGGGAAAGTAAAGATTTACACATCAAACAACAGATAGCAGAAGGGAAAGATCCCAATCAGATAAAATAATAAACTGGTGAGTAAACACTGGGGCTATAACTAGGATTTACAGACTAACCATTAATGCTGAATCTATAGCTAGCTATGTGACATGCTTCTCTTAAGTAAATAGAAGCAATAAAGTTGATCCCAAAATTCTTTTATTATTAACTAGTTAATCATCTCAGCTAAATTTTGATATCTTAGTAAAATTCTATTGGCTGTAGTACTTTTGTAATCTACAAGAAATTCTCCAGCTACAGCACAAATCCTATCTTCAAAGTGTGTGTGTGTATTTTTATAATGCCTACAAATGTTAGGGCATAATACCCCCAAACAGGCAAAGGAATGCATATAACAGCTATGACAAAAGAGAGAATGTGATAATACTAATTTGCCATTTATTATTAACATCTGAAGTTTCATCAGTCCATGGAGATGACTCAGAATCCTCAGAGGCTTTTGGGATGAGGTATGTATTGCCAGCAAAAAAAAAATTTCAAGTATTGAGTTCTGATACAAGTCCATTGTCCAAAGCCTCATTAATCTGAGAGTGATTTGTAACCAGATTTCCAGAGAGGTATGATTAATTTTTAAAAATTCATTCACCACAGCCACTTTAAAAAACATCTAAGTTCTAGAAGGACATAATGAAAAATATTCTAATCAATAAATGATGCTTTAATAATCCAATTATATGATGTAAATAAAGCACTAAGTTTATACCTTAATATGCTATATAAAAAAGTCAATTGTTAATATTGCAAAATAATTCTTACTTCAGTATTCAAGTTAAAACATTTTGTATCAGATAATGATTCAAGTACTGGTATTTTTAAAATCCTATTTTAATTCTTCAGGAATATATAACTGTCTGTAATGGGAATTAATTTAGCAGGTACTTTGTCCTTAGTAACTAAGGGCTAAGTACTTCTGTGAAAGAGGCAGAGGGTGTGAACTCTGTCTCCTGTTGCTGACATGGCAGGAAGGGGTTGGCTGAGACAAGAGACCGGTGTGTGTATATAAGAAGAATTCCAGAGACAGAGAATCAGAATTGGGAATTTTCCTCCTGGTTGCTCCTGGTGGAGGGAGCAGAATTGTCCCATCATGTGGGAGCTGAACTGAGAACTGAGTTGGAGTTATCTATGAGACCAGAATCTAGTGAAGGCCGCCTGAAAGGCTGAGAGGACTGCCTGGAAGGCCACCTGGAAGGCCGCCTGGAAGGCAGCCTGGAAGGCTGAGATTTCTCCTGGGTCCTAGGGTCAGCTGAATTGCTAGAGGACTGAAGAAGCATGACCAAGATAAGACTTTTTGTTTGTTTGTTTGTTTGTGATTTGGCTGATATTTGAGTGCCTGGCAACAGAAGTGGTGAAGGTTTTGAAATGTGCTGGACCCTGTGAACTTTAGTGTGTAACAAGAACTGCCTGGAGGACTGGACAAGGAGCTGGGAGCTGTCTGTCTCTGAATCCAGGAAGAAAAGACCTCCCTTTACATGCATGAAGAAATTGAAGTGTCCTGGACACTAAGGCGTGGAGGGTTTGTGTAATTTTCTAATGATTGTATTTAGTGATTAATGATACTTAGTAAGTGTGAATCTGGATAAGGGACTGATTAAGTTAACTTATTATTGTCCCATGAGTGGAAGATTGTTTATTGTATTGTGAATTGATTGAATGATTAAGTAAGGAGAGTTTCCCTCTTAGGGAAAACAGATGATTATTTTGTTCTTTGTTCTAAATATTGTGGACACTGTAGTGAAAACTGTGTGGCCATTCAAATGTTACACTATTGTAAACACTATATTGTGATTTTCTCTGATAAGATGTAATGTTGTGAATATTATATTGTAATTTGTTGTGAATGTTTGCCTTGATTTGTAATGGAATAAATGGAGTGTTCACTATACTGTGTAATCAGAATCTTAAAAGCTGTTTATAGCAGCATTCTGCTGGGAAGCTGCTCATGCATGGCCTTACATTGTCTTTGTATGCTTACTTCCTTCAACCATGGGAACTGCAGGGGTGGGTAACCTGTGTCTTCAAGGCCACATTTAGCCCTCTGGGTCCTCAAATGCCAACCTTTGACATTTGAATTCAGTCCAAACGCTGCACTTGAGGGCCTAGAGGGCCATATATGGCCTCAAGGCCTCAGGTTCCACATCCCTGCATCAAGACCCTCAAACATAGTCTTCAAAAACTGCATGCTAGAAAATTCAGGATGTAGCAGAAAAGCAAATGGGTAGCCTTATGGATCGTAACTAGGCTGGGATTCTGTTAACAAACATACACACTGCATCTCTGGACCTTCACCTACATGAAAAGTCTTTTCTATATGGTGGAAATTTTTTTAAATAACACTTTTTGTAAATATAATTTCCTACCAGTTTTTTTTATGTTTTTATTTTATTTTTAATCAATGAAATAAAATTAGCAGTTCCATAACATAGTACAGCTACAACAACAAAACGTGAACTGCAAATCTACTATGCACAACTTGCTATTCCTTTCAAATATACATTATCATGTAAATTTCTTTTTTTCCCATTATTTCTTTTTCTTTCTTCCCCCTAACCTAAAATGGTTACCATTAGACCCAATAGGTATACACACACACACACACACACATATATATATATATATATATATATATATATATATATATATATATACATGCACACACATATGTGTTTATGTGTATATGGATATGTGTATATATATATATATATGTATATACTGTAAACAGTGTTCTCTTGGTTCTACTCATTTTGTTCTTTCTTTATTTCTTTATTTCATGTAAGTCTTTTCATGTTTTTCTAAGATACTGAGATCATCATTTCTTATAACAGTAGTATTCCTTCACAGTCACATTCCGCCACTTGTATAGCCTTTCCTGAACTGATGGACATTCCAGTTCTTTGCCACCACAAAGAGAGCTGCTATACACATTTTAGAACATATAACTTATTTTCCTTTTCCCCTAATCATCTTTGGAGATAGACTTAGTAGTGGTATTTATGGGTCAAAGGTTATATAGATAGTTTAATAACTCTTTGAGTATAATTCCAGATAACTCTCCAAAATGATTGGATTAGTTCACAATTCCACTAACAATGAATTAGTGTGCCAATCTTTCCATGTCCCTTCCAACATTCTTCACTTTCTTCCTCAGTCATTTTAGCCAATCTAGTAGCATGTGATACAATCAGATCAGACTGAAAGTTGACCATTCCTTTTTCCCCCTTCTTTATCATATAGTCAGCATGTTCTTATGAAAGTTACTCAGTGAACTTAAAAAGAAATGAAAGGTGAACATACTCTGAAAATCTTGTTCTAGCCTTTTATTTTTCCTAGACTTTCATCAACTTCCTTCACTCCATGAAATGGTCTCTGTCAAGTACCTGGATCCTCTTCTCCCCCCTTTCTAATGAAAATCTCTAGTCTTAGTCCATTAATTATACCTAAATATGCATATCATATCACTCACTGTGTTCTCTCTCTGACAAGAGCATAGTATACAGAGGGCTCATCTCAGAGGCAAGAAGAGTGATGTTCAAGCAGAACTTGTGTGAAGCAATTAAGTGATATAGTACATAGAGCACCATGTCTAGAGTCAAGAAGACCTGATTTAAATTTGACCTCAAGATGTTAATTGTGCTACCTTGGGTAAGTCACTTAACTGTTGTCTGCCTCACTTTACTCAGTTGTGAAATCTGGATAATAATGGCATCTACCAGTCATGGTTGGTAGCTAGTTGGCACAGTGAATAGAGTGCTAAGGATAGAGTAAGGAAGGCTCATCTTTATTAGTTCAAATCTACTCTCAGTCACTGTGTGATAATAGGCAAATCATTTATCCCTGTTTGCCTCACTTCCTCATTTATAAAATAAACTGGAGAAGGAAATTGCAAACCACTCTAGTACCTTTGCCAGAGATGAAGTCTCAAAGAGTCAGACATAAATAAAATGATGAAACAACATAACACAGCATAGGGTTACTGGGAAGATCAAATGAGATAATATTTACAACGTTTAATCATAGTTCATGGCATATAGTAGGCACTACATAAATGGTGACTATTAGTGTCTCTGACTTGTATTGGACATATGACTTGTGGCACATAATTTAAATTTGAAGGTCCCTAGGAAACAGACTACGAATTTCTGATCTACATTGGTGGAGAGCATTTCCTCACTGGAAATACTCTTATGAGTATTTATATGGAATCAGGCGCTGGTCAAAAAAAATGAATGTAAAATGCACAAATTATAGTATAAAACTATAATGAATGATATCATATACATCCTGAAGAATGTCTAGAAAAACTCAGAGACAGTGTTGTTAACTAAAATCATTCTCTCTTATCAAATTTTCCTAGACTACAAGGTTTGGATTTCTCCTTTATCTCCATCACTTTCTATCTTAAATTCTAATCACCTGTGGACCTGTTCTTTCCCTTTCTAGTTGTTTGTAAGTGCTAAATAAACAAGTGCTAAATAAACTAACTGAATGTTAGAGTTGTTCAATTTGTCCATAGAATTAAAATGAATTGTCAAGTGTTGAGCTGTCTCTGATCTTATAACACACAGCTCTTTACTGCTGAGTCCTTTGATGTTTTCTCTGCCAAAGGCCATAAATAGCTTGTAATATGGCTGAAGGAGTGCTGGGTTGCCTTTATTTGTAATATTAAGTTGTAACTTCAGTTTGTAAAATCACACTTGCGTTTGGATACCTATGTTTGTAATATCAGTTTGTAAAGCCAAGTTGTAAAGTCATACTCTCCCCAACCTAAAAGCCTTTTCCCTGAGCCAGCACTCTGCCTAGCCACAATTCATGAACTTCTTTATCCCTGCTTGGTACAATAACATATACCTATGAATCCTTCGCAAAAGCATTTATAAACAATCCAATTAGCTTAGAGAAATGTATAGCCCCCTTGTTCTAGTGGCCAGCTGCACTTATGAGTCCTTCAATGCATTATCAGTAAACTCACTCCTCACCAATTAGGCATATCCCCAATTATTCTAGCTTCCCAACATCTATCTTGTTAAACAGGACATTGAAGGGTAACAACAGACTGGACACCTTTCAGTCAGCCCTGATGGCTGGCTGACTTAGTGATGTTTCAAGGCAAAAACTACACCTCCTGGTAGGCCTCCCACCATGAGCTTTCTTCCAGTGAATTACGGGCAATATGCCTGAGCAGTTGATACAAAAAGTACATGTGCCTTTAAGCACTCACCACTCCTTAACTCCTCCCTAATCCCACCCTTACTCACCTAGTTAACATATTTGATACCTGATTTATGTTTTTATGGCTTTGTACTATTTTTGTATTATATTTATATTATATTTGTATTATATTTATTATATATCATATATTTATTATATTTATATTTATTTATTATTATATTTATATTATATTTGTATTATTTTATATTATATTTATGTATCTCTAACTCCTGCAGGCTTGCCCCGGTCCTGCCCACTGCAAAGAGTAACAATAAACTTTTAAAATCCTAACTTACAAGATTGCTTGAGTCTGGGAATTCTTTTCAGGCTAAAAGAACCCTCCAAGGATTTCTTAGAAATCCCTGAAAAACCTTTATCCATCTTCAGGGCAGGACCAATGCTCAATAAACAAATCTATTTTCTTTCTTTGTTTCTTTCTTTGTTTCTTTGTTTCTTTGTTTTTCTTTCTTCCTTCCTTCCTTCCTTCCTTCCTTCCTTCCTTCCTTCTTTCCTTCCTTCTTTCCTTCCTTCCTTTCTTCCTTCCTCCCTCCATCCATCCCTCCCTCCCTTCCTTTGTTTCTCCTTCTTTCCATTTTTTTTGTAGTGAGAAGAGTGGAGAGCATACATACAAAGACAGTTTATAAACACAGAGAAACACAGAGGAAAACAAGGAAGCCTTCGTGTCAGAATTTGAGGCCATTTCCCAGAACTATTGGTTGGCTTTGCTGCC
>CM053595.1:265617050-265634451 GCA_028646575.1 Pseudocheirus occidentalis | reverse complement strand
TCAGTCCTCCAGCAGTTCAGCTGGCTCTAGGACCCAGAAGAAATCTCAGATGGCTCCTGGAATCCAAATCACTCTTCCCAGGTATTCAAAATCAAAATCTTTTTCAGTGGGTGGGGGAGTGGGAAGGCTTTCCTCTTCAGCCTTCTAGGCAGCAGCAACTTCAGTCTCTATGATTCTTGTCTGAAGAAAATTCTGACTCAGTTCTCAGTCCAGCAGTAGCAGCCCAGGCTGCAGATGTTACTGAGAGAAACTCTCCTTCTCCCCAGAAGAACAGCTTCTGCCACCAGGTTCTTGTAAAAAGAAATTCTGACTTTGCCTCTCTGGGACTTTTCTTACATACACATAGCATTAGCTTCCGGTTTCAGCCAACCCTTTCCTGTTACATCAGTAAAAGGAGATGAGTTCATACCTTCTGTTTCCCCAAGAGTGGCTTGATTCAGTTACTGACTGGTAAGTACCTGCTACCTTTGCTTAACTTGAAACAAGGTGCTAAGTACCTGTTTACTTGTCAATATTAAAAAAGCCTAATTACCATTACACCAACCCTTCATGACTCCATCTGAATTTTCTTGGCAGAGATACTGGCTTGTCATTTCCTATTCCAGATTATTTTACAGTTGAGGAATCAAAGCAAAGATAGTTAAGCCATTTGCCCTGGCTCCTATAGCTTGTAAGTGTCTGAGGCTAGAAGTGAACTCACAAAAAGAAGTCTTCCTGACTCCAGGTCCACCACTCTATTCACTGCTCCACTTGGCTACCCTCATTGGCCTATTTGCCCTCCTTAAATGGCAGTGCTGGGAGAAGTCATTTAATTAAAAGGTGAGAAAGAACTAAATTGAATATGATATTGAAAAATAGAAATTACATATGTAGCAGCTTTGATCACAGTCTATTTGGAAGTGGTAGGGTTTTGGCTAAATGATAACAAGACAGATAATTATACAACATTAGAAAAGTAGCTCTATTATTTTAGTCAGAAAGAAACATCAGTGTAATCTTGGGCTAGGTGGCGTCTTTCTTGCATAGGCCGAACTCTAGACCTAATTCTGCTGATCTGATATAAACTGGACTTAGTCAAAGGTCATAAGAGGCTCCTCTCAGCAAATGTACACTGCTCATACTGCAGAATCACAGGATGTGAGAAATGGTAGGCAAATTAGAAATTATCTAATTCAACCATTTTACAAATAGGGAAACAGAGGAACAGAGATTGAAGGACTAGAATAAGTCACATAGACCAAATTTGAACCCTGTCTTTTCAATGCCAAATACAATGCTTTAGGATTTGATTAAGTTGGGAGGATATGAATGAACATTCAAGGCAGGATTAAATTATGCTATGTGGGAAATACAAGGTGGTTTGGTAGGATAAGAAGTAAGACAAATTTGGAAAAAGACTGATGGATAATAAAATTGAGAAGGCTAAATTTGGACTAGGTAGATTGGGTCTTAAATGCTAGGTTTACAAGCCCAAGTGCAGGGATATCAATTTTGATCACAATAGCATCCTTGCTTTGGGTGAGCCCTTTCAGACATTGCCAACATGAATCAGTACAGTAGAGAAAGGGTCCCACATAATTCACCACCACCACATCTGAATTTCAATTAACTGCCAACAGTGAGGTAGGCAATCCAGCATACCTCAAAGAGGAAAGCACCCTGAGAGAGAGAAGAGGTAGAATGTGCCAGGTAGGTAAAACTGTGTATCAGCAAGCACTCTAGCATGCTCAGGATGACTGCTAGCAGAGGTTCTTAGATCTGCTTTTCTAAAGGAAAGCAACTCAAAATGGGTTAACAATACTACTTTAATCAAACATATATCATTTACTTAGTTCAGGTAGAAAAGTCAGCACCCTGAACTTCAGAGAATACAAACACAAGTTACAAGCAGAAGTGACAAGCAGACAAAGAAACAGATCAGCAGATGGGCTTCCAGCCATCTGACCATTACATCCACACCTAGTCAGTTACCAGGGAGAGAAGCACCAACATCTGGGTTTTTCAAAGCCAGGGGGCTCAGCAGTTGCCCAAAGTCTCATCTGGCCAAATCACACAACTCTTTCCAAAGTGAGCCCCAAAGAAAAAACTGACATCATTGTATATATAGTCTTCTCCTGGATCAGAGACTGTCACAGCCCTCTTGACCCACTGCCCAAACACAAAGTAATAAGGCATGGGTATTCCTGAAGAACAAGCCTCCTGCCCCAGGCTCCATATGACCACACTAAACCTATTAGGGGGCAGACTATACTTTCAAATCTAGGAAGGTTCTCAGAGCCCCTTAAGCCTATCAAAGGGCCTAGGGGCAGGGAAGATCTTCAGATTCCTGTAACAAACTGCCACCACCATGACATCACAACTCCTCAGATACAGATGGAGACATCAGTGGACCTTCTACCCAAGAGCCTTGAGTTCATCTCCAACCCCCATATCCACGTCAAATTTGCTTCCAGACTGTTTCCACAGGCATACAAATATAAACCAAAAAAGGAACCCTTATTAGAGATATCAACTGGAAATTATCTCTAGGCATTCTACAGCTCCCTGCCCCTCAACTCCTGCACACAACAACTTTAACTTTTGAAGACCAAAGTTCTTAACTGTACCAAATGGATAAGTGTCAGAAACGAATGGGGAATTATCATGAAAAACAACATTAAGGACTATATATTATCATCTGTTTTCTCACTGAATTCTAAGTACCATTGGACTTTCCATCTAAATATCTAAAACTTCTTTATGTGTTGTCTTTCCCTATGAGATTGAGAGCTCATTGAGAACAGTGTCTATCTTGTATCCTCTGTTTCCCACAATTCTTCCCATATATATATTCCCATATATATATATGTATATATGTATATATATTCCCAAATAATTTTCCCCCATTTATTCACTCATAGATACTCAATACAAGGAAGAGTTATTGAAATCATACACACATACACACACACAGTGTGTGCACATGTTCACAGATGGCATAATAAAAACACTACTACAACAAAATTAATATTTATGGACCTACATGTTATTATCCATCTATTCTACATAGACATATATTGTTAGTTAATCATATCAGTCATATCCAAATCTTTGTGACTCCGTGCAACTCTATTAATGGCCTTTCTTGGCAAAGACACTGGAGTAGCTTGCCATTTCCTACTTCAGTGGCAAACAGAGGCCAAGGTTCTACAGGAATTTTCTGAGGCTGGATTCGGATGCAGATCTTCCTGTCTCTATACTTATAGACCACACTTTTCCAAGAAACTCAGGTCATATTTCCACTCCTCCAAGAAAGCCTTGATATTTTAGGAAATATATTAGTTATAATCAAATAAGCACATGTCTATAGAACTTTAAACCTTAAAGACTACTTTTCTCTCACAATTCCATGAAGAATATGTAGTAAGCATTATCTTCATTTTGTATATGGGAAAGTCAAGGCTTTCCCTGTCTTCTTCCCCCTTGTCCCTTTCCTTCTTGTATTCTCTTGTCCTCTTTTCTTGCTCTGTGCTTTTTTCACCTCCTAATCAGGTTGTTCCTCTAGTAGGCTTATTATCTCACAGACCAGGGACAAGGCAAACTTTCTATATGGTGTCACCTATGTAGAGTTATTTAAGGAGGACAAGAAAAGTCCTCCTACCCCAAAGTATATGCAAAAAAATACTAGTAATATTCTATTTCATTTTGTCCCATCATCTGAACTTTATTTGTATTAAAAAGTTTCTAGGTTAAAAAAATGTAAACATTGCCCTAAAAGTGTTATTAATAAGTCATTTTTAAATTGTGATTTGTAGAATCATATTTCTTTCCTTCATCTACCTACTCTAGATAAGTTACATTGAGTGAAAGGATATGACAAGGCAGGCCTAGATATACAGTTTAATAGCACACTTTAGACAGTCATATGCCCAGAAGCAGAGCATATTGGGTAGTCATAAAGTAGGACTGTGTATAAAGAGAGGTTCCTGGAGCCAATGATAATGATTTTTTTTTTGCTTTCAATATTTGTATCAATGATTTCCATAAAAACATAGGTGTCCCAGTTTTTAAATCTCTAGATAACAGAAATTTGGGATAGATGGCTAATGCTTTTTTTGCTAAAAGTACCAAGAATCAAAAAAAATCCAAAGCAAATAAACTGATGAGGTGTAGGCTCTGCAACCCCCCTTGAGCTCCTTGAATCTTGGAGGTACAGGCTCTGGGAAAGTAAATCTTCCCAGGGAAGACATTTGCCTGAGGTCATGAGCCTTAAGTTGTGGCTCTGCCCAAGTCTTTAGCCCTCCTTTGTTCCAATAGTTTCCACCCTTAATGTTCCTGTTACAACCCTTGAACTGGCCTGGCCCACCATTGTCTATGGTCTGCAGGTAGCCTCCAGAAACTTCCCACCCTTTACCACTTATTACTGGAGTCTGACCTCATCTTGACTCCTGAAGATCCTCCCTACTCTTCTCCTCTGGACCACCCCTAGATTCCTCCCACAATCTTTCTGTATATAGAACCCAATCTACCCTCCATGTGGTGTGAGAGCTTAGTAGAGACTTGCTCTGTGAGAGTGCCTTGAAATGGCCTAGCAGAGACTTGCTCTGTGAGAGCTCCATGAAATGGCCTAGCACCCCATATGGGGAACTTAAACTTTGTTTTCTTTTTGGCTGAGAAGACTTGAGTGGAATTCTTTCAGCAGGACCCGGCATGTTAGTATTTTGGGGTCTCAGGCAACCCTAACCCTCTTTGGGTTCCTCTTCACTATGAACTGTGCCACCAGTTGCCTCACAGGCAAGACATGTCTAGATGTTAAGAAACAAAAGGGGAGCTTACAGTACTAGAACCTTATAAGTGCATTGTAAGGTCAATATAGATGTAAGAAAATTTCTGAAAAAAGTAACATAATAACATGTATTAGTGGTACTACAGAGCTCAGAACAAGAACAGTTAGAGTCCAATGGCTTTCTGCTCAAATGGGACTGCATTTGTAATACAGGATTCAATTATAATTGCTATCTTTTTATGAAGGTTATTGACAATTTAGAATAGTTCCAGAAGATGATGGCCAAGATATACTATCTGCACTGGGAGTGAAATGTGATGATGTTTAACTTAAAAAAGAGAAGCCTTAACTGAGTCATGATTATTACCTCAAAATACGTAAAAGTTTATCATAAAAAATGAAGAAAAATTTCTCTGGATAGTTCTTAAATCAGAATTAAGACCATTGTGTTTGAAACTTTGATTATAAACTGAGTGCTGTTATTTATTCCCTTTTATAGGTAAATAGAATGAGAACAGCTCAGAGAAGCAAAGCAAGTAATGAAGTTCCTAGAGTCATCACTCCAGGCAAGAACAATGAATAATTCAATGTTTAAATCAAGTAGCTGGGTAACTCCTATTCTTCCTACAGAGCCTCCCACTTCCCTTTGACAGATATTGAGAAGAGTGATCAACTATTTAAAACAAGATATGTTCATGTGATTTAGTTATTAATTTTATTACTGTGTCTACTTGGAAGAAGCCACAGCAATGTTTGTTGGGATGGTGAAAGCAATTAACTGTATTTCTAACAGTGTCTCAGATTGTTAGAGTTCTGCTCTAGAGTTTGCCTAGAAAAGAAACCTAGAGTTTGGGTAGAAGGAAGAGGTTCTTTGGCTCATTTGTTCAATGATTTAGACCACAAAGGGCCCTTAAGAAATCATCCAGTTTGTTACCTTTGTCTAACAGATAAGTAAAATGAGAATTAGAGAGAGCTGGTGACTTAATATCACACACATAGTAACTAGTAGAACTGAGATTCAAACTTGCCTTGTCTGACTATATATATTTATTGTGCTTTCCACTACACCAGTGACCTCTACCCATAGATTTCATGGAATTTTCTTCCCAGATGTATGCACTTAACTTTAAGACTGTTGTCATAGAAGTATTATAGAACATTGTCTTAAGTGGGTGGACTTGTCAGAGGCCCTGATATTTTATGCCATGCAGACAAAGACCTTTCAAATTTTATTTTTACAATATTTTTATACATACAAACACTATATCTATCTCTACATACACACACATATATAATATATACATATATACATGTAATATATGCATATGATATTTTGTAAAAAGCAAGCTATAGAATCAATAATCTGTGGCACCAGGTACAATCCTTTTTCTGTTCAACTATGTATACTATGTTCTACTGTGTATACATATGTGTATATACATTAATTATTTTTTAGTCTGAATTTAATAAACAGGAAATAAACCGGTGCCATTATTAAACATAATGCTATTTGTTCTTAGTTTTTGAAGAGGACCAGTTTCCTCATGGGTGATGACTTGTTCTAGAATTGGATTTAAGGGAGACAAAAAGTAGTTAGCCTCACTTTCTCTTCCAGAGTCACTGGAGTTCAGTGGCAAAAAAAAAAAAAAAGTAAAGGCAACTGGGGATGGCTTCGGATACATTGAATGACCTTGCCATCTTTTATGTGTGACCAAGCTCTAAGCACTTCACAATACCTGCTTCAGCTACCTTCATGGCCAATTGAATAAACTGTTCGTATCCATCCATTCTGCTGGGCAATATTGTCACATCCCCCTAATTCACTGACAGATTTGAGCCCTGCGGCTTACCTTCAGCCTTGTTTAGCACATTTGCCAAGCTGCTTTTACCAGGGTGTGGACACTGCCAAGGCTACGGATTCCTAGAGACAGAGATATGATAAAGATCAAATGAGGGTTGTGCTAGGCGCTTTGTAACCCTGGAAGTGCTATAGACGTATTAGCTCTTATTATGAGGAGTTGTGTTTACCAAAAACGTGTTATTTTTATTACCTACAAAGGAGGTAAGTACATGTATTGGAGAGAGTAGTGGAAGGATAAACTACACTGAATCTGGATTCAGAAGACCTGGCTCTACCGCTTACTAGCTTTGCGACCTTAGGTCTGTCACAAATTTTTCCTCATCTGCATAATGGGATAAGTAACATCCCTTTATTTTCTGCCTTTGAGGTATTATTATTATTATTGTTGTTGTTGTTTTTGTTACTGCTATTATTTTAGTTTATTATTATCGTTCTTTTAACAAACACTTCCATTTTCTCATCTCTTGGTACAGGATTATTATTGCTTATTCTTTAGGATTACACAATTGATTGAAAAATGAAATGACTACAAGATTATACTGTTGGTTGTTAAATATGTTAAAAATATTTTTTAAAAAACAATTCAATAAAGTAAAATGTCACCTTAAAGTCCCTCCACCCCCAATAAGAAGTCCAAGATTATGGATGACCTCTTACTTACCAAACCTGATAGCCTTTATCAACCCTCATTCTTCTTAATCTCTCTGAAGTATTTGATACTATTATTTACCTTTTATCCATGGATATTCTCTCTTCTCTGAGTTATCATGACAATGTTCTCCTTTAAGTTCTCCTCCTAACCATCTCACAGTTTCTTTGGAGGACCCACATCCCTATCATGTGCCCCTACCTCTGGTTGTACACCTAGTCTCTGCTCTGAGCCTTCTTCTCCCCTCTCACTATACACCCTCCTGGTGGCCTCATCAATGCCTATTATTTATGATGAGAGAGAGGGAGAGAGACAGAGAGAGACAGAGAGAGAGAGAGAGAAAGACAGAGAAACAGAGAGAGCAACAGAGAGAGAGAGCAGAGAAACAAAGAGACAAAATGAGAGAGGAGGGGGAAAAGAGAGAGAGAGACAGAGAGAGGTGTGTATGTCTGTCTGCATATATGTATGTGTATATATACACACATCTACTTATATATGCTATATATATGTACATTACATATACACAAATAGTTTTATTCTGAATTTTAAAAACATCAAATAAAATTAGTTCATTAACATACATATTAGAATAGAAAAGGACTGTACATGATGCTATAGATTTTCGTTTTCTACAGCTTGATTTTCATTAAAATATACAATAAATTCAACATCAGACATATCTATCAATCTTGTAGACTATACTACTGTGAGGCTTGTAGCTATCCACATATGAAGCCTGTTTAATTTAATGAGGGTAGGCTTTGTACAATGACTCAAGGCTCAAAAGAACATCAATATCGATACCAAACTGAGCCAAATTATATATGGACCTTTCTGTGTGATATTAAAAACAAAACTTTTTCTGCTTTATCTCTTTCCTTATCAAGGACTACATTTCCATTTGTCCCTGGGCTTCTGTATCAACATGTAACTGACCTTGGTTGCCATTCATAGAAATATCTCCTCTCCTTGGACCTCATTTTCCTATTTTTAGCATGAAATCTGTACCTTTTCTCCAAAATGACCCTTTCTTTTGTAGTTGTTTCCTCACTGTTTGAGATTATTTGGCTTAATGCTGGATTGTTAAGGTTGTTACCTGTTTTGTAACTGTCTCTGGCATACTTTTGCTTGGGTAGGTTCGAAGGAGATCCATCTTGCTCTACCAGAAAGTCAGTGGGGTGCTGGGGGAGGATATAGGAGAGAGCAGATGGGGGATGGGGTATACAGTCAGATTGCTGTTTTTTGGGGTGGTAGGTAGGGGAAAGATGCGGAGAAAAGTTGTAACTCAAAATCTTGTGGAAATGAATATGTAAACTAAAAAATAAACAAAAGTTAATTTAAAAAAATAAAGTAAAATAAAATCTTAAAAAATAATTTTTAAAAAGGATCATACCCAAGGACCTAGAGGTGCCCCACCCCTGGAGTAAATAATCAAAATGGAGATACAATAAATATTCCTGGTAGAAGAGTCTAGGAGACTAGGAAGAAATAGAGGAAATGAAACACTCTAGGATCAGGACAGGTAGGTGGCAGAATGGTTAGAGTACTGGTCCTGGAATGAGGAGAACCTGAATTCAAATTCAGTCTCAGATACTTGACATTTACTAGCTTTGTGACCCTGGAGAAGTCACTTAACCCCAATTGTTCCCCCATGTCTCCTCCCCGACGAAAGGCTAGGATCCATTGATAATTTGTATCTTTGTCAAATGTTGATCTGATCCTCTTATTTTGCACACCCACTTACCCTCAAACTTCCCTACCCTGGTAAATTCCAAAGGAGGCCTTAAGAGAAAACTAAAAACTAGAGTAAGTAAGTGACTAGAGCTCTTATAGACTTTGTATACATCCAGGGCATGATTTCATTTCATGAATCGTTAGCACTAGGTTTTGTCTTACCAGTTGTCTCTGCAACCTCATCTACTAACTTCAGAGGCTAAGTATTAATCCCTTAATAAACTTCTACCTGTCAATTAGACTGACTCTACAAGAAATTGTAGGAGAACCACAAGAGGAACAACTCTGTATGAAAGAGGGATTTGGAGTTGGAAGAACTGCCTTCAAATCCTCCATCAGATACTTCCTAGCTATGTGACTTAGAGGAAGCTCCATCATCTCTCTTGACTCCAGTTTCTTCATCAGCAAAATAGGGATAGTAATAATAACCCCAGCCTCATAGTGCTAAGATAAAATTTAAGATGATATCTATAAACTACACTACAGAATTCAGGAGTTAGAATACGATTGTTGTTGTCCAGTTATGTTTAACTGTATAACCCCTTTTATTTTTTTTTTCATTTATTTGTTCCAAGATACTAGAGTGGCTTGCCATTTCTTTCTCCAGATCATTTTATCAATAAGGAAATTGAACCAAACAGACTTAAATGACTTGGCCAGGGCCACACAGCTAATAAGTGTAAGTAAGCTAGAAAGCTTACTAGTAATCTAGTAAGACTGGATTTGAACTCAAGCCTTCTTGATTACAGGCCCAGAACTCTATCCACAATTCAATGTTCCACCTAGCACCACTTAGCATAAAGAAGGAAAGTGAGTAAACTTTGCAAAGTTCAAGAGTGACTTCTACTCCTGACTAAAGGCTTGAACATATTATTTAAGGAATAGTTTGTGAGAATTTAGAAAGAAAAGCTGTGATTCTTGGAAACTATCTTATCTTCATAAAAGATAGATTATTCTATACCAATCTTTGTTTCAGTTTTAAGGATTACTAGGCTGTCATGATTAGGGGAATGGTATAGATATAGTTTATTTAGATTTCATTGAAACCTTTGAGAAAGGCTAAAAGGATCTTCATCCTCAAAGTCCTTGGACTTCTTCACTGATAGAACTGTATTTTTCATCTGTCATCTGGAATCAGTCTGAATTCTTTATTTGAGTGCTGTTTTCACCTACATCATTGAAGGAACTATGTCATATTTTTGTCTTGGTTCTGTCTTCTTAAATTTCTCTCAGTTCAGATGAGTTTGCTTTATTTTTTATGTTTTTGTGACTTACTCACTTTCATCTTCCAACACTTAAAGTGCCATATAATGTTAGCTATTATGTGTAACAATGTTTTATGCATTAATATGTCATAATTTTTTCAACCATTACCCAATTGATAGGTCCCTATTTGTTATAAGTATTTAAGTAATGCAATATATGCTACTATGAATAGATTAATATGTGTAGAAACTTTCTGTCACTAACCTTTTAAGAATATATGGTCAATAAAGTTAACTGATTCAAAGTGATTTTTCTTATATAATTCTAAACTGTTTTCTAAAGTGGTTGTGGAATTTTTTCAGTTCTACCAACCAGGTATTAGTGTACTTTTCCTCCCATAGTGCCCACCCATCCTCAACATTGACTCTCTTCACTGTTTATGTATGTTTACTATTCTTCTTTTCCACTAAAGTATCACAAAATCTTTATGTAACAGGAAGAGGCAGAGCAGAGACCACCTACTAGTATATATTTATACTCTTTATATGAGATCTCTTTATGGTATAACCTCATCTTCAACAGCTCCTGCCAAAGAGGCTATAGATACTTTTTCTGTATCTTTTAGATCAAACACTATCTTTGAGAGAGTTAGCTTAACTTGTTCTTGATACTGCCAATAATCATGTCTAAGAGAGTGATTATGAGACACAGAAGTAAAAAACTAAGAGAATTTTGTTCCTGAGCCCATGAGGAAATGACCTGTTCTCTTTGAGAAAGGCAGAAGAGCCATTTTCTCATAGATTTGAGCTTAACTAGCAGTTACGTGGGAGGAATCCTAATAAGAATGCTTGTGGGAATTTGCTACCCTGAGAGCACTGAATGGAGGGACTATGTACTGAGATTTGATGAAAATTCAGTCATTTTTGTTGATGGTTAGACGTAACTCTTAAAGGGATCTTCATCATCTTCATACATGTAATGGTAATGGGATCTGAAGATCTTCCAGGCCTCTTGTATTGCCAAGCTAAGAGGTACTTAGCACTTAGTTTCAAGTTCATAATTGGGTCAAGTATTAAGACCCAGAACTTGTGAATTCCACAGTGGGATGAACTTGCTGACATAGCAAAAAGGGGTGGAGCAGATGTAAAGCCATCCACAAGCAGCTTTTCAGATGATGGCTGCTATGAACACCTTTCAAGATTCTGATTACATAGTACAGCAAATTCTCCATTTATTCCATAACAAATTAGAGCAAAATATTCACAGAAAATCAAGGTACAGCATTCACAATACTACAGCTCAACAACTTAAGACTAATATGGCCACATAGTTTTCACCATAGTGGTCACATTGTTTTCAACAAATTACAGTCATTTAGTCAATCAATCACTTAGTAACTCAATCATTCAATCAATTCAATCAGTCAGTCATCCTTAAGGAGGTTTGTCTCCATAAGGTTCACAAAATATAAAAGTCAAAGTATTCTGTCCTTGGGTAGTACATTCATTTAGTCAGTCACAGAATCCTTAATTCCATCACAAAGTAGAGTCACAAAAAATTATAATTCCATCAGTCACTACTCAACAGAAAATAACACAATTCAGCAGACAGAGCTTCCAGCTGTCTGACCATTACATCCATACCTAGTTAGTTACCAGAGAGGGAAGCACCAACATCTGGGTTTTCAAAGCTGGGAGCTCAATGGCTGCCCAGAGTCTCATATGACCAAATCATACAACTCTTCCCAAAGTGAGTCCCAAAGGAAAACCTCACATCAGGGTCAGTCACTACTCAGTACTCCCATAAAAGTCTTTTCATCTTGACCTGAGGTAGGCTCTCAGACTCCCTGGATTCCCTTCCATGGTCACAGCTCCTACCTAGATTCACCAAATTGTCACCTGGGCTCAATGGCAGACAGCTCCCAGTTCCTTGTCCAGTCCTCCGTGCAGTTCCTGTACCATGCTGAAGTTCACAGTGTCCAGCCCACCTTAAATCCTTCGGTCTCTGTTCCCTTGGCAAGCCGAGGCGTAACAGAGCCCCAAACAGACAAAATACCAACACCACAGTCATGCTTCCTCAGTCTTCTGCAGCTCTGGCTGGTCCTTGGAAATCCTTAGCAGCTCTGGCTGGCCCTCAGACTCAGCAGCTCCTCAGCAGCTTCCCTCAGACTCAGCAGAAGTTTCAGCTGTTTTCCAGAATCAAAACCACTTTATCCAGGTTCTCAAAATAAAAATCATTCTCTCCAGGTTGGGCCTGTCTTCCTCAGCCTCCAGGACCTGGCTCCAAGAAGATCTAAAATTCCAGCTAAGACTTCTTCTTATATACTATCAGATGGTCCCTGCTGTGCCCCTTTCTGTTACATCAGCAACAGAGGTTCATACCTTCTGTTCCTTTAATAGAGGCTTAATTTGAAATTTGGTGCTAAGTACCTCTTAGCTTAGCAATGCAAAAGGATCTTCAAATTTCATTACTATTACAGCAGGGGTGAGCTAGTAACTTATATAAAGAAAAGCCCTAGCTAGAAATCCAGAACTAGGAGCAAGCAGTGTGCAGACTGAGGAGAAGAGATTTTGAGAACAGAACTTGTGGTGGCAGAGATTGTTCTGAGAGCCAGCCAGAACTTCTACTGAGGACTTCTGCTGAGAACTGCTGGGAACATGAACTGCTGAGAGCCAGAGATTCTGAGAGCAAGCAATGTGGAGTCTGAGCAGCTACTTTGAGTGAGGAGAGGAAGATCCTTCCTTGAGGAAGTGAGGAGAAGAGGATCTTTGCCTGAGGGAGACTGTTTTGTTTTGAAGGCTTGGCGATGTGGGTGTTCAGTGCATTAACTATGTGTACCAATTTCTTGGCTACTGTAATGACTTTGACTTTCTAGTTTGAGGACTTAACTTTCTGGTATTTGAATAAATGCTTGTTACATTTTGTGATTTACAACTACACCAGCATATTTATAGTCACTGCGGGCATTGTGAATATTGCATTTTCATAACAATACATTATTGAAATATTGTAGTATTTCTTTGTTTTACTTGTTATGCTGCTAATAATAGAGGCAGCTATGTGACACAATGAAAGTAGTGCTGTCCTAGAGTTGGAAAGACCTGAGTTAAAATTCAGCCTCAGATACTTCCTAGCTGTATGATCCAGGAAAAGTCACTTAACCTGTATTCCTCAATTTTCTCAACTGCAAAATGTGGATAATAATACTAGCACCTAGCTCCCAGTATTGTTGTAAGGATCAAAGGAGATAATACTTGTAAAGTGCTTAGCACAGTGGGTGGCACAAAGTAGATGCTTAATAAATGTTCTTTTTTCTTCCTCAAATTGTATATCAGGTAATGTTAATGTTTGCTTAAGCTTATAGGCAAGGTGGTTTGAGGGACAATATAAAAAAATAAGACAATCAAACAGATAAAGAGACAGTGAGAGAGACAGGAGAGAGATTTATGGGGGAAGTGGTGTTTCATCATTTTATAAACAAGGGTTGGGGCACAGAGCTAAATGATTAATTAAAGTGATATTGTATTTCTTTTTTTTTTAATATCAGAAGATACTCCATAAACTGCCTTAGAATATTGAATGAGAAAATAAGTTAATTAAACATTAACAGAGAAAGAGAGTGTCTATCATCCCATCCAAGTTCCCAGTTTGAGGTCATAAAGTTAGATACAAGAGTTTGGGCATCTTTCTAGGTATCCTTCTCTCGCAGATGCCTAGCACAGAGATCCTCAGTTTGTAAGAGCTTGATGAAATTTTTATTAAATTAAATTTAATTGAAATATTCGGTGTATTGCTTTACTTATTTTAATCCTGTAAGAAATATTACTTGGCCTTTACAGCAGGTTTGGATCTTGGACCTGGGTGTGTGAACAACATGCATTGAGGCTTTGAACTTTAGTCTGTGTGGTGCATCCTCATCTTCTTTAACAATTCTTGTCCTTATTTTCCAGCCAGTCTTTACACACATTTTCAGGCAGATTTGTAGATGATAGAAATTTGGCTCCAGTGAAAGGAGTTTCAGGTCTAATCCCAAATGTTCCACTACTTAGCCACGTGAGTCATCTGTGAGTGAGCCACAGAATTTTAGAAACCTAGAATGTTACAGCTGGAAGACATACTCCATTTATAAAATTGGCAAAATATATGACTAAGTGTTACTCAATCTTTCTATACATTGAGCTGTAAGGCCTATCATTACATTTGTGTCTGTACACTAAGGAATAACAGAACATTGCAATCTGAAAAGAGCTTAAAGATAGCATAGCTTAATCCCTTTAACTTATAGATATGAAAGCTAAGGCCAAGAAAGGAACCAAAACTCAAGTTTACTCAGTTTCTAGATCAGATTTTATGAAATTTTCCATTTATTCTTTTTATCTCATTTTTTCTTGTCTGTAAAATAATTATAATCCTTATCCAACATACCTACCTCTCAAAATTTTTGACACAAGTAAGGCATAAAAATGTGAAACATTTAGAAAATTGAAATATTATCACTTTTATAAATAATATTAAAACCATATATCTCAACCTAGATTATGAGGATTTTTATTTGTAAGGATGTATTATTTATTCAACACACACACACACACACACACACACACACACATGCATTTAGAATTAGATTTACTAATGCCATTTAAAATGTGCTCCAGTTCATAGCTTCAAAAGATTTCCACTACTCTCTCTCCAATGTACCGTGGGTCTCCCAGATGGAACAGTTTGTAATTCCAAAAGACCATCTGTGGAAGCCCACACATTTCTACCATTCTGCCTAGTTAAAAGTAATGAACAATGTCTGGGGGCCAAGTGAATATGCTGTCCACAGTCTATTGACATAAGACTGCTTTTTCCCCCCTACGGGAACAGTGGGAGGCCTACATGTAACAAATTGCTACATCTCATACCAGTGAAGAACAAGAAGTAACTCACAGACTTGGTAGACAAGATTGCTTCAATAAATCTTACATTCACAGTAATCTTTGTATCGATACAGGAACCATCTGGGCTAGCAAATGCACAAACCTGGCCTGGAACTCTCTGCTTCCACCCAGTCAGCTTGAGTGTGGACAGAAATGTGAAGATGGGAAGGAACACAGTACTGAGGTGTAAAACATAAAATTAGATAATATCCCTTCATTTTTTTCTTCCTCCTAGTAGGTAGTTTCCAGTTACCCATATGTGGGTAAAAGAGGAGGATCTGATCATGCCAATCATGAGTTTGGACTGATGTGGTCAGGAGGCAGATTGTACTTCTAAAAACTCATCTTGGGAAATAACTATTACAATCACCACTTATGTGCCAACTCTAATTGGATCAGGAAAGGAGAAAATTCAATATTTCAGAATCATTAAATTTGGAAAAGAACAAGACCCTAGAACTGATCTAGTTTCACCCATTATATCATTTTATTTCCCCCCACACACACACACACACTCTACATGCCAGTTACACTGGCCCACTTGCCCTTTGCCCACAACACTGCATCTCCCAATTCCATTCCTTTGTGTTAGATGCCCCCAAATCTGAACTACCTTGGTCCCTAACCTGTGACTCTTAATTTTTCTGGCTTTGCCAAGTTCAGCATAAACCCTACCTTTACAGTAGGACTTTTTGGTGGTTGTGCCCTTTCAGGGGTATCTTTTTTATTAAGCTCCTACCATGAGTCAAACACTAAATTAAGTTCTGGGGATACAAAGAAAGGCAAAAGACAATCTTTGCTCTCAAGAGGCTCATAATCTAGAAGACATGCAGAAAACTATATACACACAAGTGACATTCAGGATATATTTGAATATGATCTTGAGCAAGGTAAGGTGAAAAGGTATTCCACAAATACGTTTTCTATTTTGCTTGATGAATGCACGAATGAATGAAAAAAGCATGTCTCAAGCACATTTTTATGTGTCAGGTACTGTTCTAGGCTCTTAGGATACAAATACAACAGTGAGATACACTTTGCCCTCAGGAAATTTGCACCCCAATATGGGGAGACAACATATATAGGGGAGTGATCTCAGGCGATATAGAATGGAGTAAATAGTTTGAACTGTCCTTTTTAATGAAAGTATCAATATTTGCTACAGGTCTCAGAGCAAAGGGGCCAGGGGAAGCTAGGGAAGGTACATATGCAACAACAGGGCAGATTGCATTATATCTGGGATGGAACGATGGATGAATGTGATCTGTAGTCTAAGGTCAGCTAGATACAGCAGCTTGGATGAGTTTGTACTCAGTTACAAATCAGTGCAACGTAGGGCTTCCCTTTCCCACCCCACCACCATAGTTTAGGGAAAAAAATCTACTCCATGATTTGTGAAGGTGTGTTCCAGGGGGTGGGCAGCATTTAAGAGAGGGGGTATTCAGTTGCCTTGGGGAAATTAACTCAGTTCACCCTTTTCTTCACTGCATAAAGAAGACTATGATGTAAGTGAATATAGTAGACCTGATCCCACGTTTATTTTCCTGAAGTTCATGCATCGCCATTTCTAGTTATCCTTAACTCTAGATCAGCGTTCAAGGAGAAGGCTTTGTCAAGCACTGGAATTTATATATATTCTATATTTAATATTTGGTGTTGAAAGGCTTAAAGTGAGATAGATCTCCTCAGGTCACCAATATCTCACTATAAAAATGCTTAAAAGTGGAGTAGGGTAGTTCAACATTATTGTCAGGGAAGGAAAAACCTAGAGGTGACCAGTAGGATTGTCACTAAATACAAATCTTACAAGGTATTTTGGCAAAGGCAAATAATCTTTATATCTGGAACTTTATCTTATTTCTACTGTTACTCTTTCAGAATGAATTATGGGGACCTTTATTCTTCTTTACAACCTTTTACAAGCACTTCACTATCATTATATCACTAATCCCTTTGAAAAAGAGGCTGGTTATCCTAAAACCTTAAGGGAATCAAGAAGCAGAAATTAAAATGTTTACAGTACAGCTCCTCCTATTACCCCAAGGATTATGGTTTCATCTATGTGAAAAATTACTGCCATTGGGAGAGAACATAATCTCCAAATTCCTTAGCGTATTGGTCTCTCAACTTTTTAGAATATGCATATTCCTTCTGTCCCTCCTCCCTCCCTCCTCCCTCTTTCATTCCTCCTTTCTCATTAGTTTCTTTCCTCATTCTGTTCCTTCCTTGCTCCCTCCCTCCCTCCTTCCCTCCCTTCCTTCCTT
>CM053595.1:265587495-265616550 GCA_028646575.1 Pseudocheirus occidentalis | reverse complement strand
CAAATTCAATGAGAGTAAATTAAAGTAAAGTTGTAACAGTTATCCCTTGCCTCTTCTATATGGGATGATTAACCCCATTTTGCCTCTCCCTGTCTCTAATCTTCTAGTCTTCTCCCACCTCAGAATTTCACCTTTTAAAGTATCATCCCTTCATATTCAATTGATCCTGTACCTTCTATGTACACATATACACATATGCTCAGATATGTATTCATATGCATATATGGCCTCCTATATAGACTTATGTGTAGGTGTATATATATATATATATGTATATATATATATATATATATATACGTTTGTATTCTCTTCTCCTATCCTCATAATAAGAAAAGTTTCATAAGTTACCATTATCATTTTTCCATATTGGCATGTCAATAGTTCAACTTTGATAAGTACCTTATGATTTCTTTCCCATATTTACCTTCTCATGCTTCTTGTGTTTGAGTGTCATATTTTCTGTTCAGTTCTGGTTTTTTCAGCAAGAATGCTTGAAAGTCCTCTACATCATTGAATGACCATATTTTTCCATGGTGCATTATGCTCAATTTTGCTGGGTAGGTGATTCTTGGTTTTAATCCCAGCTCCCTTGATCTCTGGAATATCATATTCCAGGCCCTTCAATCCCTCAATGTACAATCTGCCAGATCCTGGGTTATTCGAAGTGAGATACCATCATATTCAAATTGCTTCTTCTTGGCAGCCTATAATATTTTCTCCTTTAACTGGGGATTCTGGAACCTGGCAATAACATCTCTGGGAGTTTTCTTTTGGGGATCTTTTTAAAGAGGTGATTGGTGAATTCTTTCAAGTTCTATTTTGCCCTATGATTTTAAAATATCAGGGCAATTTTCCTTGAGAATCTCTTGAAGGATGCTTTCTAAGTTTTTTTTTGATCATGGCTTTCAGGTAGACCAATAATTTTTAAATTGTCTCTCCTGGATCTATTTTCCAGGTCAGTGGTTTTTTTCTAGGAGATATTTCACATTGCCTTCTATTTTTTCCTTTGTTTGGATCTGTTTAATATTATCTTGATTTTTCATAAAGTCATTTGCTTCCATTTGCTCCACTGTAATTCTGAAGGAATTATTCTCTTCAGAATGCTTTTGAGATTCTTTTTCTATCTGGCAAATTCAACTTTTTAAGGCATTGTAGTCTTCATTGGCTTTTTGGGCCTCTTTTGCCATTTGAGTTAATCTGTTTTTTAAGGTGTTATTCTCTTCAGTCAGGTTGTTGACTCTTTCTTGCATCATTCTCATTTCTCTTTCCTCCACTTCTCTTATTTGGTTTTCAAAGTCCTTCTTCATTTGATATATGGCTGATATGCAGTCTTCATGTTTCTTGGAAGCATTTGTTGTGGGAGTTCTGACTGTGTTGTCTTCCTCCCGTTCCATACTTTGATCCTTTTTGTTCCCCAAAAAGGATTCTTGAGTTTGATTACTGTTCTTACTTTGCTTCCTTCTCCTCATGTTGGCCAGTCAATTAATTGCTTGATTTTTATTATCTCTGTGGTATTCTGCTTGGGGAATTGGGGGAAAGCTCTGTCCAAAATTGCTGGGGTTTTCACAGATGCTGGAGCTATTATGTTGGTACTGCAGCCCCCACCAGCTTTGGCTCACTGAAAGCACACCCCAGGATCACCACCCAAGACCACAATCTAGATCCAGATTGCTCAATGCAAGAGCCCTTTGTCTTTGATCAGGCGCTTTTACCCCCTTGCTATGTGCAGGCCAGGAGTGCTAAGGCAGCTGGGTTGGGCTGCTTCCTTGCCCTGGAGACAGTTGGGTCAGACTGCTTTTTTTTCCCCAAAATTTAGCTTGAATTCCACTGACCTTTCTCTTAGCCTTATTTTTCCTGGCTTGATAAATATGGAGATTTCCCCAGGTGCTGCTGATCCACTCTCCTGTAGACTCCAGCTGTAGCTTTTCCCTACTGCCCTGGAGCCAGGCCATGGCTCCAGGCTGGGCTGGTTTTGGCTCCCAGCCTGTCAGGATGAGCCCCTCCTGCTGAGCTGCCTTCAGGGAGAGATGTGTTTTCTGTATTTTTGTGGGTTTTGGAGCCGTAAAATTTGTTTAGAATCATATTTTATGGATATTTAATGTGGCTGTGTGGGAGCTGCAAAACTTTGCTGCTTCTACACCGCCATCTTGGCTCCTCCCCCCAACTCCTTCATTTCCAATGAAAGGTTCATGTCAAATCAAGGAATGGTTAATATATAAAATGGAAATCCACTAAAAGTCAAGGAGATAGTTTTACTGTATTTTAAAAGACATTCTTTTTGGAACAGAATTATTTTATTCTTTTTTAAAATTTTTTCTCAGTTACATGTAAACAAAAAAAATAACATTTGTTATCTAAAATGTTGAATTCCACATTCTCTTTCTCTTCCTTTCCTCCCTCCCTCTTTGAAAAAGAAATCAATTTTATATAGATTATAAATGTGCAGTCATGCAAAACAAGCCATATTAACTGAATTGCAAAAGAAAACAGACAAAAATAAGAATAACAAAGAAAGGAAATTAGGTTTCAGTCTGCATTTAGACTCTGTTAGTTCTTTCTCTGGAGGTGAATAACATTTTACATCATAAGTCCTTCAGAATCATCTTGTGTCATTGTATTGCTGAGAATAGCTAAGTCATTCATAGTTGATCATCATTACAATATTTCTATTAGCATGTACAGTGTTCTCCTGGTTATGCTTATTTCACTTTGCATTAGTTCATATAAGACTTCCCAGGTTTTTGTGATAGAATTCTGTTCATCCTTTTTTTATAGTACAATAATATTTCATTACAGTTTGTTAATCCAGTTCCAAGTTGATGGATATTCCTCTCAATTTCCAATACTTTGCTACCATATAAAGAGGTAGTATAAAATGTGTTTGAGCATGTAAGTCCTTTTTCCTTTGTCTGTTATCACTTTGGAGTATATACCTATTAGTATTATTGCAGGGTCAAGGGGTATGAACATTTTGTTAGCCCTTTGGGCATAATTCCAAATTCTTCTTCAGAATGTTTGGATCAGTTCACAATCCCACCAACTGTGCATTACTGCCCCCATATTTCCATTTCCCCTCCAATATTTGTCATTTTCCTTCTTTGTCTTATTAACCAATCTGACAGATGTAAGGCGATACCTCAGAAGTTTTTATTTGCATTTCTCTAATCAATGGTGATTTAGAACATTGTTTTCTATGAATATAAGATAGCTTTGATTTCTTCTTCTGAAAACTGCCTCTTCATATCCTTTGACCATTTATCAATTGAGGAATGACTCATATCCATATATATTTAACTTAGTATCTATATGTAAGGAGGATTTTTTAAATTCTTCTTAGATTTCATTTTTCTCAGGTTCTATGGCCATGGCAATGTCTAGTTTTGAGGTGTTAAATAATAACTCCCAGAATAGTTCCAAAGATTCTAGATAGTAATTCCTACAATCATAGTGATTGGCAGTCCTACTGAGACTGTGCCATGAGATACAGTGGTAATATAATTGACATTTACTATGCTTGTGCAGAATCACAGTATTGCTAAAGTTAACCTGTGAGCTTACTGTTGGCAAGATACTGTCTTTGTTTGTTGCCCTATAAAGCACATGGACCCTGGTCAGTGAGTGGGGAACCAAAGCGAGGAAACCATGGGTAATGCATAGAAGAATGCATGTACCTGCCTCAACCAGCCTTCACTGAGCTTTGAGGGGATTTAGAAAGTACACAAGCTGTGCTTTTCTCAATTGACCCCATCTAGATGTAGGGGTAGTTGCCCCCCTTCTTGCCAGCTGCTGAGAGATGGGTGAATAGGAAATTCTGTAGTAGTTGGTTCTCCCACAATTCTCTAAGAAGACTAGACTAGAATAAAGCTGATTATTAACCCCTCCAAAGCTGTCTGTCTCTGTGATAAGATCAAGAGGGAATGAGTGTGTTAGAGGCTGGAGTCAAAAAATTCCAGGGACTCAGGTAATGCTCTCTATCTCTATCCCTTATCCATAAATCTAGCAGATAAACTATTCCACACTCCCTTAATTTGCTTCTGGTGACATGCTTTAATATTTAAATCACACACCCATTTGCCCTTATTTTAGTAAATGGTGTGAGATGTTGGTTCATACCTAGTGTCTGCCAGACAGCTTTCTAGTTTACTCAGAAATATTTTTTTTAAATAAAGATTTCTTGTCCCAAAAGCTGGGATCTTTGGGATTGTCAAATCCTAGATATAAAGCTAACCACGAGCAACTTCCCAGAAGTCTGCTGCTGTGAACAGCTTCAAGGTTCTGATTACATAGTATAGTCAACACTCTATTTATTCAGCAGCAAATTAAAGCAAACCATTTACAACAATCAAAATGAAGTGTTCAGAATGTTATAACTTCACAAATTTATTATTAAAATGGCCACATAGTTTTCACCAAAGTGGTCACATAATTTTGAACAAAATACATTCATTTAGGCGCTCAATCACTTAGTAACTCAGTCATTCAGACACCCTTAAGGGGCAAGCCTCTTTAATTCAATCACAAAGTACAAAAGTCAGAGTCCTCCATCCATGGTGTGCAATTAAATTACAATAATACCAGTCACTACTCAGTACCCTCTTAAGAGATAGTGGAAAGTACAAAAACCATCCACCGCTAGGTCACAAGTAAGTTACTGTTTCATCAGTCAGCATTAAATACCCAAGGAGAGGTTTTTTCGTCTTGACTCGAGGCAGGCTCTCATATTTCATGGTGGCCTTCTGTGGTCCCAGCTCCTGCCCAAATCTAAACAACTGCCACCTGAATTCGAAGGCGGACAGCTCCCAGTTCCTTGTCCAACTCTCCCTGCAGTTTCTGTTCCACACTGAAGCACACAGTGTCCAGTCCACCTCAAGTCCTTCACTATTTCTGCTCCTTGGAAGAGAAAATTTAATAGAACCACAACAATATCTACACACATCAAGTTTAGCAGAAATACAACAATATTAACACACATGGTCACCACTACCATCTCAATTCACTTTCTGCTTGTGAAATCAACATAGACCCAAAACAGACAGACAAAATATTGACACCACAGTCATGCTTCCTCTAGTAGCTCTGGCTGGCTCTCGGAAGTCCTCAGTAGCTTGGCTGGCCTTCAGATATCTTCATCAGCTCTAGCTGGTTCTCTGAAGCTCCCAGCAGGAGTCTGGATGCTTTTTAAGAAGAAGCACTGCCACCACAAGTTTTGTTCTCAAAATCAAAATCACTTTATCCAGCTCTGTTCTCAAAATCAAAATTACTTCATGCAGCCTCAACATGGCTTGTTCCAAGAAATTCTGTCTTAGTTCTCAATTCTCATTTCTCTTCTCAGTTTTTCTCAATTCTCTGTTCAGTCTTCAGTCCAGCAGTAGCAGCCCAGCCTCCAGATGCTCACTGAGAGAAAATCTCTCTCTCCTTGTCAGCAGCTTCTCAGATTCCCTGATGCTTATCCAAAGAAATGTTGACTCTCCCAGCTAGGGATTTTGCTTTTATACAGTATTGGCTCCTCCCTGTTCAGCCCCTTCCTGTTACATCAGCAAGAGGGGTTCATACCTTCTGTTCCTTAACAGGCTTGATATAATTAGCTTCATGCTAAGTGCTGAGTACTTGTTAGCTTGTCAATACAAAGGGATTTTAAAATTTCATTACTATTACACTAGATTACTATGACCATTTAGTATATAGTTTACCTAATCTATTCAACTGATCCACCACTGTATTTCTTAGCCAGTACTAGATTATTTTGATGATTAATACTTTGTAAAACATTTGAGATATGTTACTGCTATTCTATCTTCCTTCACCACTTTTTCCCCCATTGAGTCCCTTGCTATTCTTGACTTTAGTTCTTCCAGATAGATAGACAGACAGAGAGACAGACAGACAGATAGATAGATAGATAGACAGATATAGATGTATCATTTTTTTCTCTGTTTTTGCTCAGACCTTTTCAGTTGTGATCAACTCTTGGTGATCCCATTTGGGATTTTCTTGGCAAATATATTAGAGTGGCTTGTCACTTGTTTCTCAGCCTCATTTTATATATGAAAAAACTGAGGCAAATAGGAAAAAAATGACATAGCCAGTGTCTAAAAACAGATATGAATTCAAGAAGAGGAATTTTCCTGACTACAGGCCCAGCATTTTATCTACTGTGCCATGTAATTTTCCCAAATTCACCAAAATAAAATGTTTTGGTAATTTGATAGGTATGGGATTGAATTAAATTAAATTTAATTTAATTAATGTATAATTGATATTTTTTATTACATTTTATTATATTGGCTTAGCCTCCCTACAAGGAGTTAGTATTCCTCCAATTGTTTAGATCTGACTTTATTTGTGTGAGAAGTGTTTTGTAATTGTGTTACTATAGTTCTTGGATTTATCTTGGCAGGTAAACTCCCAAAAATGTAACATTATCTACTGTTATTTCAAATTGAATTTCTCTTTCTGTCTCTAGCTGCTGGACTTTGTTGGTAACACACTGAAATACTGATGATTTATGTTGGTTTTTAAAAATTTATTTCTTGCACTTTTCTGAAGTCACTAATTATTTCAACTGAGTTTTTTGTTGTTTCTCTAGTATACCTCTGAGAAAAGTTATAATTTTATTTTCACATTGCCTATTAAAATTATTTCAATGTCCTTTTCTTGTTAAGTTGTTATAGCTAGCATTTCTAGAACAATAATGAATATTAGTGATAATGGGCATATTTGCCTGTGATCACATTGGAAAGTCTTCTAGTTTACCCAGTCACAGGTAATACTTGCTGATGGCTTTAAATAAAGACTATCTTTTAAAGGAAAGCTTCATAAATCCCTATGATTTCCAGAATTTTTTAAAGGAATGTCTATTATACTGTGCCAGAAGCTTTTTTCTGGATCTGCTGAGATAACCATATGATCTTTATTGGTTTGGTTACTGATATGATCAATTGTGCTGATACTTTTCCTAATATTAAACCAGCCCTGCACTCTTGGTATAAAGCTCACCTTTTCATAATGTAATCATGCATTTCTGCAATCTCCATGTGAATAGTATTTGAAAATTTTTTGCATCAATGTTAAATAGGAAATTTGGTCTATAGTTTGCCCCCACCCCTCTGTTTTAGGTATCAACACCATATTTGTATAATAAATGGAATTTGGAAGAACTTTTTCTTTGCCTATTTTTTTTCCAAATATGTTATATGGTATTGAAATTAATTGTTCTTTAAATGTTTGGTAGAATCCACTTGTAAGCCCATCTGTTTCTACTGATATTTTCTTAGGGAGCTCGTTGATGTCTTTTTTTCAATTTTTTTTAAAATTTCAAGCTGGTTATTTAAATATTCTACTTCCTCTTTTGTTGACCTGGGCAGCATGTGTGTGTGTGTGTGTGTGTGTGAGTGTGTGTGTTTTGTAGATAAGCATCCAGTTGACTTATATTATCAGACTTTTTGGCACACAACTGAGCAAAACAGTTGCTAATAATTGTTTTAATTTCCTCTGCATTGGTAGTGAATTTACCTTTTTCAATTTTGATAATAGCAATTTTGTTTTCATCTTCCTTTAAGATCAAATTAACCAGTGTTGTTTTTTGTTTATAAAACCACTTCCTAGTTTTATTTATTAGTTCAATGGTTTTCTTTCCATTTTATTAATCTCTTTTGATTTTCAGGATTTCTAATTTGTTGTTTAATTACAGATTTTGAATTTCTTCTTTTTTACAGTTTTTTCCTAGTTGCATGCCCAACTCATTGATCTGCTTTTTCTCTATTTTATTGATCTAAGCCAGTAGAGATAAAAGCCTTCCCCTAAGTAGTGCTTTGACTGCATCCCATACATTTTGGTAAGCTGTCTCATTGGTGTCATTCTTTTTAGTGAAAATATTGTTTCTATGATTTGTTCTTTGACTCACTCATTCTTTATGATTAGGTAGTTTCTAATTAGTTTTAAATCTGTGTTTCCAAGGTCCTTTATTGAATGTATTTTTTTCTACATTATAAATGGAAAATGATGCATTTAATATTTCTGCTTTTCTTCATTTGGTTATGAGGTTCTTAGACTCTAATAGATAGTCAGTTTTTGTTAAGATGTCACATATACAGCTGAGAAAATCATATATCCCTTTCTATTCTCATTCAATTTTCTTTGAAGATTAATCATCTAACTTTTTTTTCTAAAATTCTACACATATACTTATCTTTTTTCTTATTTATTTTATGGTTAGATTTATCTTGTTCTGAGAGGGGAAAGTTGAAGTTCCCACACTGGTATATTTACTATTTTCTACTTTAACGTACTTAACTTTTCCTTTAGCAATTAAGTTGTTGTGCCATTTGGTACATGTATGGTTATTATTGATGTTACTTCATTGTCCGTGGTTTGTTATTGTTGCTCAGTTATTTTTCAGTCATGCCTGATCCCCATTTGGATTTTGGGTTTTTTTTGGCAGAGATACTGAAGTGATTTGCCATTTCCTTCTCCATCTTATTTTAGAGATGAGGAAATTGAGGCTAACAGGTTTAAGTGATTTGTCTGTGGTAAGTGTCTGATACCCAATTTGAATTCAAGAGGAGTCTTCATGATTTCCGACCCAGCTCTCTATCCAGTGCACCACCTAGCTGCCCATTTTCTATGGTATCTTGCAGCAAAATGTAGTTTCTTTGTTAATCTCTTAGGTCAGTCTATTTTTGCTTTTGCTTTGTTTGAGATCACGATTGTCATCCCTGGTTTTTTCAGCCTCAACTGAAGTATCAGATTCTGCTCTAGCTCCCTGTTTTTACACAATACATTGTGTTCTGTTTTGTTTTTTAATCAATCCTATGATCTGCTTCCATTTTATAGGTGACTTTACTTCATTTACATTCCCATGGTGTTGATCAATTGTTTAGTTGTATCTGACTGTTTCTGGCCCCGCTTGGGATTTTCTTGGCAAATATTTTGGAATGGTTTTTGCCATTTTCTTCCCTGGCTCATTTTACAGATAAGGAAACTGAGGCCATGAGGGTTAAGTGATTTGCCCAGGGTCACACAGCTAGTAAAGGTCTAAGGCCAGATTAGAACTCAGGAAGATGAGTCTTCCTGCCTCCAGATCTCATGCTCTACCCAACCATGCCATGTAGCAGACCCTCATTCACAATATGATTACTAATGTGTATTTCCCTCCATTCTATTCCCATCTTAAAGCAGCCCAATATTCCATTTGCAATTTATACTATTATCTTATTGTGTCATCCTATTTCATTAAAAAATCCCACATCTCTTATATACCATCTGTTATTTAGCCATATCTCCCCCAAGTATAATTGAGGAAGAATTTATGTAAGGAGACAAATAAAAGTCATGGAGGATGTGAAGCCATAAATGGAATGTGATCTGAACTAGAACAAAGTTACTTGGGAGAGGAGAAGAGTGGTAGTGCGTTTGGAGACAAAGACTTGAATCCAAATCCTAGCTCTCTCTTGGACTACTTTGTTAACTTGGTCAAATGATGTATCCTTTTCAGAATTCAGTTTGTTTAAAATCATGTATCTTATTCCAGTATCTTATAATTTTATAAGAGTACATATTGGCTATATGTAGTTCTGCTCTGACCCCAATAGGTAAGAAGTGTGAGAAAAAAGAAAATCTTTGTTATGGAAACAAAATAAAACTTAGTGTAAAATATTAAGGAGGTGGTTACACTAGGAGGCTAATTACCTCCTAAATCTAAATCCAGCGTTTCTTTGAGCTGAACCTTTACAACCCTCTCATAAAAGCAACTTTTGTGAAAAAGGTGCCACTCTATCCCCACCAGCTATCAACCACCTTCCACATACAGGGCAGGCAAACTAGTCTAAATGAAACATAAGGGCCCTCTGACCTTTTGACAGGCAAATCAAACCACCACTCCAAAGTATCCGATCTATCTTGTAAGTACAGAGTTGTTTACATGTTATCTCCCCCTTTAGACTGTGAGCTCTTTGAGAACAGAAACCTTGACCAACATCTCTCCTTAGACTCTGATGGGATGGCTTGGATCTTTAACCCATGGGCATTAGCAAAGGCAGTACTTCTAGCCTGGTGCCCTCGGCCATCATCCTGGGAAGCAACCTCTTTTAGATGCAGCCTGGCAATAGCTCAGTTGCTACAAACAGAGATACTAAAGACCCAGAAGAGAAAGTTCTTGCTGCTAAAGTCCTTCATGCTGTAAAATGTCTCAGCTTCAGAAACCGATATCATTTGATAAGTTGGACTGACATTAAAGAAGAGACATTAACATTTGCTTTTCTTCTACATGTTAAGTGCCATGGGGCTTTTTCTCCTGACTTGAAACTGAAACTTTCCACATGTATTCTCTGCTGTTAGAATGAGAGCTCTTTTTGACCAACACAGTTATTCTTTTCTTTTGGTTTTCCTGGTGCTTATCACAGTACATGACACATAGTAAGCACTTAATATTTTATTCACTCATTCATTAATCTCTGATCCTTTGATGATTCTAAGGAGTAACTTCAACTATGAAATCATAGATCCATCCAAGTATAAAAGTATTTTCATAAATCCAGTAAAAAAAATAGAAGATTAAAACTGAAAAATAATGTCCTTGAAAAAAATGTCTTTCCTATGTATCAATCTTGCCCCCCAGCCACCATCCCCATCTTCTTCATATGCAGTATTATCACTGGGCTTTTCCACAAATTTGATAAAATAAGGAAAGTGATTAGGTGAATTCAGAGATAGAAGAAAAAGTTATGTGTCATCACAAACAAATATTACAAAGACAAAATTTAATCATGGTGGCAAAGTCTGCTTCAGTCTGCCCTCCTACCATTAACAAATTTAATTTCAAACTGAATAAAACATGCTCCAAGTTAGACAAGTCGAAATACTTGTGCTTTTTTTCTCCTTTTTTTCTAAGTTTTGATTGCTTAATACATATCTTGAGTCAATGCAGTCCCTATCTTTTAAATTGGCACAAATTATTTTGGACATCACCACTGTTCAAAAATGCATGCCAACATATAAAAGGAAGAATGTTGTTGAATGCTTAATGTTATTCATTTCCAAGCTTGACTGTGTATAAATACAAATGACATCCCTATCTCTGATTCTGGATTCTCTCTCCTTCTATCTCTCACATACTAGCACAGCCTTTATTCTTGGTGCTAATTTTTCTAGCCCATGTATTGTCACATAAACTCCACATCTGCCACAGTCACCTTCCCGGACTAACATATGCTTCCAATGGACACAAATGTTCATTGCTTTTTCTGGAAGAAAATAGCATTGTATAACAGGGGGTTTTTTGGTCTCTATGCCTGCTCTCCCCAACCTTAGAACTAAATACTTAATGATTTTCAAATAGTCTAATTGTCTAGTTTTCTTCCTTCCTGATAGTTAAACACATTTTCCTACCATTTAATACTTCCAATCATGGTTGAAGGATTCCTTGGAAACAATCACAAAGGAGATATTTTCTTGTTTATGTATGATTTTACTTAAAGATTTAAGATGCATGTCATTTTCATGAATAATCCATGCATAGCTCAGTGCAAATATCACATTCTTCAATGCTTACATCAACTCTTTCAAGATCCAATTTTCATGTTTTACTTAAGTTAATGTGTTCATGTTCATGTGCCAGGTGTCCTTTCCTCAGTTATAACAGGAATAGTTTATGCTCCTAATGAATAAAGAAGGTCATGGCAGTGGACTATGTAGGCCCAATAGAAATCTACAAAATATTATTGATGAAATTTCTTTCCTTTTCTTATAAACTCAGCTGTAAGTTGGGTTTTTTTCCTCCTCAATGAACCACCTCAGTGTGCACATCTGCTGATCAGTGCTAATTAGTCTTATATTGTCCAATTTGTAATCTCAATATATTTTATGGAGATGTAAGTGGTGAAACATCAGGGTGGGTAATCTTTCTCTAAGAAGCTTTTGCTGAGCAAGTGACCAATAAATTGTATTTAATGTAAACATTAAGCAAAGAGAATACTGCTAAAAGCTCCATCCAGAAGGATATTCATTGGGAAGGAAAAACAGTTCTATATATACTCCATTTTCATCATTAATTGTTATTTATAACCATTTTATGCTTTGAATATTCAACACAACCCAGTTGTTCTACATAGAATCAGTTCACAGGTTACAGAAAAGGTCTTTTCTGAATATTCATTCATAAGTCAATTATCCCTGGATATATTTTCCCAGAGTAGCGATGCTGTAGACTTTGGTTAAATTTCTCATATTATGACCAAATATCTTGTTCATGCTGGGTTTTCACATTTTTATAATCTTATGAGATCTCTATCTTCTTTCTCATTGTGTAAAGAATGATTTAATATTTCCATATTTATGAACACATAACTTATAAATGTACGGTAATGACTATAAATGACTAGCTTGACCAGGAAGAAAAAGTATTCTGCCTGGAAACTCAGAGACCAAAGAAGTGTGACTCAAGTATTTTATCTCTTGTACCTCAATTAGAAATGCCCCAAGACACTGAAGTTGTAACGAGCAATAATGGATTAGTAGTACAAAGAACTACTACTACTACTACTACTACTACTACTACTACTACTACTACTACTACTACTACTACTACTGATAATTATAATAATAATAATAATAATAGTAATAATAATACTAGTATAATGGGTATTGATGCTAATGTTACTGGGAAAAGAGGCAATGATCATATCCTTTTCCCATCCCCTCATATCTATTTGAAAGGGGATTCACACCCATGGGGCACTCATCATTTTTTAGTGCATAAACCCCATTCTGATGGCACTGATTCCTCTTTGGTGGAGTAAGGGCATACAAAGATGAGTCTATTACAGTAGAAGAATTGTCTAGTTTCTTCGGTGGTCTTCCTCAATTTTGAGAATGATGGTTTGTCTCAGTTTGGGATGCAACAGGTCACAGCCAACCATCTTTACTTTGATTTAGAATGTAGTATCACTAATGACATGGCAATTTACTTTTTATCTGCAATATAAGAGCTGGACCAGTGTGGTTCATCATTTCTCCTCACGCTTTTTCAGAATGTGGAACAGGACTCTTGAAAATATTTTAGTACATTAGGGATTCCTCATTTGGTAGGAGTAACCCCTTTCCCTCCATCAAATAAGATTGTGGTTTGAAAGATTGCATTTTCTGATTTTGAAAATTATGGATGAGTTTCCATTGAGGGGATAGATATGTCAGGTTAAAAATCTTGGTAACTGGATCCCAATTTGACTTTTTTGTTTGTTTGAGGTTTGATTATTGAACAAGTAACAAATCTTTGAGGTCTCAATTCTCTCATATATAAATGAAGGACTTGGATTAGAGAGTCTCTAAGGCTCCTTCTAGGTATGTATTTGTGTGTGTGTGTGTATGTGTGTGTGTGTGTGTGTGTGTGTGTGTGTATTTCTCCTTGGAGGAGGGGGAGTAGAATGATCCAAGGCCAATACAAAGCCTCCTCAAACATACTGCAAATATTGAAGGACATTTTTAAAGACAATAAAAATAATAATTTACTGAAAATTAGACGTATTTAAGTTGCTTAAGAGGAGATAGCAAAGGATTAACCAGTGTTGTAACTTTCTAATCATACATTAGTCACAAGGCAAGACAAAACAATATAGAAAAAGGAAGTAAAAGGAGAAATGATGTCAACTTTTCCTTTCAAAAGAATAATTTAAAGAAAAAAATGTTAAGAGTGTACTAAGTACAAAACATTATACTAAAAGTCAGTCATAGAAACAGAACAGTCTCTGCTCTCAAATAGTTAACATCCTGTATGGGATAGGAGGGAGAAAACATATATGGAAGGTTTTGGCTGCAAATCAGATGGAAAGTCCCTGTAGCCCTTAGGGAGTAGCAGCAACAAAATTGGTGTACTTCATTTGTAAAGAAATTTACCAAACTTAAGGCCCAAAATAAAAACTACTTATTATTGAAATGATTTTTCTGTTGAATAAATTCTGTGACTTTCTGAAGTTGAACATTTTGATAATGCCAAAGCCCCCAGTTCTCCCGTGGCAAAGAGCTCAAAAGTCAGGTAATTGGCTGCCAATATGAGCAAGCAATAGAAGCACAAACAGACAAGAGAATCCTTTTGGGAACAAAAAGGATCAAGGCATGCAGTGAGAGGAAGACATCAGATTCAGAACTCCAGCATCAAAAGTCTCCAAGCAAAATATGAACTGATTACAGGCCATGGAGGAGCTCAAGAAGGACTTTGAAAATCAAGTTAGAGTAGTGGAGGAAAAATTGGGAAGAGAAATGAGAATGATGCAAGAATATCATGAAAAGCAAGTCAACAGCTGTATCAGCAAGCACCCTAGCATACCCAGGATGGCTGCTAGCACAGGTTTTTAGATCTGCTTTTCTAAAGAAAAGAAACTCAAATTGGATTAACAATCTTACTTTAATCAATCAAACATATATCATTTACCTAGTTAAGGGGGAAAAGTCAGCACCCTGAACTTCAGAGAATGTAAAGAGAATACAAACAAAGGTTACAAGAAGAAGTTACAAACAGACAAAGAAACAGATCAGCAGATGGACTTCAAGCCACCCGACCATTACATCTGTACCAATCAGTTACCAGAGAGGGAAGCATCAACATCTGGGCTTTTCAAAGCCGGGAGGCTCAATAGTTTCCCAGAGTCTCATCTGGGCAAATCACATAATTCTTCTCAAAGTGAGACCCAAAGCAAAAACTCACATTAGCGCATATATAGCCTCCTGGATCAGAGAAGGTCACAGCCCTCTTGACCCACTGCCCAATCACAAAGTAATAAGGCATGGACATTCCTGAAGAACAAGCCTCCTGCCACAAGCTCCATGTGACCACATTCAACCTAGTAGGGGAAAGAGTCTACTTTCAAATAGGGGAAGGATCTCAGAGCCACTTAAGCCACTTAAACAAAGGGCTTAAGGGCAGGGAAGATCTTCAGATTCCTATAACAGCAGCCTGCTAAAGGAGACCCAAAAAATTACTGAAGAAAATAACATCTTAAAAAATAGACTGACTCAAATGGCAAAAGAGGCCCAAAAAGCCAATGAGGAGATGAATGCTTTAAAAAGCTGAGTTTGCCAAATGGAAAAAGAATTTCAAAAACTCTCTGAAAGAAGAAACTCTTTCAAAATTAGATTGGAGCAATTGGAAGCTAATGACTTTATAAGAAATCAAGATACTATTAAATAAATCCAAACAAATGAAAATAATAGAAAGCAATGTGAAATATCTCATAGGAAAAACCACTGACCTGGAAAATAGATCAATGAGACATAATTTATAAATTATTGGTCTGCCTGAAAGCCATGATTAAAAAAAAAGCCTAGACACCATCTTTAAAGAAATTATCAAGCAAAATTGCCCTGATATTCTAGAACCAGAGGCCAAAATAGAAATTTAAATAATTCACTGACCATCTCTTAAAAAAATTCCCAAAGAGAAAACTCCTAGGAATATTATGGCCAAAGTTGGGGGTGTTGGATAGGATGGAGGGAAATATGCTTAGTCTTCCACAGTATAACTACTATGGAAATGATTTGGGTAACTACACATGTACAATCTATATTGAATTGATAGGTGAGGACAGAAGAAGGGGAGAAAACTCTGGTACTCAAAGTTTTAAAAACAAATGTTTAAAAATTGTTTTTTACATGCAACTGGGAAATAAGATATATAGGTACGTGGGTATAGAAACCCATCTTGCCCTGCTAGAAAGTTAGGGAGGTGTGGGAGGATGTAGGAGAGAACAGACTGGAAGAAGGTGCATTCATTAGGCTTGCTCTTTTGGGGTGAGGGTTTGGGGGAAAGCTGGGGAGAGAAAAAATTGTAACGCAAAATCTTGTGGAAGTGAATGCTGAAAACTAAAAATAAATACATTAAAAAAAACCTTTCTTCAACGTTCTCCTTACAAAACTTAGTAGGGAGAGATACCCTGAAATAGTTTATTACTATGGTAAAACAAGACAGAAAACAACAACAAAATAAACACAAAGCTTTGACAAAAATAGAGTTGCAAGTCCAGTTCACATAGTTTACTTCATTGTATTGTATTAGAATTTAGGCATAGGAGATAATGTTGCTTTACTGCCCTTTTCATTTGGTCTTACTATTAGTCCCCATAAAGATTTTCTTAATTATTCAGAAATAGGCAGGGTTCTGAAACTAAAATAATCACAATTCCAAATCAAGGGCTCCAGGATATATGTTTGATTTCCTGATCAAACAGGCTAGTAACAGGAAAAAAAATACAATGGAAAGATCAAATGGTCTTTGATTCAAGACATCTGGGTCCCTGGCCTAACTCTGCTAGATAACAATACAGGTGATGTCACTTTTCTGGACCTAATGCTATTCTTATTGTAAATGAATTGGGTTGTACTAAATGAGTTGGGAGTTTGAGTTCTACTGTAGTATATCCAGTGAGTCAACATTCTACATTCTAATGTTTCTTCCTGTTCTAACATTCTGTCATAAAATCTTTCTTGGCCTAGCATAGCTCCTATCCATGAGTCCCAAAAGGCAGGAAAGAAACTGTTCTTGGAAAGCATATAAGGCCACAATAAGAGATAACTAGCCAAACTACTAACTGAAAACTGTGTTTTCTATAACTCCATCAGTCAATTTATGGCATTTATTATTTACTTTATGTCAGGTGCTAAACATACAAAAAAAAAAGCAAAAGCATCCTCTTTGCTTACAGTCTAATTGGAGATACTGGCAATTTTACATCTGCTAAAGTGAGTGGTCAAAAAAACCCAAACAACAAAACCCAAAACAAAACAAAAAAAATGAGCAAACAAAAAAAAAACAAAGCATAACAAAGTCGAAGGTTAACTGCATTCTTGCTCTGCTAATCTCCCAGTCCTCGACTGGCCTTTCTGTTTTCTAACCTAAAATATAACAATTCATTTCTTGTGTATAAAGAAGATAACCTACTCACAAAACATCACTGGATTGAGAGTCAAAATATCTGTATTCTGATTTTCTTTCTGCTGCTAACTAACTTTGTGACCATGAGCAGTCCATTTGCTCCTTGTGGTTTTACCAGGAAAGTAAAAGGTTTGGATTAATTTTGCTCATTCATTCAATTCATCTAATTGAGGGGGAAAAAACAAACAAACAAAAACTTTCAGTGCAGGCTCAAGCTGATAATGGGCTTATTATATTACAATATTTGTAAATTTGTATTCTGTTAAATTTGTAATATTCAAATTTGTAAATTTGTGATGTTTTGAAGAGTGTTTTACTAAGTGTTTGATATGCAGTTTTTAACTGTTATTTATTCACACACACCCCTTTTTTAGATATAAGGGAGTTTTCCATGAATCTCATGGTTTGAGTCTGCTCATTTGATCATTGATTAAACTCCTCCTGCATGCCAGGTACAGTGCTAGGTGCTGAGGATACAAGTAACAACTGACAATGAAAACAAGAACAAACCATTCCACTGAGGCACAAACATTCCACATGGATGATCTCTGTGTTCCTTTCCAGTCCTCACTCAGACTCTGCCTGCACTCTCCTTTTTTGTATCTTCCTATTATAACTCCTGGGCTCAGGAGAACATTGTCCAGGCCTATTTAAGATGGTACTGTTTTAACCTTTGCACCTTGTCATGGACCTGTTTTTCCTTCCTAGTCTTTTGCCTCAACGATCATTAGAAATACGTTTTGTGGCAAAAAGAAATGTGAAAAGTGTTTTGGAATTAAGTTATAGCCAAGGAAAAGACAAGGTACTTTTTCCTATCCTCTAGAAAAGAGCAAAGACTTATTGTCAATTTTTAATGCAGTGGGCACACATAAGTCAGCCTGCCATCTTAAGACGTCTCAGGTATACAGAAAAAAAAAATAATGGAAAATTTGTTAAAAAAAATAGCCTCATCCTCCCATCCCAAAGTCAGAACTTCATTATATGCTAGGTATGATATTTTAGACTGCTGGAGAACGCGCCATACTTAATGTTCTGACCATTGTAGCATATGCATAGGTAATATATGTCTCATACAACTTTCATAACCCCTCTCTGCTGACTGGCTTCTAATACCTCTCTAAAGACATCTGTGGTATCACTCTTCATTTATTTTGCATGCTGCTTTCTCCCACTGTGGATAAACATGAATAAAAAATTCTGAAGGTATGAACAGCTATCTTTGCTATGGCTTGGCTAGCTTTGAATAAAATATAGATAACACAAGCTGCCAGGAAAGACTTCATGAAAGTCCTATCCTCCTGATGAAGTAGGGAGTTAATTACGATACTGTGTGATTATAATGAGATTAGTGCTTCACAAATACAGGATATGATATTGCTTAAGTAGTAAGCTCCCCTTAAGGTAAAGGGAGCACTAATTGCCAACTCATTGAAAAGAATGAAATCTACAGAGTTAACATCAGAACTTCAATACATGAGAAAAATGCTGAAGCCCAAAATAAGACTTCCCAAGTTTGTATGACTTCACAACTTCCCTGGAGAAAATCCTAAATTACCTCATAGTTGCCAGAAGCAGGAAGACCCAAAATGAAAAATAAAATAGGCTGACATTGCAATTTGAAAGGAGGGAGAGGAGACAAACATAGACTATATAAACTAACCACTAATTCCTTTCCTTTTCACACTGTCTCAGGGAAAAAAATGGATTCATCTGTCTGAACTATGAAAATGTCATTTTCCTTATTTAAAGATATTTTGAAGTTAGCAGCAAATTCCACAGATACTTATTTTCTTATAAGGCTTCAGCAGATTTAATGTTCAGGATTAGAGCTTGACAAATAGAATGATAGATAGGCCTGAACAAAGATCAAGGAAGCACTTGACTCACTCATGCAGGACTATTCATAGCTCACCAACCCAATCTGCCACAGCAGCAGTGTGCCAAACACTTATAAACCAAGTTACAATGGATTGGGGGTTTAGGGATGATGGCTTCTGATGTTCTTTCCAGTTCTAACTTATGAGGGCTGTTGATTCAGGGCAAAGGCACACTTACCTTTGATTGTCTGCTCCTGGATACACATCAGGCATGCCTGATTCACTTTGAAAAAGAAGGCATCATGGTTCATCCAACAACATATCATAAAAATATGTGGATCCTTAGTGGCACAGAGGATAGACTGCTGGGACTGGAATCAGGGAAACATCCTTTTGAGTTTAAATCTGGTCTCAGACACTTTAGCTATGTGACCCTGGGAAAGTCACTTAACCCTCTTTGTCTCAGTTTCTCCATCTGTAAAATGACCTGGAGAAAGAAATTGGAAACCACTCTATTATCTTTGACAAGAAAACCCCAACTGGGGTCACAAAAAGTCTGATACAACTGACATAACTTCAGGAAAATAGTTGATTGATTCAGGGAAACTTCCAGGTAAACTGGTTATTTGCCACAGTGAGCCTAGTGTTGTTCAAACAACTTGTAGAAATCAGTGTATATAAAAGCAGTTAAGAGTTTTCCAATGATGCCATTTATAAAGTGATTTATGTAAATAAATTTATCTTTATTAATTTTATATTTGTATTTATAGAAGCTATCCCAAACTCTCATCAAGTGAAATGACTTCCATTATTCAACTTCACATAACACTTTATAATTGTCTTATGATCTATATATATGGCATTCTAATCTATGTTGTAAATTTATACAGTAATAGATATTTAGTTTTGAGTCAAGCAATTCCATGACCATGGGATCCATGTCTTTTTTATCATTCATCATTCAACTCCTCCCTCCTGCTAGTGCCTGGAACAGGGATTTGGACATAGTAGAATTAGTAGTAGCAGTAATAGTAGCAGCAGTAGCACTGGTAGTAGTAGTAATAGTAGTAGTAGTAGTAGTAGTAGTAGTAGTAGTAGTAGTAGTAGTAGTAGTAGTAGTAGTAGTAGTAGTAATGGTAGTAGTAGTAGTAGCAGCAACAGCAGTGGTGGCAGGAGTAATAGTAGTAAATTATAGCTATGATTTGTATAGTACCTGCTGTATGTCAGGCACTGTGCTAAGCACTTTTCAAATAGTATTTCATTTGATACTCAGTAATCCTGGGAGGCAAGTATAGCATTATTAGCTCTATTTTATGGTTAAGAAAACTAAGGCAGACATAACGTACTTTGGCTCAAATAGCTAGTAAATTGAGTTGGATTTGAACTCAAGTCTTCCTGACTTCAGGCCCAAATTTTAAAGATTGAAAAGATGCCCAAGAGTAGAAATTCTTATCCTTAGTTTATATCATAGACCCCTTTGTCATCCAGGTGAAGCCTGTGAACCCTTTGTCAGAAAAAAATATACAAAATACAATAAATAGAAACACAAAGGAAATTAATTCTAATGAATTACAGTTATCAAAACACAACGTTTAAAAGTCAGGTTCATGGATGCCAGATTAAGAAGCCCCTTCCCTTGAACCACAGCCCTTAATACCACAGTTTCCCATCCAATTCATTGGTCTCTACAGATACATTTTTCCCAAAAGGGTGAGAGCCAAGGAGAAGATGGAAAACAACGTAGAAGGACTAGACAACATCTTGGCACAGAGATTAGGAGACCTGAAGGTTGTGTTCACAGAAAATGCATAATCCACAACTACAGTCCCCTTCAACTGATCTGCCTCTCAATGTGACCCAGAAAATTATAGGTTCTGGAGGGAAGTACACTGAATCAAGAACATCTCTTCATAATCCTGATTTTTAATATTCTCTTTGAAATGCAACAATAGCCACAATTTCAGGAAGTAGCAGATACTTAGGTCTTGATATGGACCCACTGGGACAGATACCAAAGACCCTACATTCACTTCCTGGAAATAGTTAAAATGAACACCTACATCTAACTCTTTTAAAAAAGACACACTCAGTTCTATTTTAAATACTCAGTTGTATTTTATCCTGTGCATTTAAAAACATTATCCTAAGAAGGGTTTGATAGACCTCACAAGGCTTTTAAATGGGATTATGATACCCCCAAAATAGCATTTTGATGCTTCTCTTTCCATGACTCCATCTTCTTTGTGACTTGCGATCATTCCTCTCCTGTTATACTTGCACAATTAATTTTTGGGCTCAAGTATAGAACTATGACCCTATTACATCCCTATTACATTTAATTTTGTTTGAAACAATCCATGAATCTAACTTGTCAAGATACTTTTTGTATCCCGATTCTGTAATTCAGAGTGTTACCTATCACTTCCAGACTTGTGGCATCTGAAAATTTGAGAACTATGCAATCAACACCTAAATTACCTTCCTTTTCTTATGTGAATATTTTTATATTGGAATAGGTAGTCAGAAATACAGATTGCTCTGACAGGACATGAGTGAAAAACACTTAAGGAGAAGTAGAGCCAATTATAAAAGTACTTGGGAGAAAGCAGCCGCTCCAATATAAAATTACTTATAGATGGTTCATTTTAAACCATTTCCATTCTTGCTACATCCATCTTTTTGTACTCACTGAGACATAGCTTCCTGTGAATGTCAGTCTTTCTTGTCACCCTTTCTGTCACTAATTGGACTTTACCCCTGACTGTGGTGGCAGAATTGGAATACTCCTTGCTCCCCATTTCCACTTGTAGGCTCTTCCTGCATCTCTAACACTCAATAATCCTTTGAGGTTCATTCCCTACTTATTTATCACTGAAACATAACTCTGGTGACTGCTATTTAAAATTCCAGGATGATCTTTCCTCAGCAAGTTCAGTACCTGGCTCACAATCTTTCCTCCCTAACTCCAACCCTCATACTAAGAGATTTCAACATACAAACTTCAGTTACTCAACTTCCTCATTTCTCAAGACCTCTTCTTCCACCACATTATAGCTATACAAAGAGATTGTCATACACTTGATCTTACCATAACCTACCAATGTATCACTTCCATGCTTATGAACAATGCAGTTATTTTATATCATTGCCATCTGTTGTCATTCTAATTCTTCCTCTGCCTAGCAATGCCAAAACTTGTTCTTTGTCCTCAAAATAATCTCCAATACTTCTTTCCTTCAGTTTATTCCCAGCGTATCACCCCTGCACTGGCTAAACATCTTCCCCATTTGACCAGTTGATAATCAAGTCCAATTCTACACTGTTCTCTTATGACAAATTCATTACTCTTTCATCTCATTGAAGATTTTGACCTTTTGAGCCTCAGCCTTGTATCACTTCTCCCTTTATTGACTGCCTTTGCTTCTATTTCATATGCTGTTCATTTAAGTTGGAAAAAAAATCATGAAATTGTGCTGACTAGTTCCACTAAAATTTATGTTACAAAATATCACTTGGGCCATCACTGCTGAAAGGAAATCTTTTACATTTCCCTAATTAACTTACCGTCCAAACTTATGGGAAATCTTCTTCCTGGAAGAATATAACACTGTTTCAGTACATAGACAAGGGAGTAAATCTCAGAAATTCTACCAAACGCAGACTTGAGATACTTTTTCTAAAAGTCTTTAACACTGTTCCCATGGTCTGAGAGTAGCAGAACTTCATCCGGGATGGAGAGTTCATAAGGTGTGGTACCACCCTGCAGGTTATATGTAGTGTAGTCTATTTTCCACAGAGTCTGAGAACATTAAGGCCTAACATTTAGAACTGTGAGATGTCCTTCCCCATGGATATGGTTGATGGTTTCTGTGAGTTTCTGCCCACTCTGTGCATATTACATGTTAGTGAAATACTGTAAACTAGATTTATAGTGAGACAGTTATATTACTTCATGATTATTATCATTGAGCTAGTGGTAAATTAATTTTTTGTGTTTACAAGTTAATGTTTTTTGCTTGGTTTTGTTTTTGGTGGGGTGGGGGAGAATGAATACTGGTATGGTTCATCAGGAACAATATTTGTAAGTAGTAAACATTTTCTAAATTGAGGCTACCACTAGGACTCTAAGAGGGAGTTGTAGTGGCTTGGCCCTCACTTTGGGTCAACTACTTCAACCTATGGGAGTGAGTATAGGCAGGGTAAGTAAGTCAGCAAAAAGTGAAAGAGAGGAAAGTTAGAGGTCAGTTTTATGACATACTACACATACCATCATCTAAGTCATTAATAAAAATGTTAACAAAGGACCGTAGGCAGATACCAGGAGTTCTCCACTAAAAATTTTTCCTTCAATTTTGTCATAAGTGTATGTTATCTAATTTCCCTTTTGATAATTTATTTTGAAAATGTAGTCCTTTTTTGTACCTCAGTAGTTACAACTTACAGAATTTTAGAATTATTGAGTTGAAAAGGATCTTAGAAGTGGCCTTGTTCCACTCTCCTAACAAAAATAGGAAAAACCTCCAAAGAACTGCTGAAAGTCATCTCACATTGACTTGTATATATCCTGTAATAGAGAGATCACCGTCTAAGGTACCAATCAATTTTATATTTGTTTTCTTGATTATTAGGAAGAACTTTACTTTGAGTTGAGATTTGTATGCCTTTAGTTTCTTCTTTAGGAAGAGGGAGGGTGAACTAAGTCCAATTGCCATGGAAATGGCAAATAGGTTCCATAGTACAGAAAACATGTTCTCTGGTCCTTGATATAGGGAGGCAGGAATGGTGTGGAGGATATTGGGCCAAAGGAAATTTTCAACTAAACCAGGAAAATCCACTTATCCTTTGGACCATAAGGAGCTAAAGAGCAAGAGAGAAAGCAGTTTCTTATCCATTTGGAGGTGGCCTCTTTGTTGAAATACAGTCAAAACCATATTATTGCTTTTCCTTAGAGAGACAGGTGCTTTCCCCTTCCTGGAATAGCAGTTATGATAGCTACAGTTATTTGGCAGCGATATCATGTCCTTGCATCAGTGAGTATAAAACTGCGTCTCAAATTCTTGGCCATCTCTCTCATGCTTTGTGGGTTTTTCTAACTAGGTTGAAGTCCAAAAAGAGTAATGACGATGATGATGATGATGATGATGAAGATGATGATGATCATATTGATGATGATGACTAAGATTTATACAGTGCCTTAATATTCCAAAATCACTTGACATATATCTTTTGATCCTTACAATACTACTGTGAGACAGATACTATTGCTGTTCTAGCAATAGGAAAATTGAAGCTAAGAGGGGTTAAATGACTTGACCATTCAGTTCCTAAGTATGTGATACGTGATTTGAATACTAGTATTCTTGACTCTAAGACAGGATCCTCTCCACCATACCACCTAATAATCTTGAGGGATGGATATTTCAAACTTCATATGATGATAAATTTAGAGGTATAATGTTCAGTTCCTTATTTTATATGTAGTAAGGACTCAATTTCTTACAGGCAGACTAGCTAAATATGTTCCTCAGAGTTCTAGGAAACCAAGAAAGTTTTGGGGTATCTCTTCCCTAATATCATTAACTTGAACCCCATCTAGCTATATCCCTCCTGTTAGGTGTCAGTGTCTAGCAACCCAGGTTCATTTAATCACTTAGCTTTTACAAAGGGACACTTACTTCAAAGTTATAACAGAATAAATTTATGAATTTTTCTCCTTACCACCTCTGTTGCCTACTCTTTCTTATCCCACCTCAGTCTCTTGAGATAGGAAGCAGAGTCTTTTTTCAGTTTCTATATAACACTGGGATCACTAAATTCTTTTTAACTCAGTCATCTTAACTAAAAGTTTAACTCTCTTTCTCTGAATTATTCTTTGAGGTCTCAACAAATACCTAATGAGTACAAAAGTTTTAAAAACTGAATGCACGGCAGGAGATACTTACTACAGTTATGTCCTTATCAGAGGAGAAGGTGAACAGGAGTAGAAGAGGAGCCTTATCATGGCTAACTGAATAAACAAACAGAAACCAGCAAGGAAATAAGAAAACAATAAATTACAAATGAAGAAGTGAATAAATTAATAAGCTAATGAATGAATAAACAAAAGACTTCCATTTGAGTTTCTCCTTTATTTGGGGTCAAGTATTCCTACATTTGAACTTGTTTCATTTGAGCCAAAAGATTGGAATCTTTATGGGAGAGGATACTTCCTTTTGGAGTAATAAATGCCACACTCATTGGGTGTGATTAAGTCCTGCTTAATTACTGCCTAACATACCTTTTACCCATTAGTTAAACAGCAAGCATGCCTACTTTGATATTTTTATTTTTTTGCTTTTTGATAGGGCAGTTGGGGTTAAGTGACTTGCCCAAGGTCACAGGGCTAGTTTTGTGTTAAGTGTCTGAGGCCGGATTTGAAGTCACGTCCTCCTGACTCCAGGGACAGCACTCTACTCCCTGTGCCACCCAGCCGCCCCTTACTTTTCTTTTTTGTTTTTGTTTTTCATTTTTTTTACTTTGAGCAAAGAAGTTGTAACTCCATGCACAAGCAGCTTCCCAAAAGAATGCTACTGTGAACAGTTTTTAAGGTTCTGATTACAGAGTATATGAACACTCCATTTATTCTATAACAAATCAAAGGAAAATATTCAGAACAAATCACAGTAAAATATTCACATTACATCTTATCACAGAAAATCACAATATAATGTTCCCAACAGCTTATCATTAAGATGGCCACATAGTTTTCACCAAAGTGGTCATAGTATTTAGAACAAAGAACAAAAGAACAATCATCTGGTATCCCTAAAGAGGTTTGTCATTCAGTCATCTCATAATACAATAGTCAGTCTTCCATTCATGGGGCAATCATAGGTTAACTTAATCAGTCACTCATTCAGCAATCAGTCACTAAGTATCATTAATCACTAAATGTAATCATTAGAAAATTACACATACCATCCACCCTTCTATCTCTAGTAAACTTCAATTTTATCACCACATTCAATATCCAAGGAGAAGCCTTTTCTTCATCTTGACTTGGGGTGGTCTCTAAGATTCCCTGAATCCCCTTCCATGGTCCCAGCTCCTATAGTCACCTGGATTTAGAGGCAGACAGCTCCCAGGTCCTTGTCCAGCCCTCCAGGCAGTTCCTGCTGCACACTGACATTCACAGGGTCCAGCACACTTCAAAACCTTAACAACTTCTGTTTCCAGGAACTCAAGAATCAACCAAGCCACAAACAAAGTCTTACCCTGGTCATGCTTCTTCAATCCTACAGCAGTTCAGCTGGCCCTAGGACCCAGAAGAAATCTCAGCCTTCCAGGTGGCCTTCTCAGCAGCAACTTCAGCCTTCACCAGATTCTGACCTCAAGGAAATCCTCTCTCAGTTCTCAGTCAACTTCCAGATGCTCACTGAGAGAAACTCTCTCTCTCTCCTCCACCAGGAACCCCCAGGAGAAAAATTCTGATTCCACCTCTCTGGGGCTTTTCTTATATACACATACACAGCACTGGGTTCCTGTTTCAGCCAAACCCTTCCTGATATGTCAGCAACAGGAGACAGAGTTCACACCCTCTGCCTCTTTCACAGTGACTTGTCTAAGGGCTAAGTACCTGCTTACTTGACATAACAAAAAGACTTCTTCAAATTTAAATTAATTACTATTACATAAGTACAAACTGCATGAAATTGCAAAAGTCTCAGGTATTAAGCAGCTCATAGAAACATTTTACATTTTGGGTGCACAGATCCATAGTTTTTTAGACATGGAAAGAAGACCTGCAGATCATTTAGTCCAATCCTTTTTTTTTATATTAAGCTAAAAGGTTTGTCTATGACCTCAAAGTTAAATTCAGAGCAGGATTGCAGATGTGGGCTTGCCTGGCTATTAAGCCAGTACTTTTTTCCTTCAAACTAGGCTGTTTCTCACTACCACAGAAAAAATCCCTAGAATAATTAATCATACCCAACAGCTTAATTTAGCAATATCCTAAAAACCTGCAATAAGAAAACTAAGAAAAAAAGAACTCCTGTATTCTTGTATCCTGAATTATAAGAACATCTTGATTATTCTGTGTGATGAACTACAGTTTTATTGGTTTCCTTTTATTTTCTGACTTTTTTAAAGTTTGAGAATTGGCAAAATCTTCACCATAACTGTTACATGAAAAGGCAAAGAATGTCTTTGTGCATAGAAATCAATTTGAAGAATGTTTGACCCTTCAGTTTCTCACTAAGCATCTATTATGGGGGCAATGAGATTGTCAGTTCAATGTAGCAGTAAATATTTCCTAGCATGAGTGTGTCTGTCCATTTTAACTATACTTTTGATAATTCAAACATGACAGAAGATCACATATTGAACTAATAATCTGAAAGAGCTGAGCCTTCTAATGTGACATTCATATTTAAAGTTCTGTGATCATAACAAATTTACTTTAAATTACATATCTAAGGCAGCTCAACAGATTTTGTTTCTATTGTCTTTGTGTGTTAGTTTAGGAGATTTTTGTGTTTGTTTCTTTTTTGCTTTGTTTATTCTACTTTGAGGAGTAACGTTTTCCATGGTCCAACTATAACACTTGCAAAAGATTCACATGATTCAAGTTTTACTCCAAGGTCAACAACTGGTTATAATGCCAATGCAATACTTACAACAGCTATGAATATCTTGGTGTAGTTGTGAATCACAAAATGTAACACTCTCTCCACATGGAAGACAGAACCAAAACATTTATTCAAATACCAGAAAGCTGAATCCCCAAACCAGAAAGCCAAATCCATCAAAGCAAACAAGAAGTTGGTATACATAACCAATGCAGCAAACACCAACATTCCCAAGCCTTCCTTCTGTCAGACCTTCAAACAAAACAGGCCCTCTTAAGCAAAAATGCCCTTCTCTCAGTCAAGCTAGTTGCTCAGCCTCCATGCTGCTTGCTTGTTGCTCTTCTGTCTCTCTCTCCTGCTCCTTCCTGCTCCACCCCTTCAGCCAGCTCCTCCCTCCATGGGCTCCATGTGATTACACTTGGCTTGTTAAGGGACAGGGAAGATCTTTAAATTCTCATTACCATTACACTGGTTGAAACTCAGGATTAGAAGTGTGAGTGACTAAAAATTAGCACATCTTTTGCTTTCATAGTCTTCTAGTGAAATTTGTTTTGTTTTTAGCACTAAGGAATGATATACATATATTAAGTGCATATGTGTGTACATATGCATTAAGTATATCTATCTATTCATACATATACATATATACACATAGACATATCTACATATGTATACACATATACTTATATATTATACATATATGTGCTTATATATATGCTAAATCAGTACAATAGATACCCATAAAAAAGGGATAGATCAATTGATAGATCAAAAAATTGATAAATCAATTATAAATAATAGCTATACATGTAGTTATACATATCTATATACAGCTATGTGGCACAGTAAATGGAGTGCTGGAAGATCCGAGTTCAGATTTGGCTTCAGATAATAGTTCTGTGAGTTGAGCAAGACATTTAAACTCTGTATGCCTTAGTTTTCTCATCTATAAAATGGGGATTATAATAATATGTACCTCCCAATGTCATTGTGAACATCAAATGACAATAATTATAAAGGGTTTCAGTAAGTATCTGGTACGGTAAGTGCCATATAAAAAGATTTTAGATGTTTCAGTCATGTCTGACTCTTTATGACACCATTTGGGACTTTCTTGGCAAAGATACTAGAATGGTTTGCCATTTCCTTCTCCAAACAATTTTACAGATGAGGAAACTGAGACAAACATCATTAAGTGGCTTACCCAGGGTCACCCAGCTAGTAAATATCTGAGGCTAGATTTGAATTCAAGTCTTTCTGGAGCTCTATCATAAGATTGCCTCATAACTGTACAAGAATTACATAAATGTTCGTTATTATTATTATTATTATTATTATTATTATGTGTACATATTTAGTAACATAAATTTCTATAGGACTATCAAAATAAACCTAGAAAGACTCAGAGGTCATCTACTGAAGTCCCTCAGTTTTAATGATGGAGAAACTGAGATCCAGAGAACTTGAATGACTTGTCCTAGGTGATACACATTAAATACTCTATGTAAATATTTTAATTATTTTAATACTTTAACAAATATATTTAACACATTATATACTAGGAAATTTGAAAATACCTGAAAATACAAAAACAAAACAAACCACATACATCTCAAATATCCTTGCTTACATTATAATTTGGGACACAACTCTAATGGTAATTAATTTGTTTGATCAGATGTTAAGTAGATCCTAGTAACCTAGTGTTAAG
>CM053595.1:265534406-265586995 GCA_028646575.1 Pseudocheirus occidentalis | reverse complement strand
GGGGGTCAAGTATAAAATGGAGAGTTGACATGAATTCAGTTCCAAAGTGGAGCCAACACTTAGCCCCAAGCAAGGATACAAAAGAACTTTAAATAAAAGCAGTCCCTGCCCTAAATGAGCTTACATTCATATTTAATATAATCAATAACCAAAATAGCAATGAAGAATTAATGCTAATAAAAGAGATGGTGATATTGGAAATATCAGTTGACTTCCTTAAAAAAAAAGATAAAAATGAGATATTACAACAAATGTATGTCACTTAGAATACTATTGTCGTGTAATTTTCTGACTCAGTCATGAGTAGTAATTTCTCCTACTATATCTCTATTAATTGGTCTTTGATATAACCTTTGCCTAAATACTTCCAGCAAAGGAGAGCCTTCTAAGGAAGCTAATTCTACTTTTAGGTAATTCATTCTCAGGAACATTTTTTTTCCCCTACTTAAAATCTAAACTTACCCCTTCTAAATATTCACACTTTACTCTTAGTGGGATCAAGAACTACAAGGAAAATGGTTCTTGCCACAGTCTTTCAGATGTTATAATCTATGGATAAATAGTGTCTCACTGCGTACCCTTGGAAAAATCACTTAACTTCTGCACGCCTCAGTTTACTCAACAGTAAAACTGAGATAATTAGTGCACTAACCTCACAAGGCTATTGTTAGGATGAAAAAATATTTGGAAAGTGCTTATCACAGCAACTGGTTAGTTGATAGTATACTAATTATTTTACAGTGTGTGCTTAGTATCCTTCCTGGCTTTCCAGACAGGTACATATATGATGAATGAATCAAATACAATCCTTTCTTCATTCAATATGTGTGTAATATGGACACGCATATACATACACACGTATACATGTCTATGTACACATGTGTGTAAGCACACATGTGTGTTGTGTGTGCATGTGTGTTTGTGTGTGTGCATGTACATGTGTATATGTATCTGTATATGTATATATTCATTGAGTACTTACAATGTGCAAGATTCTATGCTTGTGCCAGAGGAGGTTAATACTCACGACCTGACTTCATGTACCTTATAATCTAGGAAGGTAGATCAAGGCATAGAACATTACACTATTGGACAGAATGTAATAATTGATACGTAGGGACGCAAACTATAGGACTGAAGAAGAGAGAAGGAGGAGGAAAATGATTTTTGGCAAGACTTATTTGGAAGTTTTCAGCATTTGTTAGTGAACAAGGAGAGAATCTTGCACGTGTTTAGTCCTAAATGGTCAGAATACAGAGACCAAGGCTTAATGAATGTTCTTGCCTATCTGATTTTAGATGTCTCTGATCGATATGTCTCTGGGGGAAAAAAACAAAACAAAACAGTAGTTTGTGGAGAATTGTTGGGTTTTTTTTTTAAGTTCATTGCAAGGAACCAATAAGTAAAGATTTATAGCATTTAGAGTTGGAAGAAAATTTTAAAACTCTGTATTCCTACTTCCACATTTTATAGAGGAGCAAAATGAGAACCAGGGAGTTTATGTTACTTGTCCAATGTAATATACAGTCATAACTTGACCTCCAACTTCAAGTCAAGTGGTTTCGTCATTATAACATTGCTCATGTTTTGGTCATGCTAGTGATGTTAGACATAAACCATACTTTGGCTTGGTTGGAAAGATTTCTCTGAGTTTGCCTCTACATTTAGGATAGAACAAGGGTGTGAATCAGAGGTTCAGAGATTCAAGTTCTCAGAATGAGACCCTGAAAATGAGTTCTTAGTGTGTGTGAGTAGGAAGTGAAGTAAACTGGCCATATTATTTTTACGCCTATAACCCCCTACCTCTCTATCAAGAGGACAGATATGTCCTTCATCCTCTGTTCTATGAAAACAATACTGTGGATTCATTCAATCAAGAAGAAATTATTAAAAACTTAAATCATATCAAGACAAATATAAGTTTCTGCTCTCAAGAAAGGCACTGCCTTGTTTTAGGGAAACAAAGTGAACCAAGACAAATACATGCAAAATGTGTACAGAACAGATTCAAGATAATTTCAGGGATAAAAGAAAGCTAATGACAACTGGGAGGGACTGAAAAATGTTTTCTATAGAAGGTGATATAAATTCAGCTTTGAAAGAAGTATCTGTCAAGGTGAAGAGGGAGGACACTATAGACAGACTCTCTTCCTTCTAGGACCTTCTCGGCAAGGCCTGTGAATCCTGAATCAGTCCAGGATCCAGTCACCTTCCCGTGGAGTATTCAGTTTCCCCCCAAGGGTATTCCCAGATTTCCTTGAAACAGCCCAAGACTCAATCTTCATCTAATGGCTTTCTGCAGTAATGCAGAGATCAATAAGTCAGTCCCTTGTCACTCTGCTTCTGCCTATCTCCTAACTAGGTTCCCTCAAGAATGCATCTCTTCTGTTCTGAACTGTTATGAGATGGGTCTCTAGAGCTTCATGAAGCACAAATCACCATTTGCCAAAACTTGGATCTCAAAAGAGAGTAGAGAGATAGCTTGAAAACCTAATTACCTTCAGCCCTCAATAGACTTCTTTCCAATCATAGGTATTCTGCCTGGACTCATTCCTTAATGCCTAAAATACTTCCAGCCCCTCACACTGAAGCACCATCTGATATTCAAGTTCTATCCCCTATACCCAAATGCTTGCTCCATTACTCCCATCCATCAAAACTTGTTTCTTTACTCCTCTTAATAAAACATTTCTCTGGTGATATATCTATCCTTTCTACTATGCTCTCTGAAATGATGGCTTTCCAATGAACAAATCTGCTTTTTTTCTTAAATTGGCCCTTTTTCACTATTTCCATCTCTCAAAACTCACAACGGCTGTCCCAAACAATGGCTTCATTTTTTTAATACTTCACTGTATAGTCAGACATCATCAGTTCTTTCTCTGGGGATGGATAGCATTTATTATAGTAAATCCTTTAGAGTTGTCTTAATCATTGCAATGCTGAGAATAGCTCAGTCATTCACAGTTGATTACCTTACAATATTGCTGTTACTTGTTATAAAGTACGTTTCACTTTGCATCAGGTCATGTAAATTTTTCCAAGTTTTCTGAGAGCATCCTGCTCATCATTTTTTTTTTAATAGTAAAATACTATTCCAACAAAGTCACACAGGACAACCCATTCAGCCCTTCCCCAATTGATGGGCTTCCCCTCAATTTCCTATTCTTTGCCCCCAGAAAAGTACTGGTATAAATATTTTGTACATATAGATACTTTTCCTTTTTGTTATTTATCTCTTTTGGGATATAGCCCTAGTAGTGGTATTGCTAGGTCAAAGCATATGCATGGTTTTATTCCTTTGGGAATATTTCCAAATTGATTTGCAGAATGGTTGAATCAGTTCCCTATTCCACCAACAGTGCAATAATGTCTCATTTCCCCCCACACACCCCCACTATTTGACATTTTCCTTTTCTGTCCTCTAGGCCAATCTAATAAGTAGGAGATAGTACTCAGAATTGCTTTAATTTGCATTTCTAGAATCAATGGTGAATTAGAGCATTTAAAAAAAATGGTTATAGAAAGCTTTGATGACTTCATCTGAAAACTATTCATATCTTTTGATCATCTATCAATTGGTAAATAGCTCTCATTTTTAAAAATTGGACTCAATTTTCTATATGCTTTTCCCAGTTACTATTTGCTAACTTTATCTCACTCCATCCTACCTCCCCCTCTTTATTATATTCTGTCTTGTTAAGCCTGTCTCCCCTCATAAATGTTTTGTTTCTTACTAACTCTTCCTCCAGTCATCCCTTCCTTTTATGAACTGCTCTTCCTTTATCCCCTTCCTCTGATATTTTCCTGTAGGATAAGATCAGTTTAAATACCCAAATGAGCGTCTATATTATTCCCTATTTGAGCCAATTCTGATGTTTACACAATTTTCCTCATTTCCTGCCTCTTCCCTTCCACTGTAAAAACTTTTTTCTTCCCTCTTTTATGTGATATAATTTACCCCATTCTACTTCTCCCTTTCCTTTTCTCCCAGTATATTTCTCTTTGACCCTTTATTTTTAGATATCCCTTCATATTCAATTCACACCTGTGTCCTCTGTCTATCTTTACTTCTAATTATTCTAATAAAGAGGAAGGTCTTATAGGTTACATTTATCATCTTTCCATGTTGGAATGAAAACAGTTTATCTTATTAAGTGCATTATTATTTTCCTTTCCTGTCTCCCTTTGTGTGTTTCTCTTGAGTCTTGTATTTGAAAGTCAAATTTTCTATTCACCTCTGATCTTTTCAACAATAATGCTTGAAAGTCTTCTATCTCATTAAACACTACCACTAATTCTGGAGGATTAGATTCATTTTTGCTGGGTAGGTGACTTTTGGTTGTAATCTTAGCTCTTTTACCCTCTACAATATCGTATTCCAAGCCTTCTAATTCTTTAAGGTAGAAGCTGCTAAATCTATTGTTCTCTTGACTGTGGCTTGATTTTTTTCCCTCTGGCTGATTGCAATATTTTCTTCTTGACCTGGGAACTCTGGAATTTGACTACAATATTCCTTGGAGTTTTCATTTTGGAATCTATTTCAGTAGGTGATAAGAGGATTCTTGGCATTTCTGTTTTACCCTCTGGATCTATTTTCCAGGTTAGTTTTTTTTTCTTCTAATGAGATATTTCACATTGTGTTCTATTTTTTCTTTCTTTTAGTCTTCTTTAATTGTTTCTTGATTTCTTAGAAAGTCATTAGCTTCCATTTGCTGCATTCTAATTTTTAAGGAATTATTTTATTTTTCAGTGAGCTTTTCTATCTCCTTTCCATTTGGCCAATTCTGCTTTTTAAAGAATTTTTTTCCAGTGAATTTTTGTGTCAATTTTTCATTTGTGCAAGTCAGGTTTTTAAGGTATTTTTCTCTTTATTGGCTTTTTGTGCCTCTTTTATCATTTGGCCTCGTCAGTGATTAAGGTTTCACTTCCTTCAGTATTTTTTTGTGTCTCCTTTACCAAACTGTTGAATCATTTTTCTTGAGTTTCTTGAATCACTCTCATTTTCCTTCCCATTTTTCCTCTATCTCTCTTACTTGATTTTCAGAAGCCTTTTTGAGATCTTCCATGGCCAAGATGTAATGATACTGGATTTGAAGATCTTCCATGCCCCTCGAACTTGCTGACATAGCAGGAAAGGGTAGAGCAAGAGAAAGCTGGAGCCAAGCTAGCATCTGTGTCATGGTGACTGGAAGCAGTGGCAGCAGCTGCAGCGACAGCATGAACTCCTTTTTCTTGAACCTGCCAGAATCTCTGCTAACGACTTCTGCTGAGGACTGCCAGGGGACAGGAGCTGTGGGAGGCTGAAGTTGCTTCAGAAGCAAGCTGCCTGGACACTGAGCAGTTGTGTGAGAGAAAAGAGGAGGTTCTTTGCCTGAGGTAGCCTGTCCTGTTTTGAAGGCTTGAGAATGTGGGTGTTAACTACATTAACTACATGTGCCAACTTCATAATTACTGTATTGGCTTTGACTTTCTGGTTTTGGGACTCAGTTTTCTGATTTGAATAAATGTTCTAGCTATATTTCCCATGTAAAGAGCCTGTTACATTTTGTGATTGATAACTATATCAGCATACTTATAGTTACTGTAGGTATTGTGAATACTGCATTGTTAAGACCAATTCATATTATTCATGGGAACTTTGGATGCAGGAGCTTTAATGTTATTGTATTTCTGAGTGAGTGATTCAATCTTCCTTGTCACCAAATTCACTTTCTCTGATCAGTGTTTTGTTGTTGTTGTTGCTGCTGTTTTGTTTTTCTGTTGTTTGCTCATTTTCATAGAACTGATTTTTAACTTTTTATTATAGTAGGCCCCTCCTTCCAGGGTGGAGGGTGCACTGTCTGAGCTTCAGGGGTCTTGTACAGCTTTTTAAGGGTCCTTTAAGTTTTCACTTCTTCTAACAAGGTAGGATCTAAGGAGAGGTGTGTACTCCTCTCCTGGCATGTGTTCTGGTCGGTGAATGACCACAAGCACTTTTTTCTGCCCTGGAACTAAGATGAAGTCTCCCATTCCACTGTGGCTTCAAGATCTGCTGTGCTAGTGCTCCTCTTCACCCTGAGACAGCCAGCAAGGACTGTGACCCTGATCTGAGTATGGGCAAAGCAACAGAGCCCTGCTTCAGTGCTAGTAAAACATCCCCTATTGTCCTTCTGACCAGTTTGACCCCTTATCCTATGTGAGCTGAAAGCTCTCCAAACAGCTGCTGTTCGTGATTGTGGCTCCCTAGGCCTGCTCCTGGTTTATTGGGATGAGGGCTGTTCTGGCTCAGCCTAAACTGTATTGTGCTCCACTCACACCCACGTGCAGCTGACTTTTCCTGCTGACCATCTCAGTTATGTTTGACATCTGTGGGCTGAAAGGCCTGGGAATTGTCCCTGTTGCCACTGATTCAGTTGCCTGGAGGCCTGCTTCAGATTTGCGGGAGCCCAATCTGGGCAAATCCTCCACTGGACTATGCTCCTCTCTCTCCCTAGTGCAACAGATCTTTCCTACTTACCTTCTAAGTTGTTTTGGATTGGAAAATTTCCATCTTTTTGTGGGTTCTGCCTCTCTAGTATTTGTTTAGAATCATTACTTAAAGGTATTTGAAGGTGTTTGGGGGAGAGCTCAGCAGAGTCCCTGTCTTTACTCCTCCATCTTAATCTGCCTTTTAAAATCTATTTTGAGGTGTTCTAAGAAGGCTTTTTTTTTAAACTTGATACCAATTCATATTCCACTTTGAGGCTTTACGTGTAGGCATTTTGACAGTAGTATCCTCTTCTGAGTTTTGGTCTTCCATGTCAGTATAGTAGTTTTCTCTAGTCAGGGTTCTTTTCTGGTTGTTGTGCTCTTTTTTAGCCTATTTCATGACTTTTAAAGTTGAGCTTTGCTCCTGGAGCACAGAGGTCAGTGTCCCAGGTTTTTACAGCTAAGGTCCAGGCACCTGGTCATTCACTTTCATTTCTGAGACCTCAGGTGCTGGTGGCTTGCCCACTGGACTGAGTGACCTGATCTGTTATGCCTGGGGTTCTGGGGTTGGTAGTTTGCCTTCTATTGGGGAGATGTTGGTCTCAGCTGGCTGTACCACTGCTTTGCTGAGCCAGGACCATGGCACCTCAGTTGCTGATCTGTGTTGTGGCTAAAAGTCTCTCACTGTCCTGCCTGGACACTGTCTGCTATGGGCTATGCTCCCGTTTTATGCAAGTGAGACAGATGTTTTCTGAAGTGCTTCTAAATTATCTTAAGCAGGAAAATTTTTCACTCTGTCTTTTTGTGGTTTCTGTCATTCCACAATCAATTTAATGTTGTTTTCAAGGCAAAGTGGAGAGAGCTTATGCAACTTTCTCACTTTTATCCACCATCTTGACACTGCCTGATTCTCTACATTTTAACTGGCTGTTTCCCATGTCTGGAATCTTGTCTCTTTTCATCTGTCTCCTGGCATTAATGTTTCCATTGTCTACAAGTAGTCATTCCTGACTAGCTTTACCACAATAACTGCTACATGGTAGGCACTTTATAAATATCTATTGACTATTATTGACTAATGTTAATTTTTTTCCCATTGATTATTTCCAGTTTATCCTTTATATACTTTGTTTATACTTCTTTGTTTGCTTGTAGTCTCCCCAATTAGACTGTTAGCTCCTTAAGAACAGGAACTTTTATCTTTCTTTGTATCCCAACACTTGATACAAATCCTGTAAAATATTAGGTGCTTAATAAAGGTTCATTGACTGACTGACTTCCTACCCTAAAAGCCTGATAAAAGTTTTGAGGCCCAGAAGCTCTGTATGTGATTTTGGATGGTTATTTGACCCTCTAGCTCAGTGGTTCTCAGCCTTCCTAATGCCATAACCCTTTAGTAGTCCTCTGTGTCCATATCTGCATGTGGGCAGACCTGCCTGGAGACAGAGGGGGTTCCTAAGACCATCAGAAATATGTGTTTTCCAAATGGTCTTAGGTGACCCCTGTCACCCCTGTGAAAGTATCTACTATATGTCAGCAATGGTGGCAAGTGCTAAGGATACAAAGAAAGGTAAAACGAACTGCCCAATCCATCCTAGCTTTCAGGTAACTCACAATGTAACAAATCAGTCAAAATGATTTTTATATGACACCAGGCATTCTTGTAGAAGGTCTATTTGTAGAAAATAGACATAATTGGTAAGGAGTGGATTGGAGTAAGTAACAAGAAACACTTCCTCAAGTTTTCCTAAATGACTTAATCGTTTCTATTTCTGAGGGTGGCAAATAGGGAAATAAATATAAGCCTTGGTTTATGAAGTTGTCATAAATATTTTTCTTTGACTCTTAGATATAATAATCATTAACTAATCCTAGATATTTCTAGTAAGTCCTGTTCTGATTCTGCCCTGAGGTTTGGAGGTGGCCCTGAGTTCTTGAAGGTCCTGGTGTCATGGATTCATAGGTAAAGAAATCTCAGTGACCTTTCTAGTTTAAACTGTAAAATGAGGAAACCGAGTCCTGTACAGGTTAGTGGCTTACCTAAGATCACCCATTAACAAATGTTAATAAAGAGATAGAGTTTTAACCCAGGTCTTCTGACTCCAAATGCTTTTAAGCATTCTGTAACTTTCCCAGCAAAATGAGATCTCTAGCAGATATTACCAAGCACAACTGATTCAGCAGTCTTTGACCTTGGTCACAGTGGTACTCACATCACTGACACACAGTTTATCACTGGATCCTGATCTTAGCATCATAATCAATTCCTCAATACGCATTTATTAAATACCTACTATATGCTATACAGGCACTGTGCTAAGGGCTGGGACTAGAGTAAAAAAAATATTAATTGCAATCAATTTCCACTTTTGACATTTTCCCTTGGTAGTACTTGTCAAATTTGAGGTCACTGGTGTATCTTGTACCCATGTTCAAAGGTTTTTGGAGCTTTAGGATCCATCAGGGCTCATATTTTGTTGTCACTTTCAAAAACCTGAAGCCATCTCCACACCTGGATAAACAATCAGAAGAGACTCTTAAAATGGCCCTTCATTCATCATTGGAATGATTATCTTTTTCAAACACACAAAAATACACCAAGCCTAATGCAAATGGAGCACCCCCTAACCCTTTCGATGGAGAGAGGTAGTGAAACGTTAGATAGACTGATACGTCTCAGAAAGATCTGAGTTCAAATCTAGCCTCAGATTAGCTGTGAAGCCTGAGCAAATCACATGAATGCTGCTTACATTAATTTCCTCATCTACAAAACGGGGAAAATAATAGCACCACCTTCAGAGGGCTGTTGTGAGGATCAAATGAAAAAATAGCTCAAAAAGCATTTCATCCCTACTATGTGCTATACAAATGCTTTTTTCCCCTGCCTTTTCACTTCTCCACTTAAGGCAAAGCATCTGTATTGATTTTCCTTTCTATAAGTGATTTGAGGATCCTCACAGCTCTGTGTGACAGATCATTTATAGACCAGCAGTGATTCCCCACATTAGCTGTGCCCTTTGCATGAAACACCTCAATTACTTCAGTTATTGAACACGGTGGCAATGCAATGCATATTGGCAAAGCATGCAAAGAAAACAGAGGACAGAGGATGCCATCATCACACTGGCAATTTCAAGATTCTGACAGAAATCTAAGCCTCTCTACCCTTCCAGGGAATACAGGCACAATAAAAAACATTCTTCTTACTCATCTTAAATCTTTGAAGTCTGGTATCATTTAAGAGACTCAGTGTTGTAGTCCTTCAAGTGAAATTATCTGTGATGTAAGGAATAGTGACAAACCTCAGATATAGTACTCCCGCCCTAGTACAACCAGCGCCTGCCTAGGAAGGCAATAACCCTGCCTGCTTTGATTCACATTGTGTTTCTCCTGCAGCACATCTGAAGAGCCTGTTTGTCTTATTCAATGGCAGTTAAATGTAAGGCTGAGAGCCTTAAAGATTTTATTCTACACTCATTCCCCAATTTCTTTTCTGCTCAAGATGATTCAAGAATGCTTTATTTATATACTAAAGAATCAAAGATCCCGAAACTACAAAGGACCTCAAAGATGATCTAGTTTAACCTGAACAAGAATTCCCGCTACAGGATCCCAGGTCAGTGGTCACGTAGTCCCCACTTGAAGACATCCAATGATGTAGATATCATTATTTTCAAAGGCAGTCCATTCCAACTATAGGGAATAGTATTAAAATCTTCTTCTTTGCAAATTCTACTTGTATTTTTTCTCTCAAGGGCCAAGAAGGAAAAAAATCTAACCTTTTTTTCCATCTAAAAGTCTTTTGAATACTTGAAGACAGTTAGCATGTTCCTTATTCTTATCCAAGTTTCACATCACCACTTCCTCCAGCCAGTGCTCATATGGCATATTTCCCAGTCCTCTTACCATGCTGGTCATCCTCTCCTGGATATGTGCCAAGTTTTGTGCTATTTTGAAGTAGTCATGGACATAATTTAACACTACTCTGCAACCATGCTACAATTCATTTTTTCTATCCAATTTCACAAAGGAATGAAAGAAGGCACAGCAACAACACTTTGTGCAAAAGAGAAGTATTATTTCGGGAAAGGCCCAATCATACTTCATAACACTCCCTCTTCCTTCTGTCACCCCTTCTACGACATTTTTGAGGACAGTATTGCCATCATGTGCATAAAGATCTGAAACTAAGAAGTGATAAAATCATCTCTTCCATGCCACTGTCCCTAATTGTTGTGTGTAAATCCACTCACCGATGACCCCACTCTGTAACTCTCTATAGTCCCCCCTATAACTTTCTAGAGTAAAAAATTCCTTCCTGACCACTACTGCCCTATATATATTATTTACCACATTAGAATATAAGTTCTTTGAAGGGAGGTACAATCTTTGTTTCTGTAAATGTTTTCCTAGCACAAAGCTCAGTGGTGGGCATAGATGAATCCCTTGATCCATTATTTCTTCTTCATTTATGCATGCATTCTAATGCCAGTCCATCACTCCTTGGATCATTCTCTTCCACATGCTGCTAATATTATGGAGAGTATCCCATACTCCCATCCCCAAAATGAAGAAATTCTTAGGGTTATGTGACCAATAATCATTTCTTAATAATTTTCCCTAGTTAAAAATTTGCTAATTGAAATTCTGAATATATACAGGAATATAAGGCCATTAACCATCCTACTCTATGTTGATTTTTTTGTTCTGGTATTTGAAAATTTGCTCCTCTTCTTCTACTTACTTTCTCTTTGTCATTATTTCAGGGTACGAGAAGCAGTAGGAGCTCTCTAGTGCACAGAGAGTAGAATTCTGGAGAGACCTGGGATCAAATCTAGCTTCAGATTTATAGCATTGTTGGTTCTCTTAATTTCTATTCCTACCTCATGAAGTTGTTGTGAGGAAAGAACTTTACAAACCTTGAAATATTACGTAGATGGCAGTATTTTCACTAGAGAATATAAATACCTTAAGGGCAAGGGCTGTTTTCATTTTTGTCTTCAAATCTCTGGGAACTAGCACAGTCCCTTGTACATCGGAAAAGTTGTTGCTGAATTGGATAGAATTGCCCTTGGCAAAATAGTACAACCTTGTTATTCCACCGACATTCTAGATTTTTAGTTCAAATCATCAAACTTTTCTTCAACACTGCCACCACAGGCCCTCATTATCACTTACTTGGACTATGGTATTAGCTCTTTAACATACCTTTTATCTCAGAATTTCATGAACCTATGATCTCTCTTATCAGGTTTTTCCCATTTTACTCTCTTTCCCCATCCAACCCGTGTCTTATATATGACCATTTTTATCTTCCTTATCAACAGATTTGTTCATGCTACTTTCCTGCTTGAATTCCTCCATTGACTCCCCATTGCCTACTGATTAAAGCATATATTTCAATATTCAAAGCCCTTCACAATCTAGTTCCTCCCTATATTTTAACTTTACTTCATGCTATTCACCACAATGTGTGTTTCACTCCAATAAAACTGAATTATTCAGTTCTCTTTATAGACATTTAGCACTTTTCTTCATGAAGTTCTTTGGTTAGAAATGACCTTCCTTTCTCCTGATGTTTAACAAAATGCTTTAATAGTAATTGGCATTTGTATTATCCTTTAAGGTGTGAAAAGTATTTCCTATGAATTTTCTCACTAGATTCATGTAATTGCCATTATTTTCATATCCATTTTACAGGTGTGAAAACTGGAACTCAGAGAGACTAAATGAATTGTCTGTCATTCCATGACCAGTTTCAGAAGTGATTAGATCATTTATCTATCCTAATAAGTCTATCATTCTTGCCACTGCCATTGTGCCCTTCATATACTTATGGTTTATTTGGTACCATAACTATTGACGTAACAATTGCCTATGTAGTCTAGATTATATATAACTTTGCAATTTCATACTTGCATTTTTCTTTGTATGTTCTCCTGCTCTTAGCAGATCATCTGCATAAAACTATGAGGTATTTGAATCCTTACTGAATAGATAAAAATGAATTAAGAGCCAGAACCCTGACTTCTTACACTGAAGTATGGTAATACCTACAAAATCTTCAGAAGTATACAATTCAAAGAAGACCAGCAGAAGGGAAAAGTCATTAAACTGGTAATAAATTCAGACTTGAAAATCATCACAATGCACTAAGGATATATGTATGTATGTATGTATGTACATGTCTGTATGTGCATGTATGTATGTGCATGTATGTGTGTATGTATATTACAAAATAGAAGGTTTTATATATTTTCATATAACTACCTAAATAAATAAATGTATGCATGCACACTATATGTGTGTATAAGTATGTAGATATACATGAACACACATTTAATCATACATAATACAAACATACATGTGTATTACCCACCTAAATACCCATAATATAAAAAGTAGGTATATTCATCAATTGGTGAAAGCTTTAACAAATTACAGTATTTCAAAATACTGATTTGTTAATGACTTAAGAAAAAGATAAGGGATTCTGAAGGCTGTAAGAAAGCTTTTATGAGCTATACAGAGAAAAGAAAGCCAAGAAATCCAAGAAGAAACATACATAATGACAATATTAATATAAGATAGAATAACCTGTAAGGCAGCTTAGTGAATTATAATTCTAAAGCATTCCAGTTTCTAAATCTCAAGAATTCTACCTCTGTAGTTTTTCTCATTTCAGTCATCTCTCCACTTAAATTACACCCTCCCATAATGTAGGTATTCATTAATTTTATCTCAAATGATTCTAATAACCATATTGCTCCAATCTCTCTCCTTTACAATCCAGGATAACTACAAATTAGTCTTCTCCACATGTTCTATATTTCAGACTGATTGATCTTTCTGCTTTTTCTGATCAATAGTAACGGACTTGTATTAAGGGCCTGCTTTGTGCCAGACACTGTGCCAAGAGCTAATGAAACCATTATTGGATTTGACTTAAGGAGGGCATAACATACACACTCAATTGGGCATGTTGCCCAACAAGTACTGGCTTGGTTTTCAGGTTGACTGTTGAAATGGAGAGCTTGTGAATCCCACTAGTGGGATAGACTTGCTGACGTGAAGAAACAGGTCTGAACTGGGAGGAGCTGGTGCCATGGATTTATAGAGAGGCCCAAGCAGAGAGAAGCAGAAGAACTTTTGAGGAGCAGCATAGTGGAGGCAGAGAGAGAAGAGAATTTCTAGGCCCCAGAACTTCTGAGAGAAAGAGAGAAAGGGACAGACAGACAGACAGACAGACAAAGAGCAGGGGGAGAGAACTGCCAGCCAAAGCTGCCCAGACTGCTAAGGGCCAGCTGGAGCTGCCCAGGACTTTTGAGAGCGGCCACCTGGAGCTGCTGAGAACTGAGGAGGCATCACTGTGATGCCAGTATTTTGGCTGTCTGTTTTGATATTGTTTTGCCAGATTCATGTACTCGTAAAGGACAGTGTTGTTGTTGCAGAGGTCCTGGAATCTTGCTATTGGCTCAGAAGCTCTGAAGGAGAATTCTCTTGTTGTATGTTTGCAGAAATCCTGGAAGAGGGTCTAGCTGATGTTTTCAGGGGTCCTGGGACTGTTCTGCAGGCAGAGAGTTAATTGATGAAGACACTGGCAATGTGTATTGTGGTTTTGTTAAGCTTTGTCTCCCCAAGAACAGAGATTGCTGAGAACTTGTCTTGGGTCAAGATGAGCAAGAGACCTCTCCTTGGGTATTGAATGCCATTATGATATAGTAACTATGTTTCAGCTCAGGGGTAGCTGGCCTTTGTGCTCCCCATTGCCCCTTAGAGAAAGTGCTTGGGGAGGGGGTGGGGAAACTGATTATAATTGTAATTTGTTGTGATCCAGGGATGGAGCACTTTTAATTTTTGTGCTCTGTGACTGACCAAATGAATGCACTTTGTTTATAATTGGAAATTAATATCCTTGTGAGAAGAGAGACTTTATGATTGACTAAATAAATGTTCTAGTGGGGAGTCGGGTATTTTGACTTGATACTTTGTGACTGAATTGAAATGCTTTGTGATTGAATTGAGAACTTACTACAAAATTGAGAAGAGAAATGAGAATGATATAAGAAAATCATGAAAACTGAAGGAAAAGCTTGCCTGAAGAAAATAACACCTTAAAAAACTGACTAACTTAAATGGCAAAAGAGGCCCAAAAAGCCAATGAGGAGAAGAATACCTTAAAACATCCAAATTTACCACATGGAAAAGGAATTTCAAAACTTCACTGAAGAGAATAATTCCTTCAAAATTAGATTGGAGCAAATGAAGGTAAAGAATTTATGAGAAATCAAGATACTATAAAATAGATGCAAACAAATGAAAAAATTAAAAAGCAATGTGAAATATCTCATTGGAAAAACCATTGACCTGGAAAATACATCCAGGTGAGATAATTTAAAAATTATTGGACTTCCTGAAAGCCATTATCAAAAAAAGACCCTAAAAATCATCCTTCAAGTAATTCTTCAGGAAAATTTGTTCTAGAACCAGAGGGCAAAACAGAAATGGAAAGAATTCACTGATTACCTCTTTAAAAAGATTCCAAAAAGAAATCTCCTAGGAATATTTTAGCCAAATTCCAGAGTTCCCAGGTCAAGGAAAAAATATTAAAAGCACCCAGGAAGAAACAATTTGAGCACTGTGGAAAAACAATCAGGGTAACCTGCAATCTAGTAGCTTCTATGTTAATGAATGGTATGGCTTGAAATATGATATTCCAGAGGTCAAAGGAGCTAGGATTGAAACAAAGAATCACTTACCCAGCAAAACTGAGTATAATACTTCAGGGGAAAGTATGATAATTCAATGAAATAAATTGCTTTCAAGCATTCTTAATGAAAAAAAAACAGAGTTGCATAGAAAATTTGACTTTCAAATACAAGAAGTAAGAGAAGTATGAGAAGGTAAACAGGAAAGAAATCATAAGGAACTTATTAAAGTTGAACTATTTATATTCTTACATGGAAAAATGGTAATTGTAACATATGAAACTTTTCTCAGCATGAGAAAAGTTGAAAGGAATATATAATATCTGTATATATCTGTATATGTATATACACACATATATGTATATGTATAAATGCATATATATGTTTATATAGGAGGGTATATGTGTATATGAATACATTTTTAGTGTGTGTCTATATGGGCACATGTATACATAGAGGGCACAGGATCAGTTGAACAGTAAGGGATGATATCTAAAAAATAAAATTCGGAGGTGGGAGGAATATAATGAGAGGAGATAGGGTGAGACAGAATAGGGTAAATTACCTCATGTAAAGGAGGCAAGAGAAAATTGTTCCAATGGAAGGGAAGAACAGGAAGACAAAAAGATCATCGGTCAACCTTACTCTCATTGAAGTTATCTTAAAGAGGTAATAACATACAAACTAAATTGGATATCTTACCCTACGGAGAAGTAGGGAGGAAGGGGATAAGGGAGTGTGTGTGATAAAATGGAGAGCATATTAGGGTGGAGGGTAGCTGGAAGCACACACTTTTCAAAATGGACAGGGTCAAAGTAGAAAATAGAATACATTGGAGGGGGGACAGGAAAGGATGGAGGAAAATATAGTCACTATGGAAAATTTTTGCATAACCTCACATACACATCCTATATTGAACTGCTTATCTTCCCAGTAAGAGTAGGTGATGAAGGAAGAAGGGAAAGGATCCAGAATCCAAAGTTTTAAAATCAAATGTTTAAAACATTTATTTGTATATTTATATATTTATTATATTTACATGCAACTGAAAATAAGATGTGAAGACACTGGAGTATGGAGATCCATTTTGTGCTACTGGAAAGTTGGAGGGGCAATGGAGGAGGATATAGGAGAGAGCAGATTGGGAGAGGGGGTATTCAGTGAGATCGCTGTTTTGGTGCGGTGGGTAGGAGAAAGACAGGGAGAAAAATTGTAACTCAAAATTTTGTGGAAATGAATGCTATAAACTAAAAATAAATAAAAATAATAAGAAGAAAATTAGGGGGCAATGGGGGAGAATATAACAGGGAACAGATTTGGGGAATGAGTAGTCAGTAGTCTCCCTATCTTGGGGTGGGGGTAGCGGAAAGAGGGGCAGAAAATTTGTAACTCAAAATCTTGTGGAAATGAATGATGAAAACTAAAAATAAATAAATAAGTTAAAGTCCCCCACCCAAAAAAAAGAGAAGCAAAAAAGATAAACAGGAAATAAAAAGATGTTATTCAATAAGGTTAAAATGTTTACATTCCTACATGGAAAGATGATACTATTAACTATTGAGAACATTGTATGTATTATAGCATTTATAAGAAGGTACACATAAACAGAGGATGTAGGTATAAATTGAATTTGATATGATGATAAAAAGTAATTAAGGTGTTAAAAAGGATTGTGCTGGGAGAAGAGGAAAGGGGGAGGCAAAATAGAGTAATTGACATCATGGAAGAGGTAAAAAGAGTTATTACAATAGAGGAAAGGAAGAGAGGGTGAGCATTGTTTAAAACTTACTCTCATTGAATTTGACTCAAAGTGAGAATAACATACACACATAAGTTGCTTATAGAAATCTATTGTGCTCCAAAGGGAAATAGAAGGAGAAAGGGGGGGAAGGGAACCATAATGGATGGAAGGCAGGAAAGAAGTATTAGAAGAAAAGGGAAAGAAAAGGGAGGGGGTGATAGAAGGGAGGGAAGACTAAAGGAAATTAAGCTAATTTGTTCAAATGCAGTGGTCAAAAGCAAATTGGTGAGGAAGAAAAGGATGAAAGAGAGAGAAAAGTGTAAAGATGAGGTAAAATCAGATGGAGAAAAAGACACAGTAACCATAACTGTGAATGTGTAAGAGATGAGCTCTTCCATAAAACAGAAGCAGAGAAGATTGGATTAAAAACATAATCCTACAATATGTTGTTTACAAGAAACACATCTGAAGCAGAAAGATACACAAAGAGTAGAGGTAAAGGGCTGAAGCAGAATAAAGGATGTGTCAGCTGAAGTAAAAAAAAATGAGTAAAAATCCTTATCTCAGAAAAAAGCAAAAGCAATACATACATACATACATACATGTAGACGTATAGATGTATAGATGAAGAAGAAAACATCTTTCTAAAAGTTACCCACCATAGATAATGAAGTAATATCAATACTAAACATATATGCACCAAGTAGAATAGCATTGAAATTCTCAGAAGAGAAGTTAAGGGAGAATTAGGAAGAAATAGACAACAAAACTATTCTAGTGAGGACCCCAACATTTTCTTCTCAGAACTAGAAATCTAACAACAAAATAAACAAGAAAAAAGTTATAGAGGTGAACAGAATTTTAGAAATGTTAGATATGATAGAACGCTGGAGAAAACTGAATGGGGATAGAAAGGAATATACCATTTGCTCAGGGGTTCATGACACCTGCACAAAAATTGACCATGTTTTAGGTCATAAAAACATCTCAGTCCAACTCAGAAAAGCAGAAATATTAAATGCAGATATTTTAGATCATGAAGTAATGAAAATTATATGTGATATAGTGCTGTGGGAAGATAGACTAAAAATTAATTAGAAACTAAATTATTTAATCCTAAAGAATGAGTGGAGTCAAACAACAAATCACATAAACAGTCAATAACTTCATCAAAGAGAATGATGATAATGAGACAACATACCAAAACTTACTTGGTGTAACCAAAGTAGTTCTTAGGGGATATTTTATATCCCTAAATGCTTACAGAAATAAAAGGGGGAAAGAGGAAATAGATAAATTGAGTATGCAACTAAAAAAAGTTAGGGGAAAAAATATAAATCCCTGATGAAATAGCAGGTACAAATTCTTAAAATCAAAATAGAGCATAATAAAACTGAAATTAAGAAAACTATTGAACTTGCAAATAAAAGAAGGAGCGCTTTTACGAGGGAAAACAATAAAATAGATAAACCTTTCAGTAGTTTGATTTTTTTCTTTTTCTTTTTGCTTTTTTGGAGGGCAGTTGGGGATAAGTGACTTGCCCAAGGTCACATGGCTAGCTTTTTTTGTGTGTTAAGTGTCTGAGGCCGGATTTGAACTCAGGTGCTCCTGACTCCAGGGCCGGTGCTCTACTCACTGCGCCACCTAGCCGTCCTGAGTAATTTGATTTAATAAAAGAAAGCAGGGAACCAAATTACCAGTATCAAAAATTAAAAGGGTGAACTTACCCCAATGAAGAAGAAATTGAACACATAATTGGAGGAGCTGATTTGTCAATGCCATGCAAATAAATCTGACAATCAATGTGAAATGGATTAACATTTACAAACATACAAATTGCCCAGATTAAGAGAAGAGGAAATAAAATACTTAAATAACACCATTTCAGCAAAAGAAATTGAGCAAGCCATCAATGAACTCTCTAAAAAACAATCTTCAAGGTCAGATGAATGTATAAGCAAATTCTACCAAATAGTAAAAGAATAATTGATCCAATAATACATAAAATCTTTGGAAAAATAGATGAAGGAGCTCTATCAATTGTTTTATGGTATGAATATGATGCTGATACCTAAACTGGGAAAAGCCAAATCAGTGAAATAAAATTATAGATCAATTTCCCTAATGAACATAGGTAAGAAAAATTAATAAAATATTAGCCAAGAGATTACAGCAATTTATCATGAGGATAACACATGATGACCAGGTGGAATTTAAACCAGAAATGCAGGGCTCATTCAGTATCAGGGAAACTATCAGCATAGTTGACCATATCAATAACAAAATTATAAGAAATCATATGATTCCCTCAACAGATGCAAAAAAAAAGCTTTTGACAAAACACAGCACTGGAAAGTATAGTAATTAAAACAGTTTACCTTAAAATGATAAATATTATCTATCTAAAACCATCAGCAAACACTATATGTAATGGGGACAATCTAGAATCATTTCCATTAAGATCAGGTGTGAAAAAAAAGAATGACCATTATTACTGTTGTTATTCAATATTGTAATAGAAATGAGAGCTTCAGCTATGAGAGAAGAAAAACAAATTTAAGGAATTAGAATAGGTAATAAGGTAACAAAACCATCACTCTTTGCAGATGATATGATAGCATACTTAGAAAATTCTGGGAAATCAACTAAAAAACTTCTTGAAATAATTAACATCTTTTACTAAGTTGTGAGGTATAAAATAAACCTATATAAATCTTCAGTATCTCTGTACACTACCAACAAAGCCCAGAAGCAAGAGATAGGAAATTTCCATTTAAAGCAACTGTAGATAATATAAAATATTTGTGAGTCTACCTGCCAGGACAAACACAAGAACTGTATGAACACAATTAAAAAACATATTTCACACAAATAAACTGAGTTCTACCTCTCATGGGTAGACTGAGCTAAAATAAAATTAGAAATAAATTCTACTTAAATTAATTTATTCTGTTCCATAACAATCAAACTATCAAAATTATTTTATTTAGCTAGAAAAAATAAAACAATTCCTCTGGAAGAACGAAAGGTCAAGAATATCAGGGGAATTATTGAAAATAAATGCAAAGTAAGGAGCTCTAGACAGATCTAAAACTATAAAGTGGTAATCATCAAAAATTTGGTCCTAATTAAGAAATAGAATGGTTAATCAGTGGAATAAGTTAGGTACATAAGACACAGTAGTAAATGTCTAGAAAACTGGAAAATAGCACGGTAGGAACTAGGCATAGGCTAACATCACACACTATATAACAAGATAATGTCAAAATAGGCACATGATTTAGACATAAAGAGTGATACCACAAGCAAATTAGGAGAGCAAGATATAGTTTACTTGCCAGATATTTGGAGAAGGGAACATTTTTTAACCAAATAAGACATAGGGGATATTACAAAATGCTAACTGGATAATTTTGATTATATTAAATGAAAAAAAGTCTCCACATACAAAACCAATGTAATAAGATTAGAAGGAAAGTAGAAATTTGGGAAACACTTTTTTACACTCAGGTTTTTTTCTGATAAAGGTCTCATTTCTCAAATCTATAGAGAACTGAATCAAATTTATAAGAATACAAATCATCCTCCAATTGATAAATCGTCAGTGGAAATGATGAGGCAGTTTTTGGATGAAGAAATGAAAGCTATCGCCTTATGAAAAAATGCTTTAAATCACTGTTGATTAGATTAATGCAAATTAAAACAACTCTGAGGTACCTCTTCGCACCTCTCAGGTTGGCTAATATGACAGAAAGGGAAAATGATAAATATTGGACAAGATTTGGGAAAATTGGCACACTGATGAATTGTTATTGGGGTTGTAAAAGACCAACCATTCTTGAGAGCAGTTTGCAATTGTGCTTAAAGGGTTATAAAACTGTGCATACACTTTCATCCAGCAATATCATGCTTAGTTCTGCATCCCCAAGATATCATGTAAAATGCAACTGGGAAATAAGATATACAGGCACTAGAATATGGAGACACATTTTGCCCTCCCTGAAAGTAGGAGGAGGAATGGGGGAGGATATAGGACAGAGCAGACTGGAGAGGGAGTATACAGTGGGATCGCTGTTTTGGGGTGTTGGGTAGGGAAAAGACAGGGAGAAAATTTGTAACTCAGAATCTTGTGGAAATGAATTATGCAAACTAAAATTAAACATAAAACTTAATTTTAAAAAGATATATAAAAGGGAAAAGACATATACAAAGGGAAAAGACATATACAAAAATATTTATAGCAGTTCTTTTTGTTATGACAAAGAATTTGAAAAAGAAAGGATGCTCATCAATTGAAAAAGTTGTGGAAGATGAATTTTATGGAGTACTATTGTTCCATAAGAAATGATGAGGAGTCAGATTTCAGAAAAACCTGGAAAGATCTACATGAACTGATGCTGAGTGAAGTGAGCAGAACCAGAACATTGCACACAGTAACAGCAACATTATACAAAGATCAGCTATGATAAATTTAACTTTCCTAAGCAACACTTTGCTCAGTAATAATCCAGTTCTAAGACAATTCTAAAAGACTCATGAGAGAAAATGCTATCCACACTCAACAAAAGAACTACGAAATCTGAATGCAGAACAAAGCATACTATTTTCATTTTTTTCTTTAATGTTTTTCCTCTTTGGTTTTGATTCATCTTTCACAATTTGACTAATATGGAAATATGCCTTAAATGATTGTGTACAACCTGTATCAGATTACTTGCTCTCTTTGAGAAAGGGAAGGGGAACAAGGAATGGAGAAAAATTCAGAAGTCAAAATCTTATTAAAATGAATATTGTAAATTAATTAATTAATGAAACTTTTTTTTTTAATCCTGGAGTCTGGAAATGGAGTACATTGTGCAGGGAACAGCAAGAAAGTCAGTGTCAGTGTCACAAATCATTCTCCAATAAATAAATGGTCAGTGGAAATGAAGAGGCAGTTTTTGGATGAAGAAATTAAAGCTATTGTCTTATGAAAAAATGTTTTAAATCACTGTTGGTTAGATAAATGCAAATTAAAACAACTCTGAGGTACCTCTTCACACCTCTCAGCTTGGCTAATATGACAGAAACAGAATGTAGGGAATAATGGAGAAGAATACTGAAAATGTAATAGGGTATCAGTTTATGAAAAAGATGTTAATGTCAAGTAGAAGATTTTATTTTTGATCTTGGAGGCAATCTGAACTGATGGAATTTATTGAATAGATTGGTGAAAAGCACTTCAAAATCAATTTGAGAGCAGAGTGGAGGATGGTTTAAAAAAGGGAAAGATTGGAGCTTCAGGTGTGAGCCAATGATATCAATAACTCTCCCATATAGCTAAAGGAAGGTTATACAATTCTGCTGAGGAGTAGGAACTAGAATGTAAGGCTTCTGCTAGAAATAGACAGTGGTTTATCCATGAAGTGCTCATAAAAGAATCATACAGGGTTGGAGCAAGAAAAAGTATCTTGTAAGAAAGAGTATTAATCAGTTAGAAGAATCTTAGAACATAGAATATAAGAGTTGGAAAGGAATTTCAGACATAGGATATTAAGAATTGGTAGTTACTATTATGCTAAAAGAAATGATGAGCAGGTTGTTTTTAGAAAAGACCTGGAAAGGCTTATGAACTGATTCAAAGTGAAGTGAGCAGAACCAGAAGAATATTGTTCACATTAACAGCAATTTTGTAAGGATGATCAGCTGTGAAAGAGTTATCTACTCTGATCAAGACTAGAATCTAGATTTCCTGTAACTTCTAGAACTGTTCTGTTTGTTCTGAAAATTATATTGTTCTCTTCTGGAATTCTGATAGAGTTCTGATAGCATCCTGGTGCTAGAGCACACTGGCATACTCCTATTCTCAGCCTAGTTCTACTATAGTTCCTTCACAAAAATGGCAATTTACTTTTCCAGATACATACTGGTCAATATAACTATGATTCAGGTGATTTTTTCGCCTGTATAAAATTTCTAAAACCTGAAAACGATCACTCAGGTGAATAAAAAGTTGGCATCCATTTTTAAGATGATCTGCTTCAAGTGCATATATCTCTTTTTTGGGACCTTGCATAAAGTGAACTCTTGGATAATTTCTATAGGCACTCCCTCATTTCTTTCTCTTTTTATGTCTTTTTTTCTTCCTGTTTTCTGAATGTGTGTCTCTTGGGTTGAGCACTATCATCCTTAGGTGTTGAATAAGTGTTGACAGAAGAGCATAGACAGCAGTAAATATTCAAGAACACAGAAAATTTCATCCACAAAACATTGTTTTAAAAACTAGATGCCAGAATTTAAGGCTAAAAGTGAGCAGCAACAAAAGCCACAACAAATCCACGGTAAGTAGAGTCTCAAATTCAATCAATGATTGTCTACACAGACACTGGATCTGATTCTTTTTCATACTTTGCATAAAGAAAAATTAGAGCTGCCAGAAAACCCTATCATATGAAATCAATTCCATTCAATTCAATAAACATTTGTTAGTCTATTCATTTTCAGTGTTTTTCTCAAAGGTGTTAGCAACATAGTAATATGCATGCAGGAGAAACATGTAACTTCCATTCTGCATATTATTTCATTGGGATTGCAAGGTATGCTAGGGATTAATAGGAAAAAATATAATTAAGATGACCAATCATAGTATTGCTATAAATGAGGGACTGATGCACTTTGCACAGGATTTTAGTTAATATCACCTGTGCTGCAAAAATTAAATAGCTCTTAATTCTTTCAGAGCAAGTTATTCTCTATTGGCTGTTTTGACCTCCAAGAAAATCCTCTTCACACCCTGGAGGTGATGTGACACTGAATTATCAAAGGTAAGACCATCAGAGCCCAGATTCTGGTAGGTCGTACCATGCTGTAAAAGCTTGCAATGTAAGTCTCCTGACAGACTATGGGCCTATTTCCCAAGGAATTCTTGGATGATAAGCTTAGAGAGAAGAAAGTCTCTTCACCAGAGGTTTACTATGAGGTGCTATTTCTTTTTTCAATGACTGTTGTCATCAAAGTATCTCCCAAGGGGGTCGAAGTGGTACAGTTGTTATCCTAGGAGATTTTAACTACCTGGATAGAACTGTGGAGCAATGAAATATTAAAGCCAGCAGTCTCTTTTTTTTCATCTCTCTACTTTGTTTTCTCTTATCTTAGACATTTCTTCATCTCCTTACTCTTTGTCTCTTCACTTTTCTTCTCTATCCTTTGCAAGGGTCCTTTCTCCCTTTTGTTCCTCTTTTTTCATAACTTCCTGGTCCTTTATATTCTCTTCCTTTCTCTCCTTTCCTTTTTCCTTGATCTCTGCCCTTTCCTCTTCTCTATACCTGATACTGCTGTCAAATGCTGCAGCCATTTATAAAGCTTTATTCTCTCTATCCCGCCCCAAGGTCCCCAGATTTCCTGACTGTCATACCTTAATTTCCAAATCTATAATCTACCCATGGCAAGTCATAAAACATGTGAAAGCAAATCAAACAGCCTGTTTCTTCTCATCTCATTCTTCCATCTGGCTTCTGCAATTCGAATTTAGTGGCAAATATGGTTCTGAGCATTGGGGGGCTGTGTGAGAGAGAGAGAAATACTGATACTATTAGCTCAAACGGCTGCACTCTCCTGAACTTTATTTCTTCCACCATCTGTTCTCTGGGAAATAATGGAGGCTGCAATTTCAAAATGCCCCTGTCAGGGCGTGGTAGACAAGTTTGCCATCTAAGGATGCAAATAATGGAGGCTCCCTTTCTGTGACTTTTGTGAATACACTGGAATGCATTTGAGAACAATTCTTTAAAAACAACAAGATTTTGTGGAGGAAAAAAATAATCATCAACTTCAAAGAGAGGTATATGCATGTATTATTATCTGGGGAGGGGAGAGAGTTGAAGACTCAAAGAAATCACTGAGAAATACCTATTTGAATTGAGGAGTTTAGAGTACAGAGGAGGAGACTAGAAACCGAGCCAGTGAGAAATATAAAAGGATTAATGTCTTTTATTGTTCAATCTGCCCCCAAATCAATGTCTTGCTGAGGCTGATAGTGCACCCAGAGATCATAAAGTTGCACTACAATGACTTGTTGTTTCAGTTTGGAGGAAAAACAAAGTTATTTTCAAAAGCATCTACTTAGAGAAATGAATATACATATACATATACATATACATATACATATACATATGCATGTACATGTACATATACATATACATATACACATACACATGCACATGCACATACATATACACATACATAAATATATACATACATGCATGGCACGGGTACAGATAGATGTAGATAGATAAATCTATATAGATATATAATTATGCATACACATATAGCCATAATGTTTCATTTGATATATATGTATATATAGTACATATTAAATAAAGCAAAAAGAAAATTAATTATATTTTGAAAGATAAGAACTTGAATGGTTATCAATAGGACCATTGTTCCTGAATCATTTGGCCATGGTCAGTCTGATTATTGGCTTTTTAGACAAAAGATATGCAGTATTGTGAAATTAGAAGAAAGAAGGCATAATGTACAATCGAACAATGACAATATGTTATTATGCTAATATACTCACATTATACACATCTATGTATATTTCTGTATATGTGTGTATAACTATATCTATTTTTATCTATAAAAGGATGTGTGTGCATATATATATATATATATATATATATATATATATAAAGTATTTGCCAGGTTTGTCAGAAATACATAGAGATATTTGTTTGAGAAAGAAAGGAAACCACAATGAAGGAATTATTTTCTCTGGGAATCTCAAAAATTAACAGCAGGAAGAGTTAATATTTGCTAAGTAAATTTGTTTCATGCAATAGTTTTAATTCTAAGTAAGTTGATGATGAATCTCTGGTGTCTTTTCCAAGATATTTAAAATACAGCACTTTCCTCTAAGACCACAGAGATTTCCAAATTGGAGAGATTTAGAAATGTTGTTGGAGAACATTGAGTCACAGTGTACCTTGAGAATCAGGGTTTGCCTTGAGAGTAAGGTCATAGTTCTGTGAGTAGCAATGAACTTGACTCCTGGGGATATCAAGTTAAATGAAATGCTTTGACCTAATAAGGCTTAGATTAATATCAAGGCTCTGCAGTCTCTGACCAGTCCTCTTAAAAGTCAAATCCTTTCAAATTTCACTCTCTTTCTTGGCATCTTAGAGTTTATCAACTCAAGATTATTGGTAGAGAGTTTAAACACATTAACCATGAGTTCTGTGAACAAACAGATCAATTACAGAATTTATGACAGGCAATATTTGGAAATGTGTTGACATTTTGGAAAATATGACTCAAGAGCAATTAATATGTTCAGAACCTCACATCTGAATTACTGTTTTACTTGATTCATGAAAAGACCAGTAGGTACAGAATATAGCAAGAACTAGATCACATTCTTTTAGTAGCGGCATACAACTTTATACTGAAGTTCCTCATTTCTTTTTGCATAACTGACACCTTCAGCATCCAATCAGGGAAGTCTATTGACCCCTTCTCAGAATGTTCTAAGATGCAAAAAGTAAAGTATATTGGGTTACAAAAGAGACCAATTACTCATCTTATCTGTGCATGATATAAATAATATTTTATAATATATTACATATTCATATGTATATATTTTATATTACATAAATATTATATGTTTTAATTAGTATATTAAATACAGTTATTAGCATATTTAAAAGTTACAACAGATTAGAAGCCCTGTTCTATAGCATGGAATATAGCAGCCACGGAAGGACTAAAGATTTAAGGTATCAGAGGAGTACATATGTATAAATACATATGTAAGTTCTAATATACATATATATATGGCCTATGACAAAATGATAAATGTAGCATTGAGGACAATAGCAAGAATTCAGTCTTCTGATAAGTGCAACATGTAATCAGGAGTTCAGTAGCTTAATAATAAGACATACCCATTGAAGTCAGATATTATTGAGAATTGAGTAATAAAATAAGGAGAAAATAATAGAAAAATAACAGAAAAATTAAAAGAAGTTTAGATAAAGGTTATTAAGAAATCCCATTAATAAGGTCATCTATGGGACATTATTTAACTGCAGAAAGTAACCAGTGAACAATTACACAGAAATGGCATTGTTATTATATCAGAAGTGTACCTCACAAGAAAAGGAAGTCATGGAAAGATAACAGAGGTTTTTCAATGAATGACCCATCTGATCCATTAAGTTTTTTTTAAAATGCCAGAAGAGCTAGACAAAATTGCCCATTGTATAGGATTCACAAAAGAATAAGTGTAGGATGTGTAAAGGGTCAGTAAATATGCAAAGGAGTTAAAACAAACACCCACATCAGTGAGATCACAGATTCTTCAAAGCATTGAAATTTCATTTACCATTTAAATTAACTTTCTTATGCGATAGAAGTAAATAATATCTTCCCCTATCAGTAGACTTCCCTGTAAGGAAACACCTAGGGTCTATCTTCTTTTATTAAGAATGGGATTGACCTTTCCTCAACCTCATCAACACCATGTAACCCTTAATAGATATGTTAATGGCAATGAGTATTTAAAAGTGTACTTAGCTCTCCACCCCGCACTTTTCATGCACATACTCATATTCATACAATTTTTTTACACTGGGCAAACTTCTGCTTAGAGTCAAAGAAAATATAACTGGAAGACATGATAGAGACAATCTAGTGTCACCCATTGGTGTTTCACATTAAATTGTAAATGAGCATAAACTTTGCATAATAGGATAGGGCCTACCAGGAGGTAGATGCACAACAGAGGGATGAAATACAATTATCCTGCCATCTAATAGTCACACTGGTTGATAACTCAACCAAGTGGAAATGAATCCCTTGCCAAGTATTGTCAGTTCCACCACTACAATTAACAGAATTCTCAACTTGAATAAGAAATACCTGGGCATTAATATAACCTTATTCATGAGACCATGGATAAATCACTTAAACTTTTTGAGGCCCAATTTTCTCATCTGTAAAATGAGAGAAATAATAACATCTACTTTCAGGACTTTGGGGAGTATGGATGGAACAATTATGTAAAATGGTTTTCTAATATCAAAGCAACATGAAAGTGGTGTCAACTTTCATTACCGCAAACCTATACTATTACAATAGTCTGCTGGTTGATCTTTCCCTACTCTTCTATACATTGGTATAGACCTTAAGCCCAGGTCTGACCATGTCACTACCCTATTTAATAAAGTCTAGTCTTGCTTACCTCTTACCTTCAAGCTAAAATAAAAATCCCTCTTTTTAACTTTCTATACCTTCTCCCCACTTTTACTATTTGATCCAGTGACACTGGTCTCCTTGATATTTCAGCAGAAGATGCTCTACTCACTCTTCAACCTTTTTACTGGCTGTCACTCAAGCCTGGAACTCTCTCCCTCCTCATTTCTTCCTTCCAGGTTCTGTGGATTCCTTCAAACCTCATCCAAAGAAACACCTTATGAAAGAAAAATTCCCAATCCTCTGTAACGATAGTGCTTTCTTACATGAGGCTACCTCTGATTTAGTCTTTACATATACTGCTCATACACAGTTCTTTGCATGGTGTCTCCCTTATTAGACTGTTTGCTCCTTGGAAGTAGGAAGTATGTGTGCATGTACACATGTATGTGCATGTGTTTTTGCATCCCAAGCATTTAACATGGTGCCTGATACATAGCAGATACTTAATAAATGCTTATTGACTATTTATACCTTTTTTAATCAATTTACTATTTCATTTACCACAGAAACATTTTAAACTGTCTACTGTATCTGGGAAAATCAATCAATACACAACCATTATTAAATGCCTACTATGCACCAGGCACAGTGATAAGCACTAGAAATTTTTAAAAAATGAAACAATGTCTATGAAAGATACATGTAATGATGGACTATGATATGGCCTATCCAGTTCCATTTATCTAGTGGAAAAGTTTCTCTCTGTCTCTCTCTCTCTTTGTCTCTCTCTCTCTCTGTCTCTGTCTCTGTCTCTCTCTCTCTCTCCCTCCTCCTCCTCCTCCTCCTTCTCCTTCTCCTCCTCCTCCTCCTTCTTCTCCTTCTCCTCCTTCTCCTCCTCCTTCCCCTCCTCTCCATTCATTGCTGTTCAGTCAGTAAGTTGGGTCTGACCCATCTATTATGGACCATACTACCCATGGAATTTTCTTGTCTAAGATACCAAAGTGGTTTGCCATTTCCTTCTCCAGTGAATTAAGTCAAACAGGAGCTAAGTGACTTGCTCAGAGTCACATAGCTAGCAAATGTCTGAGGCCAGGTTTGAAGTCAGATCTTCCTGACTCCAGGACCAGCATTTTATCCACTGAATAACTTAGTCACTAGATGGATAGACAGACAGACAGACAGACAGACAGATAGATAGATAGATAGATAGATAGATAGATAGATAGATAGATAGATAGACAGACAGACAGACAGAATTTCCTAACTATACCTCTTGGCTGAGAATCTTGTTTCAAATTTCATGGAAAAACTTGAGGCTACTCACAGACGTCTCTCTCTTCCACTCTTCTCCTCATCTCACATAATTCAGATGCTTTTCTCTACTACGTTCCTTCACCTCTATCACACATGAAAAAATAACCCTTTCATGACAAACTCTTCTACATGCACAAGTAGTCCTAGTCTATTTCATCTTCTCCAACAGATTGCCTAATCTCTCTCTTATATCAGTCCCTCCTTGTCTACTGCCTTCTTCTTGCTGCTTACAAACATTCCCATGTCTCTCTCATCTTCAAAACAGATACATGAATAAATGAATACATCAATAAGCCTCACTTGATGCATTTATAGCTATATCTATATTCCCATGCCTCTCCACTTGTTTGTGGCTAAACATTCATTCATGATTCTACCTTCTTACCACTTCCTTTCCTATTTTTTTTTACTTAACTTTCTGCAGTCTTCTCATCATTCAAATGAAATTGTTCCTTCCCAAATTATCAATGGTCTCTTAATTGCAAACTATGTCTTTTTTCTCAGTACTTATCCTGCCTAATATCTCTTTAACCCTTGGCACTCTCAATCACACTATTTTCTTTGTTATTCTTTCCTTCCACACTTTTGTGACTGTGTTTCCTATTAGTTCTTCTTCTACCTTTTTTACTAGTACTTCTCAGTCTCCTTCAGTGAATCCTCATCCAGGTCAAGCTAGCTAACTATGAGTATTCCTTAAAACTCTATTCTGAGATTCATTTATATAGATTTCAGTGTATTAGCTTAAGTTTCCCTGTGGGAAAATGAAGGAGAAGGAGAGGGAGAGCTATTTGAATTCTAATGCTTCTTCCACTTTGATATAAATCATATTTTCACTTGATTATGCCTCAAAAACAAAGCCAGGTCAAGACATATAAGGTACAACGGTGGATTTTCATTATTATTGGACTTCAAAACCTGTCTTGTGAGAATATATATTGCAGTGTTCTCTGGGCAGAACAATTGTCTGGCTTCTTGAATGTGTTCAGGTCTTAAACCATCAACTCTTTCTTTTATGCTTGCAGTAATCCTCTTATTGGTCTCCCTGCTTGAAGTGTCTCCCTCTCCAATCTATCCTCTACTCAACTGCAAAACTGATATCCCTAAAAGGCAGACCTAATCACTTTTCTGCTCAAGAAGTGTCAAAGGTTCCCTATTGCCTCTAGGATAAAGACAATCCCTTCTCTTTGCTATGTAAAGACATTCATTGTCTGACTCCATCCATTCTTTCCTGAATGATTAGATCTTAAATTTGGTCACCTACTTACTCTATGTTCCAGTCAGAAGCTGTCTCCTCCTCTGTAAAGGTCTACTGAGCTGTTAGATCTTCTAATTCACCAGCCAATAAGCGAGCCTCTCAGAGGTGAGACCCCCTTAACTCAGTCATACAATGTTGAAAACCACAACAAAGCTCCTGCTCAATTGACCAGATTAAATAAGGGCCACTAGGAATGCTTGGAATAGGTTAGAATACTCAGTTTCCTCAGCTCTGCCTCTTGGAATCCCTCAGTCTTTTCCAAGTCCATCTCAGTGACACCTCTTCCAAGAGGCCTTTCATGACTGTCATTTAGCAGCAGAACAAGCTAAGCACTTTGTATTTGCATTGTATAATTTTTTTATTTATTGAGACATTGTAGCAGAATAGTTAGAAAACTGGCCTTGAAGCCAGAAAAATCCCTGGGTTTGAGTTTTGCCAATAATAAATTTTGGCTGTTTGAGCAAGTCATTTAGCTTTTCAATGTTCTAGATATCTTGAAAAGATTCTAAGTTATAAAGAAGGTGCTTCTTTGACAATGTGAGAGAAAGTTTCCCTGCCTGGGAGTTCCCTATAGCAATGAAATCTCTATGTCAAAAAGTTATGTTCCTATCCTTGTTTCTTACATTTTTCCCCCTAAAATTAAAGTGTTAACACACAATAGAAGATAACCTGTTTGACAGGCTTATTCTTTTGTATTTGTATGCCTACCACCTAATGCATGCCTGACATAGTGCAAGCAATTAATCAATGCTTGTTGGATCTATTATGAAAAGAAAGACATAGAAAATTTCTTCATTTGTCCCCTCCCCCAACTGTTTCACTCAAGCTGTCCACCTGCCTTGTCTATGACTATTATTGGCTACACCCAGTTATACTGGTAGAAGGTAGAGATGGGGAAATATAGTCTATGTATAAAAAAAAAATCTATCCGGACATTTTTAGGGGGGAAAAAAAGAGTAGAATGATAGTCTAGAACCTTATGTACTTGAACAAATGAATACTGGAAAAATTGTCTTGTATTCCAAATCAAAAGACCTTGATTTAAATCTCACCTTGACTGTTTATTCATTAATCAGATCCTTATGCAGGTCATCTCATCTCTCAATCTAAGTTTCCTCCATCCTAAATTTGAAGTTAGGTCAAGTGATCCCTCACATTCTTTCTGTCCTTAAACCCTATAATCGTATGACTCACCCTTGATAGTTTTGCTAGGCTAAAGCCCAGAGTAATCAATAGAAACTTTTAGTATACCAAAAGAGTCTTGATTTTTCAGATTTCATGGCTCACAGCATGAAGGGAACATGAACATTCTCTCTGTCAATGCATCAAGCATTTAAATTCTGTTTGTGTTGACTGAATTTGCTTACTGAAGTCAAATTTCTTCCCGAGAGAATGACTATGCAATTTCTAAAGGAAGGAGTTCTGTAAATGTGCACATTTTCATGGTACTGTTAGAGCTGGCTCAGAATTTTTTTTTTCTTTTACGACTTAGCAAAGCTATTTGTTTCCCCTCTTTTACAGTCAGAAGACCCTGCTATTCCTCCTTAGACAAAATCAGCAGCACAAATAAAACCTCTAGAAAGTCAAAGGAATGAAAAATATCAACATATTCTAAAGGTCTCCCAGGTAAATATGTTTCTTTACTAAATCATTTGATTTGCTGCTTTCAGTAAGTATCAAGAGAAAGATTGTGGTGGTTGTTCTGATCCATGACAAGTGTGATTGTGAAAGAAGGGCCTATTTCCTACAGCCTTTTGCAGGAGAAGGGAACTCAATGTTTGCATGATCCCTGTACCCTCAAGACCTGTTTACAATAAATGTATTTTCACACATGTACTTTCTGTTCAAAGCAATTCACTCTTCATTCCACTTATACTGTTAGAGAGAGAATACCTCCTAGTCAAGCTGCTAGGCTTGTTCAAGGGGTCATGTCAGGAAGAATGAATGGGAATGAGCAGATCTGACTGTTAGGAGATCTGAGATCCATCATCATCTTCTTTTTATTTCTCTGCAACCCTATTTTCTCATCTATAAAAAAATGAATTAATAGAGCTCAATGCTATAAGAGAGGGAGTAGAGGGAGGATACTTTAAAAAAAGACTATGTGAGATAATTATCACAAAAAAATCACTTATCTAGAAGTTAATTTTGGGGAAATCTCATCTATTAAAACTTATAGCAAAAAACTTAGAAGAAGCACAAAAAACCTCTGAGAACAAAAAGATATAATAAAATTTATTCACTTAATATTGATGCATTTTATTCATACAATAGCTTCTCAGATCCTTACTTAGAACCTTAGAGCCAATAAGGGAATAAGCCTGGTCCAATAGCATTTATTATATCTGTTATAATATAATTTCAATTTAAAACTTTTTTTATTTGCTACTTTAAGGGGCAAGCTTTAATTTTCAGGAAAATGTACATTTGTGTAATAGCTGAATCCTTGGCTATGACACATTTAAGCCAAGTGGATAGTTTCATTTTTGTATTTGCATACTTAGTAACTATAGTACGGTGTCCTGCGCATAATTGGTGTTTTATAAATGTTTGTTGAATTGAATTGAATTCTCTGTTTCTGTGTTTTCATTGCTATATATAAGTGCTATTCCCTTGCACTTATGCCTGGGAATATTCAAACAATTTTTACTTCTTTGAAAGTGAAAGAGGCAGAAAGGAATCTACCCTCTAACCCTATCCCACAACCCCATTTCAACACTAAGTCATCTATTCTGATTAATTGCTTTAAGGGAATATTTCAGTTTTATTTTTAAGACCTATAATGAATCATATGTAAAATCTTGTTCAATTTCCTTCTTTTATAGTTAAAGAAACAGAAGCTCAGGGTGTGTATGTGGCAAGTGGGGACAGAAAAGAGATTGGTTGTATAACATCACACAAATAATGATTGGCACTGATAGAGTATGAACGAAATTCTTAACAAATCTAATGCTTTTAACAGTGTACGTTTCTCTCAAACCTACCAACTCCAAACTGTCAATCATTAATAGTATGAACAAGAAAACTAGGGTTCAGCAATGTGGCAGGAGCTGAGAAAATGCTTTGGAGCCTCTTAAACCAAATTCATTCTTTGGCTCTACCTCTATTCAGGCCTATTTTCTTTCAGGGGAGGAACTTTAGGAAGCTTCCTAACAAATATAAGTTACTTTTGCTTTCTTTGGGCCAGAGAGTGATGATTTTCTTATCTAAGTTGCTACTGTTCTTTCTTAGCCATTCATAAACCATCATAAAAAGTTTTCCTGGAAAGATGGACCTCAAAATATTTAGCTGTACATTCAGTATTCTGACACTTCATTCTCACTAAATTAAATTCCCCATTTACAATTCGGCATCAGATATATTTTCCTTCTGTTGAAAGCATTGACTCAGTATCCCATTATTCCCAGGTCTGCTTATCAATCAGTGTTGGAAAAGTCTCTGGTGCGAAAGGAGAAACAAGTCCACTACTTTATGTATGACTTGATCTTTGTCACATACCCCTACCTGTAAATTGTCAGGTTCTTGCTACCTTGGGGAAGAACTGAGATGCAAGGAAATAACCTCTTTTGCTGAGATGGACCCATCTGGATTGTCTCAATGTTACCCATGAGAGCTGTTATCACCTTGAAACCGTTGCTGGTCTTCAGTGAATGTATTACTACCTTGATTTGCTTATAAAAAATATTTCTTTTAGTCCTCTTAGTCCTGCATTTTGCCTCATTAATAAAGGTGAAAAACTCAAATGAAGAATTTTCCTTTCAACACTTCTTAACTTTTTCTTTCCTTCCTTCATTTCTTCCTCTCTTGTTTCTTTCCTTGTTTTCTTACTTTCCTCTTCTTCTTCCCTTTCTTCCTCTCTTCTTTCTTTATTCCTCTCTTCCTTCCTTTCTTTCATATACATATATATACACATATATATATAAAATTTTGTAAAATGGCATAAATTTGCTTTAGCAAGGGAAACACATCCATCAACTATCAACATGGGTAGAGTGATAAAAACAGAATTTTGTGAATGATTTCAGACAACATTATAGTAAGAAATAAAAGGTTTAGCTAAGTGGTTCTCAACATTCCTAATGCTGCCACCCTTTAATACTTGCATGTGGGCATGTCTGCATGTGGGCAGACCCATCTGGAGATGGATAGAGGAAGAGTGTCTTGGTTCCTAAGACCATCAGAAATATGTGTTTTCTGATGGTTTTAGGTTATCTCTGTGACCCCTGTCAAAGGGTTGTTTGACCCCCAAAGGGTTTGTGACCCACAGGTTGAGAACCACTGGCTTAGATTCTAATAATATAAGCAACACAAATAGTAACATTCTGGAGAATGAATGCCCTGCTTTTTAATCATTCTTCATTTAATTTGGTTGTTGTTGTTTGTTGTTGTTGTTTTTACTGCATTTTTGTCTCTAATTGTACCTGAGTTGTTCTATTCTCCTTCCTTCCCCTTAGGGGATTGTCTATAAACAAAAAATTGAATTCAAATTCATATATATATATATATATATATAACTTCATTTGACCCCTAAAATATGTCTAGATACTACAAAGAAGCCGAGACTGAAAAAAATTAAGAATTGTCTATAACCAGTTGTTATTGTATGCACTCTTAATACATATTAGAGGCAGGATTCCAAACCAAGTCTCTATTGACTTATATTCTGGACTCTTCCAGTATACTTCTAATGCCTCTTAAGCACTATAGACCTACCTACAAGCCCCCAAAGTAACCAAAAGCAAAGCTAACAGTCAATCTTCCCATGTAAGGTATAGAATTTTCCTTGTTGTGGAGCCCATAAAATTGGAATATGGTAGGAAAGCAATTCTCTCCTCAGCCCTCATTCAGGAACCCAGGCCTACTCACTACATGCACAAAGGGAAGGGACAGTTGAGCAGTGAAAGTTGATAGAGAAAAGCTATAAGTGGAGCATGGTTTAGTGGACAGAGTGAGGGGCCTGCAGTCAGGAAAATCTGAATTCAAATCCAGCTTCAGATAGTTACTAGCTGTAGAATCCTAGGCAAGACCCTTTCTCCTCCATTTCCTCATCTATAAAATGAACTGGAGAAGAAAAACCATTCGAGTTTCTTTGCTTGGAAATACCCAAATGAGGCAGAAGAAACATAACTGAACAATTACAACATGGTGGGAAGGGTAGGGAAGAAGCTAGGAGTGGGAAAAATAATAAAGCTAACATAATAAAATTCTATATTCTGCTCCTCATGAAACATTTTTATGTTTCTAGGAATCATGCATTCTCATCCAGTCGTTGGAAAGGGAAAAGAGGGAGAAGGGGATTCTCTAGGGACACCATGGCTTTACTCACCACTATTCAACCCCTTACTCCATAACTTCACCCAAGATCTTCTTAAGGTTCCCTTTAATGTTCTAGTTGACTGCTGAATATGGGAAGGAAAAAATATTTATGTGTTTAGGATAGGATTGAACTTGGGCTACCTTTTTAAGCAAATGAAATACCTAAAGATGCAAAATCTATGGGTAGTTATTGAATAGCCCTGAATTTCTTGAATATATTTTAGTTTCTTTTTTTCTTTCTTTATTGGTGATTTACCTTGTCTCTACCACATCAATAGGTCACTGTTTATAGTTATCCTAAAATGAAACACACCTTTCTTAAGAGAGAGAGAGGAAGAGCCTTTCTTAAAGGAAATGTAGAGCTGCATGTTACATAGATATGGTCAGGTCACCCATTTAAAGCTTTCTGTTAACTATCAGACACAGTTACCATTTTTGTACTGTCACTGTACCCCTTCCTCCTTGCCTCAGAACTTATACTCCATTTACTTTACTAGTTACCTGTGCAGTAGATTGGTGAAAGTTCAAAATGTGCATGTACCCACAGGCAAATAATAATAATAATAATTAATAATAATAATAATAATAACTAAGATTTATATAAGTGCTTACTATGTGAAAGACAGTGTACTAAGTTCTTTACAATTAATTATTATTTCATTTGACCCTCACAGCAACACTGGGAAGCAGGTGCTATTGTTATTTCCTTTTTATAGATTAGGAAAGTTAAGCCAGCTGAGGTTATTGAATTGCCTAGTGAATTGCCCAGAGTCACAGAGGTACTAAGTGTCAGAGGTCCAATTTAAACTCAGGTCTTCCTGTCTCCAGGTCCAGAACTCTCTCTGCTATATCACCTAGTTACCCTATTATGGTCTAGCCATGTTCTTGCTATCAGAAGAACACTACTGTAGTGGGAAAGAATGTGCCAGTCAATTGTCCATTGATTAAATATCTCTGTCATTTTCCTGATGAAAACATTCCCCCACACCTACTACTGACTTATATACCTATATGTGCAATCTTACCCTATTAGAATATAAACTCCTTGCAGACAGGATGTTGTTGTTATATATGAACAATAATATCTGGAATGCAATATAAGCTGCATCTTCTTTTATTAATTGATTCATTATCAAAAGATTAAATGAATAATTAAACATGACCTGAATTTAAATGACTCATAGCTTTCTGAAGCATTTTGAATCACAAACAAATCTCCTCTAGTCTAAGATTTCATTAGCAATGAAGTGCAAAGTCTATGAATTTCTGTATAAAGAAGGAACTCCAGAATATATCCAAGGAGGGAATACAGTATTTTGTATTAATCTATTTTTCTAGCTTCTACATTGATTCTTCCCTTGTTCTTCAGGTCTGAGGTTCTAGTCTATATCCAATTCTCTTTATGTTTAATTGAAAAGCAATTAGAACTGAGATTTGATAGGTAAAATTTTGGGTGTACTGCTGAAATGAAATTCATTGATTTCCCATCTTTCTACTTTGAATACAGCCAATGATTTAAAAAGATGAATAATATAACCAAAGGATCAAACTGAATTAGTATAACATCCTGAAGAGTAGTTTAGTTATCATTTGTTAATTGAATGAATGTTCATTGTTATTGTTAACTGAATGAATAAAATGAAAATATTGTGTATATTTTTTACTTATTGATGAATCAAATGTATATGTTGGAAATACCTGATGGAATGAGATCTTCTTGATGGTCAGCAAACATAAAGCTAAAGATAATAACATCAGAATACTATTTTGCTACAAGAAATGAGGAGAAGACACACTTCATTATAACCTGGAGAGACTTATATAAACTGATGCTAAGAGAGAAAAGCAGAACCAGGAGAAATTTGTACACAATCACAGACACAACGTATGTGTGACGACCAACTTCAATAGAATGGGCTCCTCTAAGCAATACAAGGTTATAGGACAACTCCAAAAGACTCAGGATTGAAGGAGATATCCACATCCAGAGAAGGAGAGGTAGAGTCTGAGTGCAGATTGAAACAAACTGTTTGCTCTGTTTCTTTTTCTTGTTCTGTTTTGTTTCCTCTTTCCCACTGATCATTCCATCAGCTACAATCCTTCTTGGCAACCTGACTAATGACTAATGGGAAGATATTTGTAGATTCTATATCCGTGTGCATGCCGCCATAATTGGGGGGGAGAGGAGATGGAGGGGGAGAAAATCTGAAACTCAAGGGACTGTGGAACTGAATGTTGTAAACTAAAAGTAAATAAACCAATTTAATAAAGAAAAATAAAGATAATGACATGCATAAGAATAATGATACTGCTGCTACCAGCTGTCATCAGTTTTACATTTATAACACATTTATATAGGTTAAATCACTCAATAACCAAAACTTCATGTGTTAGTCACTATAAAAGGGGCTACTTATCACAAAAGTAGGCAATTCAAACATTCTTATTCCTAGTTTACAGATGATAAGACTGAGTCTAACAGAGAATAAGTGATTTGTTCATAGTCAAAGAGCTGTCAGAAGCAACTGTCAGAAACAGGATCTGAACGAGATCTCTCTCATCTATATTCAGAATTTATCAAAGAATGAATCTAATATATTCTGAATTTCACAACTGGTAATCTAGTCATACTGGCTTCGCTCTTTTCCTCATGATTCTCTATCTCCCCTCTTTCTGCCTTTTTTACCCGATTGCCTTCCATTCTTGGAATGCACTCACTTCTTAAAATGTGTAAAGAATGCCCTTCTGCTTTTTAAAGTTGTTGTCTTCCTTCAAGTTTGTATATGTGTGTGTGTGTATGTATGTATATATATGTATATATATACATACATATATACATATATATATATATACAGAGTGAGAGAGAGAGAGAGAGAGAGAGAGAGAGAGAGAGAGAGAGAGAGAGAGAAAGGATTTATGGATGCTGAGACATGGCCTGGAGAAGGCCAGGAAACAAGGCAGAGACTTGAAAGCTTATCAGTCAGAACCCATGATGGTTCCAGGAGTGAAGTAGAAACACCTGGTAGAGAGGAAGAAGTATTTTTGATGTCATTGAGTGGAGAAGGCTTAGTGAATAAACATGTTTCTGAAGATAAGAGGAGGAAGCCTTGATCTTGAAAGGTGAGGCTACATTTATTTCTATTAATGTACTTCATATTAATTTTGTATGCACATCTTTGTTATTTTCTCCATAATCTGTAAGCACCTTTCTAGCAGTGATTATTCCATTCTTGTGTATTTGTGAACCCCAACCCTCATACAGTACCTAGCATATAGTGAAGAATTAATAATTCATTGTTGATTGATTGATTTAGTGACTGCTGAACTCCAGATCTGAAGCTCTTTCTGTACATAGGGTCAGAGAATGTTAGTTGTCTCTTCTTAGAGCTGTGAGACAGAGCAGAAACCTGTCTCTATTATTCTGTTATACAGAACATTTAAATATAGCAGTAATAAAAAAAGAAAATGCCCATAGGAAGGCATGACTACAGTGTGTTATGAAAGCCCGCTGGATTTATAATCAGAGCTGAGTTAAGAAGATTGTGATCTAAGAAACCAATGCAAACTCTATTTGCCAAAAATCTTTCTGGCTGAACAGAAAATAATCATTTTTCCTTTTTTTATTACTTAAGCATTTCCCTTTCTTAACCTTATTTAAGGATATGTAAGGCCCCAAAAGGATGTAACACGACAGAGGAAATAGCATGTGAACTGTGTTAAGTCTCACCTCCTATCCAACTCCCAGAACTCTTTTATACTACCAGACCAGACAGCTCTTTGATGTTAAAATTCTGACTTAATATGTAGGAAAACTCAATGAGTTTGGGAATTACTGTTTAGTAGTTTAGAAAATGGGATTTAAGATTGCTTTAAACAAGGTGATAAAGACCTTTCAACCTTTCCCTTCTTTTCTTTTTAATAGAATGCATTTCCTAGCCTGGCAATATACCCTAGACAAATATCTACATATTTCCCTTAATGAGATGGTGTCATAATTTTGCCCTGACAAACTCCCATTGTAGCTGCATGCCTGGTAAATGAGCTCTGCAATGACTTGGAAGGATTGGAGGAGAAAAAAGAATTATCTAGACCAAAAGTATTTCTGACTTTGCAACCTTCATATATATCAGAATGTCTTTTTTCATATCGCAAGGAATAAATTGAATGGCATAATTTGCTGATGGACATGGAACTGTGTATTAGTTTTTATTTTGACAAAATCATTAAACATCATGTAGGTTGAAAAATGAACCATGAGGCACTGAGCCAGCTTGGGAAGATTGCACTTCATAAACTGAATTGCTCACATGGGCAACATTTTGGTGGGAGTTATAGATTTTCTAGCATATCACTGATAGATAGTACTAATATAACTTCAATAAAAACTCTGGATATGTCAATATAAAATTTTTTCTACCATTGAAAGAAGTAAGGTACTTCAGCTAATAAATCGGGAGACAACTTATTCCTCCAGGTGCACTAACTTGCACATTGGATTACAACAAGCCACAAAATCATCTCAGGATGTTCTGCAACTATACATACATTGTTGGAGAAGGATGCTCTCCACTGCTAGAAGCCAGCAGGGTGGTAATTGGCATAGAATGCAGAAAGAAAATGCAGTACTTTCAAAGCTATGCAATCTATTGCTCTATACTGTGTAAAATTTGTTAGGAGCTAAAGGAAAAACAAAAATAAGAAAATGTCTTCTTTACATAAACTTAATAAAGAAAGGAAACTTACTTAAGAAAGGTCATGATGATCATCTTTGGGCATGAAGCTTAATGATCATATCTGGGATGATTTAATTATTAGTCCATGTCTTGCCTTGTAGGGAGGCAAAACAATGATTGAAAAATGGAACAAGGAGTTTTGGGGAGTATATGGCAAGGGAAGGGGAGGTGTGGGACACTCAGTCAAGAAAAGTATTGCTCATTATGCAAAGATTACTAATTAATTAAAGGTTGTTGTGAGGATCAAAAGAGATATAGTTGAAAAGTTCTTAGTACAGTGACTGGAATATAGTACAAAGTTGTTAAATAACTTCCCTTCTACTTTCTATGAAGGCAAAAAAAAATAAATTTTATCTATTTGTATGCTTTTTTCTTTATTTATTCTCCTTTTTGGGGGGCCTGGGGGGATTGGAAAGGCAGGTGTTTTTTCCAGACTTTAGGCAAATTATTTGATATAAATACCTGTTAGTATCTAACAGATTGTAAGCTCCTGGATGGTAAGGACTGTCTATTTTTTGTATCCCCAGTTCTTAGCATGATGCCTGAAAAATAGTAGGTGCTTAATAAATATGTAATGATTTATTGTTTTTCTCATGATATACCACTATTCATTTTATTTTTTTGCATTTACATTCTATGTAAAAACAATTTTAACATGCACTTTTGAGTTCCAAATTCTCTCCCAAGCTTTCCTTTCCACAATGAGAAGATAAGCAATTATATATGCCATTTTTGTGTTGCTATATTTTTCATATTATTCATGTGAAAGAAAATACAACTTCCTCCTACAAAAAAACAATAAAAATTAAGTAATAAGAAAAATATTTCAGTCTTTATTCAGACTCCATCAGTTCTTTCTCTGCCTGTGGATAGCATTTTTTATTTGAGTCCTTCAGAATTGTCTTAGAACATTGTATTGTTAAGAATAGCTAAGTCACTTATAGTTTATCATGGTATACTACTGCTATTATTATATCTTGTGTTCTCCTGGTTCTGCTCACTTCATTTTGCATCACTTCATAGAAGTCTTTCTAGTTTTTCTTAACACATCCTTCTCACCATTTCTTGTAGCACAGTAGTAATCCATGTTCATCACATACCACAACTTGTTCAGCCACTCCCCCCTTTTAATTTCTTGGTATTCCATCAATTTCCAATTCTATGTCACCACAGAAAGAGCTGCTGTGTGTGTGTGTTTGTGTGTATGTCCTTTTCTTTTTTATAATCTCTTTGGGATGCAGACCTGCTTAGGGTATTGTTAGGTCAAAAGGAATGCATGGATTGTATAGCCCTTTAAGCGAAGATCCAAATTGTTCTACAGAATGGTTAGATTAGTTTACAACTCTGCCAACAGCACTTTAGTGTCGCAGTTTTCCCACATCCCCTCCAACATTTATTATTTTCCTTTTTTGTCCTATTAGTCAGTCTGGTAGGTGTTAAGTGATACCTCAACATTGTTTTAATTTGCATTTGTCTAATCAATAGTGATTTGGAACATTTATTTTCATGTGTGTATAGATAGGCTTTGATTACTTCATATGAAAGCTGCCTGTTCTTAATCCTTTGACCATTTACCAATTGTGGAATGGCTCGTATTTTATTTTTATAAATTTGATTCAGTTCCTTATATGTTTGAGAAATGAGGCCTTTATCAGAGAAACTTGCTTTAAATTAGTTCCCCCACCCAACTTTCCTGCTTTCATTCAAATATTGTCTGCAGGTTTTGTTTGAGTAAAATATTTTTCATTTAATGCAATCAGAATGATCTGTTTTAGGTACAGCCCCACTTCTGCCGAAATGCTTTTGTATATCTGCTTCTTCTTGTACCAGCAAGCACCCTAGCTCACCCAGGATGGTTTTAGCACAGTCTTTGACCTGCTTTTCTAAAGGAAAGCAATGCAAAAGGGGGTAAACAATGTTACTTTAATCAAACATATATCATTTTCCTAGTTCAGGGGGGAAAAGTCAGCACCCTGAACTTCAGAGATAACAAACAGAAGTTATAAAAAAACAAAAAAATACAGACAGAGAAACAGATCAATTGACAGGGCTTCCAGCTGTCTGACCATTATATCCATACCTAGTTATTTACCAGAAAGAAAAGTACCAACATATAAATTTTAAATGCTGGGGGGCTCAATGGCTGCCCAGAGTCTCATCTGGCCAAATCACAAAACTCTTCCCATAAGCAATCCCCAAAACAAAACCTCACATCATGGTATAAATAGCCTTCTCCAGGGTCAGAGAATGTCACAACCCTCATGACCTACTGCCTAATCACAAAGTAACAAGGTGTGGGTGTTCCTGAAAAACAAGCCTCCCACCACAGGTTCCATGTGACCACATTCAGTCTAGTAGGGGGCAAGAGTATATTTTCAAATCAGGGAAGGTCCTGGAATTCACTTAAGACTAGGAAGGGGCAGGAAAGATCTTCAAATTCCCATAACCATTACACTTCTCTACCCTTGCTAAATAGAAAAACCTTACATTTGAGGGAAATAGTTCAAATATTAGGATCCTCATTTTAAGGATTAGCTACTCAAAATCTTAGTGTTTAAGTGACTTATCCACAGAACAGATCTAATATTGCAACCAGCAATTTATTATTTCAATGGTCACACAAGTTCAACTCTACTTTTCTGGTCCTTTTTCCTCTCATTCTTCCATTTCCCCCATTCATTCTTCTTCTATGTTTTTCCTTTGTCTCAGGATTATGCTCAATTTAGCTATTATCAAGAATCCAATATATCAGCTCCAGATCATCTGCTTTGGGAAGTAGTCATAGTGTGGTAGAAAGAGCATTTGGATTTGAATTTGAAATCAGAAGAATAAGATTCAAATTCTGGCACTAGTGCAATCTACATGATTATAGATAAATCAGTTTACCTCTCTGAACATAGGTGTTTGGTGGTTGCAGGTATGACAGGTATGTAGGCATATCCTAGGTTGCCATTTTTTCCAATGAGGGAAAGTGAGGACTCCGTGGAAATGTGTACCACAGGGAATATAAACAGTAACTGGCATAACCTGTATGTTAAGGAAAGATGCTTTTGTCTCCATGGTTTCTAGATGTTCTTCATTTTTTCTCAATAAAAATACATTGTATATTTTGCCATTTTTTTCTGAATTCATTGATATAATCATATGATTTGTTTTCATTCTCTCATTAATACGATTGGGTTTATAATTTTCATAAATCTGGTGGTAATTATAATTTTTGTAATATGATGTTTTAGTCTCTTTACTAATATTTTATTTTAAAACTTGGATCTATGTTAATTAAGGATACTGGTCTATAATTTCCTTACTATTTTTACTCCCCCCAGAGAAAGTAATTGATTGTCCATCAAATGAGGAATGACTGAATGAGTTGTGGCTTATGGAAACACTGTAGTACTATTGTGTTTTAAGAAATGAAGAAAGGGATCATTTCAAAAAGTCATAGAAATACTTACATGAAGTGATGCTGAGTGAAGAAAACAATTAGAAACATACACATAAGCATCATAAAAAAATTATGTCTTCAAGGAATCTTACAAACTGATTAAAATAAGCTGAACTAGGAGAAATATATACACATACAATGATAAAGACATTGCAGAAAGAAGCAGTTTTGAAAGATGTAAGAACAATTCATAATGCAATGATGAAATACGCTATCCATGCCTGAGGGACGATGTATGTGTATACATATATTCTGCCTGTGTGTATGTATGTGTGCATGCATATATGTACATATTTATGTGCATGTGCACACATGTGTAAGTGCATGCATATATAGTATATGCTTATGCAGATATGTGTATGAATGCGTGTATATTCATATGTGTTTCTATATAGTACACATATATGTGTATACATGTTATAATGTGTCATATATAACCATATATGTATGTACGTATGAATATGCATACAGTTAAGGGGATAATGTTTTCTTGACTGCATATTTGTTAAAGGAAATGTCATTTTCTTTTTTTTTAATTTGTGGAGGTAAAAAGGAAAAAATAGATTTATATTTGTTAAAAATGAGAGATTTGGGTAGGTGGCTACAGATATGAAATGTTCATGTACATGAACATGATGAAGTCCCTGTATTAATAGGTTTACTTAACTTTTTTTCCTTTTTTTCCTTCAAAAGACCTCTTATTAAGCAGGATTTATTTTTAAACATTTCTAATGTAAAAACAAAACATCAATAAAACAAATAAAAACTGGCCTATAGGCATGGTATAATTCCAAACCTCAGATCCTTATCTATCAACTAGAGACTAGAGGGTAGATCTAAGAAAAGTACCTTGTAAATACTATAATGCCATAAAAATATGAGCTACCATTTGATACTGCTGATGATGATCATAGTAGCTTTTATACTTCCTTAACAGTCATAAATAATTTTTCATGTATCTTTGTATCTGAATTTTATAAATGACCACCAGATTTTAAAAGACTTTAAGCCCTTAGGTTTAAAGATAGGGGGAAAATATCTCTCATGTAAATGGATGGAAACTGACATGTAGTCCTGAGAGGAAGAGAACTTTTCCAAATTAGATAACATTATATTTTATTTTGATTACCAAGAACTTATATTTGTAAAGATATGATAAAAATTATCCCACAATTTCAAATGTGCTACTAAGAAGAATAACTATAACTCCGTGTTGCCCTTTGGCATCTCTTCAAGTTTAATTCACCTATTCATAAGTAGGCTTTGAAATACTACCATCAATGACTTTCACATTAAACATGGCATAAACTATATTATCAAGGACATATGGAACTAGAAAATTAATTAGGCTTATGATGTGGAGAGAGACAGCATGATACAGGATAAATAGTACTGATTTTAGAGTTCAACTTTCAGTTGTATCACTAAAAGCATGTGTGACCGTGGTAAAGTCATTTCTTTTCTCTGGGAGTGGTTTATAAAGTGAGGGAGTTGGACTAGATGACTTCAGTTCCGCTCTAAATTGATTCACCTATGGTTGGGGGAAAACAGATAGTCTAATTTGTGGCTGAGTTTACAAAGAAAAAATTAAAACCTTGAGAAAAGTCTAGCACATTGGTACAATCCTCTGTGGAGTAATAATGACAGAAGAAAAATTATACAGGGTGAAAAGGCATAGATGAGTTTAAAACTGTTATCAATGGAGAAATTGCCCAAACAATAGGATAAGTTAATCATAAACACAATGAAATAGAAAAAAAGTGTAAAGATCCTAATTGAAATGTATGAAAATACATGGTCATAAAGTTTCCACAATGATTTTGTTAGTATAGTCAACAGGTCATATTCTGGCAAACTTTGGTCAAATATATGACAAATAAGTGTTTTAGTTTGGCCTATAATTCATATACAGAGGCTCAAGACAATATGCACAAGACTTTACTCATTGGTAGTGATTGATTACTTGAAGTTCTGTGCCTTCACAAGGGGAATAGTTGGTGAAAGCTTGGGAGAAAAACCTGGTCTTCTGGCTTTCAGTTTTCAGGAAAAAGGCATGCAGTTCCAGATTCTCTACAGGAAGATATCCCTAATGGAAAAGAAAGAGATTTTGTGAAGGAACAGACTTGTATTGAACTCATGGTTATATTAGTTATGCATGATAAATGGTCTGGAGGCAGAAGAGCTAGGCCAACTAAGGTTCGGTTAAATTTTTCATATGTTAGCATAATAATGATAATAATTTTGATTATAGTAATGGTGGCTTAAATAGAGTGCTACACCCAGGAACTGGGTTTGAATTCAATCAATGATATTAACTAACTGTTTACTGCTGGGCAAGTCACTTAACAAAATCTCTCTCTATTTTCTGATCTTTAAAATTTGATTGTTGTACTCAGTAGCTTCTAAGTTCCCTTTCAGCTCTAAATATATGATGTCAAGATCTCATCTTTTATATATATCCCTATTATTAATTAATTTTAACGTGACTTTTATATCACTTTACTATGTGCTTCCAAGTACATCGTCTAAGTTGAAGCTTACTCAAATGCTGAGAGCTACATGAATGCCATGATCTAGGTTCTTTTCCTCCTTGAGGCCAAGTCAAAGAAACATAGGGCTCACAATTGGAGTACATTCCTGAGTATTACCTATCTATTATGAATTAATTTTAATGTGAAATTTTATATCACTTTACTATGTGCTTCCAAGTGCACCTCATGATTTAGGGTTTTTTTCCTCCTTGAGGCCAAGTCAAAGGGCTCACACTTTGAGTGCATTCCTGAGTATTCCCTATTCATTCATGAAAATGTTACCCTCTTTCATGAACTACAATGTGCTTTGGGTGAAGAAGACAGAGTCATGCAATTGCTACTAAGGAATACCAGGAGATGGGGCTCTTTGAGAGGAGGGCAGATCATCCTTACTGTGGGGACGGCTGAATGACCTATATCTAGCCACCAATTTAATAACTACCAAAGAGTTGAGAACTGAGCTTCACCATACTCGTATGTAATTATGCAGTTCTTGGACCTGAAAAGCAACAAACTATATGTTCTTATGTGTTTTCATTTTCACCATCGCTCACCCTGCTCTAACCGCTGCTTGGTTTTAGAGCTCCTTCCTACTTTATTTTGGTAATATTATTCTTTTACCATGTTTGACTCAGATTGCCGTTAGTCTGCATGACCAAATGCATCAAAGTATTAGATGTGGCACATAAGCCTGGGTACAAACATCAGCTATCAAATCAAAAAGGATGACAGCTGTAAAACACTTAGTGCCTGGCACATAGTAGGAGATGTATAAATGCTTATTCCCTTTCAAATAAAGGTTTCTTTTACACAACCAAATTAATCACAGGCCACACACTAACTGTGTGACCCTGGACAAGTCACTGAAACCCTCAGGTTCCTTTTTGGCTAAATGGGAATAATTGGAATACCTTTCCCACAATGTTGCTTTAAGAGTTGTGATGGGTGAAATTTAAAATAACTGAGTTTACTTCAAAGTTTGATCTTCTAAGCATATGGAATTATGAAGCAATCCATGTCAGTTGCATAACAAATCAGAACCAAGCCTCCTCAGCTTGGCATTGAACCCAGAATACAGGGAAAGACAGATTTTTCTGCATTAAAAGAAAACAATTAATTGGATATTAACCATGTTATGATATTAGGTAATCTGATTTCTAATTGGAGGAAAGATTAGGGGCCTTCCAAGTCGGGAGGGGAGAGCAAACATGTGCATTTCCCTGAAATCATGAAAAGAGGTTTCCCCCTCTCCCCTTCCTCTTCAAGTGTCTATATTCTATCAAAGGAACAAGGAAACGGTTACAGATTGACCAGTATGGGGCCTGTTTTCAGACAAGACATGTGGGTAGTTTGAGACAAATAATTATGATAAAACATCTTGCAATGATCTTACTGGGTTTCTGGTAGAGGTGGATCTGCTTCCTAGCCAAGTAGGGCTATGTTCAAACAATGCAATACAGTTTTCTCAAAATTCCCATAATTGAATAAAATTGTTGGGTATTTTTTGCTTCCCCCCTCCACATACTTACAAGACAGAAATTGGACTAGACCCATAAATGGAAAAGGGAACTGAGCTAGTTGCAGAATTGAGTCACAAGAAGGAGTCATTTTGGTTTAGCAATTCCCACAATTCTCTTGGGTTCAATGAGGTTATAAATGTCTATTTCAGACTTTAAAGTGTTCTGTTTTTGGCTTGCAGTTCTTCAAATAGGACATTACATTTCCCATTTTTTGCCTTTGCTCTTATTTTCCCCCATTCAATGGAATGTTCCATCCTTTTACCCCTGACTCAGTTTCCCTTGTTTTCTTTGAATCCTAATTTCTTCAGGAGGCCTTTCCTGATATTCCCATTTCCTAAATCTTTGTCTTTTAAGGTTAACTTCTTTTTTTTGCACATCTTTTGCATATACCTAGTTATTAACAAGTTATCTCCCCATTAGGACATAAGCTACTCTCTCGACAGCCCCCCTCTCCCAGACAGCCTCAGGCGCTTTTGCCTCCTCCCTCCAGCTCTCACTGTTCCCTTCCTCCAGCTCCAGGGAGGAAGATGCTCCTCCGTACTCTAGACCATAGCAGCTCCTAGACTGTCTGCTCTCCCTCCTCCCCGCCCCTGCCAGCCCAGGGACCAAACTAACCTCCAGAACGTTCACTTTGGAAAGATGGCCTCCGGAGTACAAGTAGCTGTTGAAGTATGAGGCATTTTCTATGATACGAAGGTTGGGAAATGTTCCACACCAGAAGAAATCAAGAAAAGAAAGAAGGTGTTATCTTTTGTCTCATTGCTGACCAATAATAATAATAATAGTAATAATGCATCATTTTGGAAGAAGACAGAAATCTTAGTGAGAGATGTTGGTGTAACATTACTGATCCTTTTAATCACTTTGTGGGAATGCTTCCCGAAAAAGATTGTCACTGTGATTTATATGATTCAAGTTTTGAAACAGAGGAATCACAAACAGAAGAGTTGATGTTTTTTTTCTACGGGCACCAGAACTAGCACCTCTCAAAAGTAAAATTAGCTGTGCAAGTTCCAAGGATTCAAACAAAAAGACATTTCCAGGCATTAAACACGAATGTCAAGCAAATGGACCAGATGATCTCAAACCAGCTTGTATTGCTGAGAAACTAGGAAGGTCCTTAATTGTAGCTTTTGAAGGATGTCCTGTGTAGATGACCATTCATTGCAACAAGGTTGAAAAACTTTCATGCGGGTGGCTAGGTGTCACAGTGAATAGAGCACTGGCCCTGGAGTCTGGAGGACCTGAGTTCTAATGTGACCTCAGACACATAACACTAGCAGTGTGACCTTGGGTAAATCACTAAACTCCAATTGCCTTGCTTTCCCCCTCAAAAAAAGAGCTTCCATGTTTAAATGTATTTTCTTGCTAAATATGTAGAACAAATATACTTAGGCCAGGGTTACACTGAGGGGTAACTGTCTTGTAGATTAAACTAGTTATTATATAAACCTGTAAAAAATAACTCTAAATAAATCTAAGATCTAAAGTTAAAAAAAAAAGAACATAAGTTATTCAAGGACAGGAATTTGTGTTTTGACTTTCTTTGTATCCTCAGCTCTTAGCACAATGCCCAGAACATAGTAGGCTCTTAATAAATGTTTAGTGATTAACTGATTTACCCATTGCTTAGCATAGTGTCTGGTACAGATAAAATACTTAATAAATGCAAATATCGTGGCATTGACAATGATAGCCAGATGTCCAAAATAACTCATAACTTTGTGGTCACATTCTGATGATTGTCCTCTGTGCACATAATGAGGGTAACAAACACAATCTTGTGCTAGCCCTGTATTGAAAGTCTCTGGACTTTGTTAGGCTAATCAGAGTTTATACTCATGCAGGCATTGACCTTGGACCCCCAGGTCATATTCTCAATAAGCATCAGAGGAGAACTTTAATGAAGGAGAAAACAAATTTGAGTCTTAAATTGCAGAGGAGAGAAATCATTTCCCAAGGGCTAAAATGGAAATAAAAATTCTGCAATTGTGGCAGTTTTAGTAGTATTGTGGAAAGAGTTTCAAATAACAGAGGTTCTACAAAAACCAGAGGGTGGAACGGCTAGAGTTGTAAACTTCTCAAAGGAATGACCGTCAAACTCCATCCAGGCTAGTGGCAATGTTTTACTTTTCACTTAACACAGAAATAAAAAGGAACTGGAAATTAACTAATGTGACCTAAAATGAAGGGAGTTAAGAGGAAACAACTCTGAATCTGCTGAACCAGAAAAATGACAAGATAGTGGGAAGAATTCTAACTCGATTAAATACAATGCTGCAAATGGTAAAATTGAACTGGCCAAGACTCGTCAGTTTGTGTTAAGAGAAAGAAGATAGCTAATGGAATGTCACTGAGATCGATGCAGGGCCCACCTCTGTCCACCGATCAGCACTGCTTCCCATCACAGTGAACAAATGTGTAAATCACAGGAAATTGGAAAGGATAGTCAATTGCCAAGAAGAAAGGTTCAGAAGGGGACCTTCTTCAAAATGCAAATGTGATGCTGCAGGTTAATTTCAAAGTGACTAAAGTTTTACTTTAAAAACGTTCAAACAAATTAATACTTTTATCTAATAAGATTAATGTATGGCATTCAAAAAAATAAACCAACCGTTGTCAAGTTAATATCAATTGATGGGCATAATTCTGTATTTTGCATAAGTAAAGACAGGATTATATCACTTAGGATTCTCTTATCTAGAAATTTTGTTTATATATGAAAAGCAGCATGACATTGATAACAGGTAGGTGACCTCTAAGTCATGAAGACTTGGGTTCAAGTCTTGCCACTGGTAAGTACTGGCTTTGTGGCCCTTTGCAAATTTACAGACTCTCAGAGCTCTTGGTAACTATCTCTTGAAACTACAATTTACAGAGAAGGTGGCAATCTGCATTGACTGGTAGAGGGAGTTTTCTCACCTGGAATGTCCTTATCAAATCAAATTAGATAATACTTATAAAGCACTTAGCATGGCAACTGGCACATAGTAGGTGGTATACAGATGCTTATTCTCTTCCCTCTTCTTCATGCCTCCCCTTACCCACAAGGGTAATTATAGTTCTGGTCCCTATCTATTATGCTATATATTTTCTAGTTCTAGATATTAATACCTAATTATATACACACATATATGTATACCCATGTGTGTGTATATATATATGTATGCATGTATGTCAATACCTATACACACACATATATATACACATATATATTTCAGAGTATTCATGCACACCTAATTAGTACTTTATTAAAGTTTTGCTCTAAAGCCTCCTTGGAGCACACAGGTGACTTTTTTTTTTCTCAAAAAAAATCCAGTGAATCAGAAATACTTGCATTTCCTACAAAATCATAAAGTCTTTAAATATAGTTCTGGTGATGGAATGTATGTCTATCAGCTAAAGACCACACTAACTACATTCAAAGACACTCATTGGCAGATTGCTAGAGATTGATGATTTTAATAGATAAACTCTTGAAAATAGCCCACAAAAAGTAGTAGATGGACTGTGATATATATATATATATATATATATATATATATATATATCAAGTATAGCTTAACCACATTGACTAACTGGCAGATCCTTGAAAAATGACAGTATACCATGCGGTATGCATGGGTATAACGTATATATAAACATGTCCATGACTATTATTATGTAGGTATAAGGCAGTTGTGTCAAACAGAAATAGAAATGGATTCCTGTGGGCTGAATAATGACTTAGAAAACCACAAATTAACATTATCTATGCTGTATTGTAATAGTATTTATCTTGTTAAACATTTCCTAATTACATTTTAATCTGGTTCTATAAAGTAGGAAACAAATGTAACATCTCTGGTATATGAAATGTGAAATTTAGAAACTTCTCCCATACTTCAAAATGAGTAATTCCTCTGTATCTCATAGCAATAGTCTTCTTTGAAACTTTGAGTTACTAGTGATGGTGTCACATAGCAAGTTCTATCAGTTTTTTTTTTCTGACTCCAAAACTTTTTTTTTTAATTTTCATTTTTAATTACAACTGTACAACAGACCATTTTATTCTTGCATCTTTTCAATCGTTTCTTCTTTATATTTGCCCTTCTCCTTTCCAACTTGTCGGGACTTGGCTTTACGCTCAAGAATCTTTTTGCGATCTTTGTCTAGTTTTAGTCTGGTGATAACCACCTTACTAGGGTGAATTCCCACGTCGACAGTTGTGCCATTAGCTTTTTCACGCTGTACACGCTCAATGTAGATGACGTATTTCTTTCTGTAAACCTGAACTACCTTGCCAATTTGCTGACCTTTGTAGTGTCCACGAACCACCTGGACCTCGTCGTCCTTCCGAATGGGCATCGAGCGCACGTTGTATTTCTGCCTCAGCTCCTTGGAGAGCGGGGACGACATGAT